>JAPFBL010000344.1:0-474298 GCA_026182355.1 Hermatobates lingyangjiaoensis
TATAATTAAACCACAATATGAAAAAAAGACTACGATTTTTAACCATAACAAGCGGTGTTTGTCAGAGTCAAAACCCAACTCTGACGAAGACTTCTTGTTACGTTTGAAAGATCTTAGCCTTGTTTTCCCATTTCATATTGTGGGAAATTTTAATAATTTATTTAATTGATTGTTATTTTAACAATTGATTGTTAAATCAATAATTGATTGTTAATAATTTAATAACTTATTGTTATTTCACGTATTTATGTAACATTAACATATTATATTTATTATATATATATATATTATATATATATATATAACGGTTCGAGTTAACAAGAACAACACACAAAGTAGGGAAACACACTTACAGACTCAAATTTTGGGTAATCCGTCTTCAGGAGAAAAGAGAATGGGAGACAAGAACGTTGTAGGCGCAACGCAAGTAACCACTTGCCGTTGCGCTACAACGTGCTTGGTCTCCCATTCTCTTTTCCTGAAGACGGATAACCGAAATTTGAGTCTGTAAGTGTGTTTCCTACTTTGTGTGTTGTTCTTTGTTAATCTCGAACTCGTATTGTGTCCAGTTTGGATCGTATTTCGTTTTATCAGTGAATATATATATATAAATGTATTCAGTGAAAAACAAACTAAAAATGAAGAACTATAAGTTCCTTAATGACCATTAACATTGCTTAGTCACAAATTATTGGATTGTTTTAAGTTCTTGTATTTAATACACACCCGATTATATTATGCAGTAATTGATTAAGGTACAAAGTTATTTAAGTTTTTTTCTATGATGCATTTCCCAAAACGAGATAATGAAGTACTGATGTAGTAAACAAAAAAAAATATACAACAAAAATACTATACTATGTATACATAGTATACATAAGTAAGTAGTTTTCTTCATATAGTTCTTTTTGCATTTGTAATAAACGCTATCTGTTGACTCTGTTGGTGACATAATACTGGATATATTTTCAAGTTAATATTTATATTTATCTGTTTAACATCTTTTTGAAGACGTTTTTGTGTTCAAATATTATTATTATAATAATACAAAGGGCTGGTTAGTTAATATATTTGAATCTATCAATATGGCTACATAGTTTTTGCATAAATAATCATATTCTCTTGCATATATTATATATATAAGAGAATCACTTAATCACTAATCTATGCATGATGTATGTATGACTATAGACACGTACTGTTTTTAAGGTGGTATAGTCAGTTACTATGTCGTATTTACTCATTATATGACAAAAAAGTTAAAAACCACTAATAATTCATTATATGATGAAATAGTCCCCATATATACAAGTTTAATGATATAAACTACGTTTCGACCACGTAATGTTCTTCAAAGTGTTGTACCAAAGACACTCATCCTTGGTTAATGCCTGAAAAAGAACTCTACGTGTTCGAAATGCGTTGTTTATATTATTAAACTTCTATTTGTGTATACTATTTCCTTAACTTTTCACAGATACAGTTTGTATGTATTCATATGTAAGTATTTGTTGGTATTCACACGTTCTCAGGACTAATTTATGTATGACTATAGATATATGATGTTTGTATAAATAATCACATTCTCAGAACCAAGTTATGTTTTAATAAGTCAGTAAGCGCATTAGTTAGTGGTGTTTAAATTCTCGACTAAGCAAAGAGAATTCGATGAGGCGTGCTTTGTTGGATCCTCTCGTGTGCTAAGTCGATTGTGCTTTGAGATGAGCTAAGGCATACCAGTTGGCGTTAACTGGTTGAATTAAGTGTCTAGTGTTTCTTAGCCGGCTAGAGAGCGATATAGCCCGCATGGCACAGGTTTATCCCTACTACAAATTAATTAAGTCTTGTTTGGTTGGTAGCACTGCCGCTTTATCCTTTCTACAAGATTCCCCCAGTAGATGCATCCTACACAAGTAATCTATCTCCTTTAATAGTAAATTAACTATTATTAAACACTGTCATTGAACAACAATTAAGTTTATCAATTTATTTAATAAAAGTAAACAGCATCGTTTGTTTGTTATCAAACTCCGCTTATTACCTGGGAGATAAATGTTCATAGCTGCATACATTGTGGAGCTATACATTACCAAACTACTTTGAAATATCTGCTGATACATGTCGGTCACCTAATGATGTCATACCAATGATATTTTATAACAGTATGAATCAAATCCTCCTACCAATGAACGAAATCTAAATCGATAGCTATAGGTCTTATCCATTAATGAGATTGAGTTTTTAATAATTCATTCATAATTACTAAATCTTCCGAAATTATAAGAGACAAAAACATAAAAAGGAAAATAGATGATAAAATATTCACATTAAAATTTTTAAAAAAAATGTTTTAACCTAAACGGGGACTTTATTACAAACAATTTAATCAAACCATTCTAATTTAAAGATATTTCTTTGAAAAGTATTCTATGTTCTTGGAATTTTATGAAACTGTAAAAATGGTGATTTTTATTTCTTTATAAATGACATCAACTTTTGAACACTTTATTTGTTTATGATTCTTTTAATTGGTGATATTCTTTCAATAAGTTAAATAATAATAATTCTTTGTAGTATTAATAGTTCTCCTATGTTCATTAATAACAAAACAATTGACTTAAAACAAAAATTATCCAACAAAAGCACGTTTCATTAAATCTCTTTGCTTAGTAAGGTATTTGTATATTGTAGTAATTGTATAGCTATGGTCATACATATACATTTACGGACCTTCTTACTGAACTGGTATAATAACTGTTATTCCTAAAAGTGTGTTCCTGTCTAATTATGAAGACTGTTTCATACGTACAAGCATACATGTAATAAACTTATACACTTCACGCATCCACACACACACCACACAATACTCACACACAAACACACACAACACAACACAGTTCCAGCAATATCTTGCATCTTTCATGCTATGACCCATAATAAGTCGGATCTTATTCCATTCTGCCATTCCATTTCGCCTGTAAGCAATACTGATTATCAATTTGGTTATAAATGCGACAACTTAGACTACAGACACACGCGGAAATTTCAATTTATATTTTAAAGAATACAAATATTATTGAAGACCAAAGCGGTTTTTGTGTCGAGGATCTTTTCAAGAATATGTTCTTTTCTTCTAAGCACTTTACGATGTTGCAAAGGCAACTGAAAGAGCAACCCTCCCAAGGATATATTAAGCAAAAAAAAAAAACTTTCAACACTAAAAGAACTGTATTAGATAGATTGACCTTTTGACCTCACTTGCCATCTTCAGGGATAAGAAATTAAAAAATCACAAAAACAAATATTGATACTATTAAACGAATTGGAAGAATTGAATAATACAAATAGCACGATTGATGATAAAAGCGATAAAAAACTGAGCCCCTAACGCTCAGTAGGTAAACTAAGACTATCGCTTTAGAGAATGCACATAATTAATATGTAATAACATCTGGGATATTCATAAAATGATCTTTAATGATCACCCCCAAAATTTCAAATTTATCCCTGTTCCCGAAAATTGTTCTAATGCAATCACGGTTTACTCCGATTCTGTAAAATTCCAATGCTGTTGGAAGAGTTAGAAACTCAGACGAACTTCGTTTAGAAATATTGAACCCAGTAAGTGTTTTTGTTCTTTATGTGTTTTTTTTTTAGTTATATGTACATATACTTAATTTATATTTATATATGTACAAGTCAGTGACTGTGTGTATGTATAGGTTCTCCTACATACATATAAAGTTAATGCTTCTCTTTCTATTGCTGGAAGAAGTTAATGGATATTTTATAACTAAAACTTATTTAAATTTCCACTATAAAGTTAATGATATAATTTTGATTTTGATGATAATCTCCCTTTGTTATAATTTGGAAAAAAATGTGTGCAAATTTATAATCGATTTTTTGCATAATGTGTAATTTGCATTCTGTGTTAATTTCCTTTATCTGAAAAAAACTTATGTGTATCGGAACCATAGTACATTTAAATTGTTTTCGTTATATGTAATTTATTGTTAGAGTTGTTTATTGAATTAAATTGTTTGCCGGGCAACGCCGGGTATATCAGATAATATTTAATATGTCTGTTCAGTAGTTATCAAGAATAATACACGTACCGGTGTACAAAAATTTCTAATAATTATTTTCTTATTTAAAAATGTGTCTGCAAGTCATACTGCCTCGTAACTGTGGAAAGTTCTATTTAAAATAGTATCCACAGTATTCAAATTTTTGATGAAGGAATAACAATAGTCTTTTAGATCGTAAGAATAAATAAAAAAAGTGACTGAAGATAAGCAGCTAGAGAACTAATTCTCTAGAGTTTGTGGATGCTCCTTAATGAAAATGAGGCTTTAATGTATTGATGTTGTAATGCCAGATCAATAAAGAATATTGGTTTAGGACCCTGTAAGTTATTCAGTTATCGGGAAATGTTTTCATTAAGTGTTTACGGAGGCTGAAGAACATCCTTGATGACTGAAATGAAAGCAAAATATTGATGTAGCAGCAAATTGTAACTGGTTTATGTAATCGCCAGACGTATTTCAGCCGACAGTCAGTAAAGGAAAGATGCTAAGTTCACCCTAAATAATATCAATCATTTCATTTTATTTCTACAACCAAGTATTATGTAGAGTCAGTCATAAATACTTAGTAAATGTATACACTCATTTAAATGGTACATTTAAGAAAATACAATATCTATATCTCACATATTTCAACCGTAACAAACGGCCTTCATCAGAGTCAAAAAACCAAAAGGCTGGGTTATTACCCAATATAACAAGCAAGGACCGCTTGTTACGGTCGAAAGATCTTAGTCTTTTTTTCCTTTTCATATTGTGGTTTGATCATTGACTGTTATTTCACGTGTCCATGTGAAATCTTTA
This sequence comes from Hermatobates lingyangjiaoensis, assembly GCA_026182355.1. Classification (NCBI taxonomy): domain Eukaryota; kingdom Metazoa; phylum Arthropoda; class Insecta; order Hemiptera; family Hermatobatidae; genus Hermatobates; species Hermatobates lingyangjiaoensis. Next base: position 4,893 of record JAPFBL010000344.1, read on the forward strand.
TATATAATAATATATAAATATTATATTAATAATATGTGTGTAATATATATATAATAACTAAAAAATGATTGATCGGGATGCGGTCAGTTTCTTCCACTTTTTAATTCAAACTCTCATTGCCTTAAAAAGTGGAAGAAACTGACCGCATCCCGATCAATTCATTTTTTAGTTGTATATCTGTCACACGGTCGAGAAGTTATTAGTGTTTATATTATATATATATATATTTATTTATTTAATAAATTTTGATAATATTATATATAATAATAATATATTTATTATATATAAATATATATTTTAAATATTTTATATTATAAATTATTAATATATATATTATAAATTATATATATATAAATATTATATTATAATTTATATATCATATAAGGGATTTAATAATGAAGCGCTTCGAACACTTAGTATTCATCATCAAGCACACCTAGAATATGAAGACAAAATTTGTAAAAAAAAATTTCAAGTCATATACAGGAAGCAAAGTGTTCTTAAAACAAAAGAAGTTATGAGTCAGAAGGAGTGTTCAGTGATTGAGAAGTTAACAGACACTATTTGAAAACAAAATCAATTAAGTAAGGAGGAGTGGGGCAGGTATGTTTACACAACGGATAGTATAATGGCTAAAGGAATTAACGAGACCATTCAAAAATAGAGAAACCAAAACATTACAATAAATAAGCTCATTATATTAATCTAGGGCAACTAGGGATCTGTTCATTTAGACATAAAGAAGAATTGAAAAAACGAATAAACATATAAATGTCAAAGGTCGTAATCTCACGAAATCTGTAATTACAATGGGTGATATTAACGTTCTTAGAAAGATAGAAACTATGTTTTTCAAAGACTAATTGTTTAATAAAGTGTGAGGAAAATAAACTATCACGAGTAAATACCACACAATAACTCTGTGCATCACTCATGAATAAAAAAATGAATGAGTTACTTTCACAGTTGGTCAAGGTTTAAAATAGATCTTGTGTTCAATTTGAAGTGATCTTGTGCTCACACAGCACCATGTGTAATTTCACATGTGAAATAATAAATAATAAATATCATTTCACACATGTAAAATAATAATAAAACACCTATTTCACATGTGAAGTAATAAATAATAAATATAATTTCACACATGTAAAATAATAATAAAACACCTATTTCACATGTGAAATAATAAATAAAAAATATCATTTCACACATGTAAAATAATAATAAAACGCCTATTTCACAATGTGAAATAACAGTTCAAAAATATTAATCTTACGCAAATTGTTTTTTGCCTTTCATAACATATATTCCAATGAGTTATTATAAAATTAATACTAATTTACTGCTTGAAATATGTAAATACAAAAAAAGAAAGAAACTATATTTTTTTGTAATATTATATAAGCAATTTTTGCAAAATACTAAATGCCATTTATTCAATAAATAGGATAGATTTCTTTAGTAAACATGATACAACGTTTTTCATCAAGTAAAGTAAACACTTCGATACAAAATGAATTAAATTTGATTGAAATATTTTCTTTTTTATAAATGAAAGTGGTATCAACTTTACTTTTAAAAATAAACGTTTTAAAATGTCAGCTTCTATCAACGTAAAATAGAACACCATTATACTTATATAAGTTAAATAATAAAAACCTAGTAATAAAAGTGCTCTAACGTAGTGCAATCAGTTATTATGTGGTATTTACTCATTGTAGGGTAAAAAGCTAATGAAATGGTCTCCACATATAAAGATTTAATGGTATAAACAACGCGTTTCGAACACGTTGTCTTCTTCCTTAGGCATTAACTAAGGGTGAGTGTCTGTGGTACAACTCAAGTTGTACCACACGTAGTGTTGGAAGAACACTTCGTGTTCGAAACGCGTTGTTTATACCATTAAATTTTTATATGTGAAACCATTTCATTAGCTTTTTACCCTACAATAGAAGTGCTATATTTTTAATGACTAAGCACATATTATAATAACTGCCCTCATGCATATCAGTCCGAGCCTCTTTAAGGCGGATTCATATTTGACTCCTGGTATTGTAAAGCAAATTGGACCTCTTGGTAAAGTGTAATTGAATAGTATGAACTCCAATCAAGCCGGCAATTCTTCCAGTGTTAACCTAAGGTTTTCTTTTTTTTTGTTTTTGTGTATGTCAATCTTGTTTCCTTTCTTATTTGTGGCCACATGTTTGTTTTTGATTGTTCTTCTGGAGGTATCTGACTACATTACCTTTTCTATGCTTCTTTGTAACACCTTGTTGTAACCTCTTCTTGTTTAATTTATAGTCACTTTTCTAATATTATGAGAATGAACTCAGATGGCTAAGATTATTCAAAAAAGAAACGGTCCGAAATGGACAAATAAAGTTCAATATATGTATATTGAACTTTACACACAGCAAGTAGAGTTGGAGAACGCTGAAGGCACAGACTGACCCACTAAAACGTCATGCAACCTTCCAGTGAATGATGTTAGTGCTCGTGTTTCAGATCTTGAACTTTAGTTTAAGTAATTTTATTTAGAAAGTTTAGTTTTTTAAATTAGTTTACTCCCATTCAACCTGCCAGTGATTGATGCTTATACTTTATTGTGTAAAATTTTAAGTATTTCTTTTTATTTTGTGTATTTCTAAGTTTTAGTCAATTTAATTTTATTTAGTAATTTTAGTTTCTAAATTCTACAATTTTTTTACTCCACGAAGACGGTCTAGGATGAACAAAACGTTGGTTTAATATGTTAGAATACATGCATTTTATTAGTAGTTCTTTTGGTGAACTTTTACATTTAGCACCTGATAAATGGAAGAAAGCAATAAGATTTTTGGAGATATATGTATATATATAAACTAGAATTTTCAAAAGAACACATAGAAAAGAAATCACTGAACTCACTACTATACTCGTATTTCGATGTCCTCGTCGTCAGGAATAGATGTGAATCGCTCCAAAGGCTGATAACGACTGTTATATATATATATCAGTTCACAAACGAAGAAAAGCAACACACAGAGAAAGAGACACACTTACAAACTCAAATTTTCGGATGATCCGTCTTCAGGAGAAAATTTTTTTCTTTTCTCCTGAAGTCGGATCATCCGAAAATTTGAGTTTGTAAGTGTGTTCTTTCTTGTGTTTTTTGGGCTTTTCTTCGTTTGTGCTGATTTGGCGTTTTAGTTTGGAATCTTTTTCAATTTTAATGGTTTTATTATAATATATATATATTAATATATATATATAAATATATATAAATTAAAAAATATATATAGGAAAAAAAAAAAGGTAAGAATTTTCAACCAAACAAGCTTTCATCAGAAGTCAAAACCCAACTCTCAAATTGAATTGTTTTTCACCTAACCTTTTATTGGAATCCTTTGTTATTTATATATACTTTTATTTTATATATTATTTTTTCTATGGGTTTTGGTTTCGGGAGAAAGGAAATTTGATTTCGATGGCGGAATTTGTTTGACCAATTTGGGAGTAGAGTTACAGGTCCAAGCGTAAGGTCCCAGTTGCCCGCTGCTCAGCAAAAAGCCTTTGCGTTCCGCCAATAGGTATAGAGGTTGCACAGTCCCTCTGTGTTAAATGATGTTTGGCAGAAAACATTAGCCTCACTTTACAGTGAACTCCTGTTCCCTTTCTATTTTTGATTTTTGTTGGTGGTTGGGTGTTGCTGTTGTTTACTATTTTTCTGTTACGGATATTGCTGGATATTTAAATGATACTCTCGGTTGTTTACTGCGAAAAGCCGCCTTCATCTTCATGCCAACAGGGGTAGAGGTTGCACAGTCCCTCTTGATTATTAAGAGATGTTGACACTGGAATCCAACTTCTTCTCGTAGAAACATCTTCAAGTTGTAGGTTTTGTATATTGTTCTCTTCGGTTTCTTATGTTCATGTTTTTTCTTCAGTTGAATGTTATTGCTGCTATTGATGGTGGCTGGTAGGTGATGAAAAGTTCTGCACTGTTGACCTGGTGGTGGTATTTGCGACATGTTTCAACCATTCTCTGGTTATCTTCAGGCAAGGAAATGGCAAGGGTCAAGGGTCAAGGGTCAGCTAGCCATGCACAGCAAGGTGCATGCCAAATTAGTGGACAGGCATCTAGGCCTTTTACCACTTCATTCTCTAAATTAGTTAACTTGGCGGATACAAGCTAAACTGGCGCTTTTACTTGTCCCTTGTATTAACAAATAAAATTTCCTTGGCTAGTGTGAACCTTTGACCAGTGACCAGAACAGACTTATGCAATATAGAGACTTAAGATTCAAAATACATACAACGCCCAACAGTGAAATAATGGAATGATGAAAAATCACATGGAGCCCATCCCAACCCACTCATCGTCAAGCACACAGCACGAAAGCAGAGTTAGGAATTGCAAGACTGCATTCATAAATGCATTTGATCAACCCTGCCCCCATAACTGCGGTCCCAACGAACAAGCGGCACCCTCGGGCTACATGGGGCCTTAATACATGAAGTATTAATAATAATAAAATAATAACAAGAAGCATAATTAATAATAATTAATTAATTAATCACATGGAGCCCATTTCACGGTCTGCTCATCATAAAGCACACAGCACGAAAGCAGAGTTAGAAATTGCAAGACTGCATTCATAAATGCATTTGATCAACACTGCGTTCATAACTGCGGCCCAAGGAACAAGCAGCACCCTCGGGCTCCATGGGGCACGTAAAGATAATATAATATAATAATCTAGGTAACGATAATAATAATAATTATAATAACAATAAGATAACATAATAGTTCTATTACCTCTTTGAGGTGATTACCCTTTGAGGGTGTATACATTTTAATGAATACATTAACGAGCCCACAATCCATCCATCGATAAGCACGCAGTCCGGAAGCAGGGTTAGGAATTGCAAGAATCTGCATTCAAAAATGCATTTGTCAACCCCGGATTCCATGACTGCGGCCACCGAGAACAGCTGCATCCAAGCTCAATATGGGAGACAGCAATGACTACTAAGTACAGTCTTAAGAACATACCCACTATAACACCTCTATGAGGTGATTACCTTATGGGAGTGTAGTAAAAGCTCACCCAATCCATCTAGCGATAAGCATCAAGGAAATGGCCCAGACGTTGGTCCTTATATACAGTTTTCTATGGGTTGTCCGGGGAAAGGAATATGATTCGATGCGATGTTGACCAATGGGAGTAGAGTTACAGGTCCAAGCGTAAGGTCCCAGTTGCCCGCTGCTCAGCAAAAAGCCTTTGCGTTCCGCCAATAGGTATAGAGGTTGCACAGTCCCTCTGTGTTAAATGATGTTTGGCAGAAAACATTAGCCTCACTTTACAGTGAACTCCTGTTCCCTTTCTATTTTTGATTTTTGTGGTGGTTGGGTGTTGCTGTTGTTTACTATTTTCTGTTACGGATATTGCTTTATCCTATAAATATCCGCAAATATATATATTTGCATATATTAAAAATTGATCTCAAATGTTTTTACTCATACGCCTGCTTTCTTCTTTTCTTAACAAATTTATATAACATTTTGCTTAACTTGCCAATGTAAACTTGATCTTTCTAGTTTGACTGTTTTAAAATAACACTAATTCTAAAGCTTCATATATAAACACATAGACATGTTATTAAGAATTATGACTAATTGATAATTATTGTAATGTGTTGGTAAGATACATACATAATTGTGTAGAATGCTGGACATATGTATATTTGCATGAGTATATATTACTCATATATATAAACTGAAGTTCCTATATTCATAATATAAATCATAATAGAACTTAACAAATTTCGACTCAGTGACTAAAAAAATAACATCATCTAGTAAAAATAACAAAATAAAGGAGAACACTATTCTTTAATATTAAATTTATAAATGGAATGATGTTCGTGAAATTATTTGCTGAAAGACGCAGACACAATGAGTGGAAGAATGAAGCATTAACATGTTTTATTGAAGAGGCGATGACACATGTGAACAAAGGGTGGTTCCAGTTGAAGGAGTTGCAGAAAGACAGACGGCAAGCTTTTGAATTATTTCGACACAATGACGGTGAAATTATAAACAGTCAAGTAGAAATTATCATATGTCGCCATGTGAATCAGAACAACATTTAATAAACAAATAATTGCTTTAATATAATGGATTATGAAGTGTGAGATGCGTCTATTTTTAAAAAAACTTATGATACCAATCAGAAAATTCATTTTCATTTCTTATTAAAAGTAGCCTTTGAATCGTTACCTTTGCTATAACATGGGAAACAGTTAAACTTTAATGGAACCCCTAGTGGTAAAGGGTAAAACTACTTAAGGGTAAAGCGGTATCAATGTTCAAACCGCAGTGAAGAAATCAGAAAAAATACTAAGATCTTTCCAACGTAAGAAGTGGTCTTCGTCAGAGGCAAATAACTCTAAAGAAGACTGCTTCTTACTGTTAAAAGATCTTAGTCTTTTTTGCAATTTCTTATAGTGGTTCGGACGTTGATTGTTGTGAAACCTTGTTAGATATATAACAAGGCCAGTCCATTGGACCAATAAGAAACACGCTTCAATAGGGATGGCAATATCAGCATTCGTCCACAAGCTGGATTCAACCTGATCATGACCACTGATTTTCTGATTTCTTACTGTAATTTGGACGTTCATTTTTACTTAATGTGTATAATGACAAATCATATATATATATATATATATATATATATGCGTTTTATGGTAAATCACAGACACAGAACAAAGGAACAAACACACTTACTGTCTCTAATTTTCGGTTGAACCGTCATGAGGAAAGTTGAGATAGGGACACCAAGCGCATTTGCGAAGCGATGGTTGAAGAACAACAGTGTTGTTACATGCGTGCCCGGTTCAAGTAAGGTAAGAAAAATTAACTAAAAATAAGCCAAGAGCTAAGAAATAGAAGGTAAAAATAAAGAAAATTAGAAAATATAAATAATAAAATAATTTAAATATATATTATTTATTAAATAATATATATATATACACTTTTTCATTAGAAATACGATCCGAAAAAGAATAAAACGAATGAAATGAGGAAAATATTTTTTTAAATTAATGAGATGAGAAAATGAATATGAAAAAGAAATTAAAATTTTCTGATATAGAGGCATCAACAGACTAGTGAAGACAGAGTTATAAATATTATAAACTCAAATAAGAATTACAGCTTGCATAATATTGTTTCAAGTATACGGCTTTCTAGCGCATCAAGGTTCATCGTGAATTTATTCATGTCTTGGAGTGCTGTAACGAGGGCATAGCAAACACGTGCCCCCCACAAGTTCAACTGGCTTTGGGGTGATAATCAAATAAAACCACCTTGATGACTTTTATTACACTTAGTAATTCTACTCTTCATGAATTAACCCTGGTTGTCTCTGACGGTTTTACATCGCATGTTACAAACATGCTGCATTTGCTTGATTTCCCCTTTCCGACACTGAAGTTGATATGAAAAAACAAACAATTGCTATAAAATTAATACTATATTTAAAAGAAATCATAATAGTTATGACCACAGTTTCGTAATATCAATAATAACTTTGTAGTAATAATATTATTTAGTATTAATAATAATAATAATACCGCAAACATCACCTATATGATCATTATCTGATTATGTAAAAGTGAAAAAAACTTAGTGCTACAAAATTATTATAATATTTAAAAGAAATTTTAATAGTTAGAACTACTTATATAACCTGGCCATACCCTTGAATTATTTTGTTGACATATGTAGGGACCAGTGTTCCCTCTAGGCTGTGCGCGTGTGCGCGCGCACACAGCTTTCAGAGGCAGCGCACACGCATAGATTTACTGCGCACAGAGGTATTTCGATGTGATGTAACAATGTTCTCGGTTGGCAGGTTGAGAAAGTTTGTTGTTGGACTTGCTAAAAAGATGCACTTCTTTGAAAGTTAAGACGGCATCGTGTGCGAAGAAGGTACCAGCAGTAACATAACTAGGTACCTTTATTTGAATTCAAATAAAACCATCTGTTACAATCAATTTCATTTATTATTTATTATTTTCCATGAATTTTCATTGAAAACAAGTTTTCATTTCATCAACTTATTGAAGAACCAAAAATTTTCTTAATAAGCCCACTATTACCCGGTTAGAACGCCAAAAATTTATTCATGGGTTTTTGCACAAATATTAGTCATTTCCAAAAAAGTGCGCACACACCAAAATTTCTGCGCACACATACTACAAAAAATTAGAGGGAACATTGGTAGGGACTGTAACCTTTTCCTGGAACTAGTACAGGGAGCAGGTATAAGGGCGCTGACCTCCAGGGTTGAATTTCAGACAGTTTTATGACACCCCAATAATAAACCTGTCATCCGCTACCTCATTACAAAAACACAAGACACCTATGCACTTGTTAACTCCATGAATATAGGGTATCACTTAGGGCAATACTCCTTCGCCGTAGAACCAGGATACTCCAATAGCGGCACAAAGAAAGCATAGAACTCAAATGAGTATTTTGTTTCCCTAATGATTCAACATTGGGATCCTAAATTTTATTTAAATCAAGTATCTTTGGAATAGACATGTTTACACAAGTTCTTCACGTCGTATAGGCTCGAAACCGTCGAGTTAAAATCTTCTCCTAGGGATAAATACTCATATTTTTTCATCACCCGTTTTTAAAAATCGAGTGCCTACGTGAATCGAACCGGTTCTACTTGTCTAGATTCGACCACTAATGTTGCCGAGCTACTTTCGCACTTGCTCAAACATTACTAACAAATATATGTATAGAAACAATAACTGCTATGAGTCTAATTTGTTTTGAGTCTATTTGACCACTAACTTGAAAGAAACCAAAGAAAAACTGAAGAAGAACACTGAGTGTTCGAAGCGTGTTGTTAGTTTTCATTTTAAACTTTTTTTTGTGTGGAGACGTAATTTTTGGGCGTAATTTTAGTTTTTCAATTTTCCAAAACTAAAGATTATAGTCTGGGTTTAATTATAAATTTGGCAAACTAAATTTGCTTTAACAATAGCATTTCTTTAAAAATGTTTGAGTACAAATGAGCTGTTTATATAGAGTATATAGGAGATTGTATTTCCCTTAATGACAAACAAGTTCCCTTCAAGCCAAAGGTATAAAGTTCACAATACTGTTATTCGTAATATCTCTTTTCGGATGATTCTGTCTTCATGCTATATTTTTTTCCGTTATGGTCCATTATCAAGAGCAAACACAGTTGATTACTATTAATGATCGGCTATCTCCGAATCAGATCGAGCTACGAAAATAAATGTACTCGTACAACTAAAAAGACTATATTTTAACAAGTATATCTTTTTGTCAATTATCGATTTGTATTTATTTACTATATAAATCAAGAAAATGTTATTATTATACAAATATTGAAACATATATATCTGCTAAAAATTCAGCATGATATAGTTCAATATTAAACAGGTCACGGCTCTACGCAGTTTTTCTTAGTCCCGTACAGAGTAGTGAGCATTATTTTGTGCATAACTGTAGGAAAAACTTATCTATTGTTTGCTAATAAAATAGTGATACAAAATCATGATATTTCAAAAGATGGATCTAAATTTATTTATTTAAATTTATTGTTAATTTTCCAAAATTGTTTCTATGTGTTCACCAATTTTATATTTGAAGAATATCTTTTATAGACTAAGCATAAAATGTGAACAAATATCGAGAGAATTTCACTAATTGTTGTTGACAGAATGGATCTATTGTTGAGAATACCAATTAAAGGGATTGAATAAAGTTAATCCTTTATTGAGAGTGTAGGTTCAAAGGGCTGAGTACAAGCACGTCAGTCTGCATTCACCCCGGGATTACTCCGATCTCATTAGACTCTACATCCAATTATTAGCTCCTGCTAAATATGTCATGAAGTAAACAACAACGTGACACCTCGCAAACATAGTCTTCATGCATTTTAATCACTCATTTGTTAAATGTTTACCTTTTTTTTTTATTGAATCTCATTTAAATAACAATTACATTTTAGTGCAAAAAAAAAACGATTTTTAGTCACTGAATTTGCTATTAGGTTAGGTGGAAGTGGCAGTTTCAAAAAAGAGGGCATCATCAGGACAAACATTGGTCCTTTGTGATACCACACAATGAACATTCTACTATATTGTGAGTCCTAAATTTTGCCTAACTCAAGTGTTATTAGAGTAGGGATCTTTAACAAGTAGCTGGAATCGTACAGGTTTAACATCTTTTCCAAGGAATGAATGTCTGAAGATGATACTACATGTTTGAAACGAGTTGTTTATATTATTAAATTTCTATATGTGGAGACTAGTTTATTAACGTTTTTAGCCTACAATTTATAAATGACACTTTTGAAATATACGGGTATACAGATTGAAGAGCGACTGAAATCGATAAAAGAGACACGTGTGGCTTGCGTGGTGAAGCCGATTCCTAATTTAGATGATGAGAAACTAACCAAATCATTGCATACTCTGCATTAAGCTTTCTTGCCTTTGTCACAATGTAATTAGTTTGAATTCCTTCGACCGTGGCAGTGTGTATTTTAAGATTACTAAAACCCCCCCCTGCTGGAGTTAACAGTCGTATATATTGAAAGAATACAACAGACTCCCGCGTGAATAAATCGAGGGCCTGGTGGGGATCGAACCCCGGACTACCATGCATACAAGAAAATCAAATAAATCAGGCACGAGATAAACCACCATGTTCATTTAACCTATTATAAACGCTAAGAAAATCATTAAGATATCGTTTGTTCTACCTTCTAATATTATCATTATTTTTGTTATTTTTTTTTATAGTTTAAACCGATCCTTTTGTGTGTGGATAACGTCCGGCTTTTTGTTTGATCTGTCATTCTACAGATTCTACAGACATTGGAAACCTAAATATCGCCTAACTCAAGTGCATTTCGAGTATCTTTATCTTTAAGGAGTATCTGACATCGTACAGGCTTGGAATCGGCGGCTTAACGTCTTTTCCGAGGGATGACGTACTCACCGGTCTTCGTCAGAGTCAGAAACCCAATTTTTTGAAATATGAAAGAACAGTGACTATAAAGTTTCATCTTTAATTTTTCACAGGAGGTTATATTTCAAATGAAAGAAATTATTATTTTGAATGTTAACTGACAGTAGATTTGTTTTTTTTTTTAAATTTCAAAATACATTTAAAATATTTAAATAAAGTAATTAAAAAAAAAAATGAAGATATATATTTTTTCTGAAGAATCACGATTTGCAATTTCAACAAAAGATTACACAAAAAAATTGAGTAGTATCAAATATAGAATCAAATAAAAGATTTACTTGCAAATCTTGTCGTTAGTAGGAAAAATCATCCATAAAAGGCGTAGGAGAGGACGTGCTTGAGATTATAAGTGAGGGAAATAAGAGGAGAACAGGCTCCACTGACGGGGCTATTCTGAGCGGCATTTTCCTTTGATTTAGCCTCTGTCTCTCTCTCTCCGCCATACATTTCCTTTCCTCTACCCAGTACTAAATTATTTCGCGAGTGTTTCCGGTCCCATGTAGTCTCTTACCTGAAGGCATAAATTCACTTGTTTGATACACACAAAGTGCTCTGCATCTATTTTTAATCAGTATTGTTTCGTGCCTTACAGTTTAATCTCATATCAGATATATCATAATTATTTTTTTTTGAAAAATGAATTAGATGTGAAAATAAATAATTTTATTTTTAATTTCTAGTTTTATTTAAAAAAAAATTGACAGTATTTTTATTACTCAATGTTTATTTGACAGAGGTGGAGATCATTATGAAAAACATTGAAAGAATTAAAATATATAATCCATAATAAACCACATATGTGAAATTAGATGACCAATGTATTTAATTTATAGCATTTCTATCGTTTTTATCTTATCTGCTTGTTTTTTTAGCTATAATTGTTGCCTGATTAAAACTAAAATGTACTCAGTTTACTGAGGAATAACTTGCCAACAGGCTTTTGTTTTATAGAATTTCCGTCGGCTATTGCACCATATATTTGTTAGGCAACGGTAAACATGAACCCTTTCATAGAATCTCCATTCATTCCTTACCGGACCAGCTAGAGAAGTAGATTATCTTTCACAGTAATCATGGACATCAATCATGGCTTGGCTGTAGTTCAATTGATCTTGTTTGGAACTTCAGCGATTGAGAGAATGTCTTCTTATTTTTAGAACTGAAGGCGCCTTAATATGTTGAACTATTTCTATTTTAGACTTCTAATATTGTTTCCTTAATAAAAGTCTCAATATATTTAGAGATTTTATGTTTGGGGTAAGCTTGATCTCTTGTAATGGACCTCTGGGATTGAATTGTGGTTATTTGTTCAGCTTTCATTTAATAGACTCTGTTCCAGAATCTGTTACTTATATGTTTCCAAAAAAAATGCATTATATGCAAAGTTTTTCTGTCACAAACAGTGCACACTCCAACAAAAGCGGCATAGATAAACCCCCTCGTCAGGATCTTATCTACAATGGAGCTGGTACGACCAAATAGATAATATTATTGGCTATCATTGACCATGACACATCAATACCATTAGCTTTCTCTTAGATATTCTCTCTAGAGAACTGTCAGTGCTCAAAGTCAACAGTGGTGTTAGATCAATAAAGTGGAATGAGGTCACTATGTGTTAGTAGCTTTTCTGTCTGCGGTGGGCTCAGTGCCCACGATTACCTATACTCCGTTAGCCACACTCGTTAGACACGCCTGTAGTTCAAGTATACAAAATACAGAAAAAATATTCGATTCAAGAAATTGCAAACCTCTTTGTTAAATAATTTTCTCAAAATAAATATATCATAACCTGCCCATCTTGTATTACCTCGTAATTTAGCTGTCAATTGTGATCGCTGAATTTCAACAACCTTACCAGCCTTCTTTACCTCCCAAATAAAATCGTATTAATAAAAATTCAGTTACATTAATAATACTAACAAATCTCAGAAAAGGAGCCAGGTGAATGAATATAGGAAATTTATGATTCCAAATATATAGACTAGACTTAGTAAGCAAAAAAACCTTGCCCACAATACCCTCATAACCACACATAACTACTACTACCATTTAAAAATTTTTTCATAACCACAGGGTTGTAACCAATAAATTAAATTAAATTTATGTATTAATTTCCTTTCCTTACCCTTTAATATATTTATTACAGTATCATTATTTTCTTCCTTTATTGAAGTGGTCCGCCCAAACGGTTAAACCACCTTTAACCTGACGTTTTGCTATATTTAAACATCTTCAGTAGTACATCAATACAGAAAGTTATTACAGTAACCTGACTGTATATAAAAAGATTTCACATAAACACGTGAAATAACAATAGATCTTAGTCTTGTTTTTCCCCATTTTCTTATTGTGGTTTGATAATGACTATATATATTATATATTTAATATATATAATACAACAAAGACTCACTTTTCAATATTTCGACCGTAATGGCGGTCGTCCTCAGGAGAAGAAGTGAATTGACGGAGGGACGACAGTCAACTGAAGAACTCACTGGGGAGGGCTAAAGCAGTGCTGCCCAAAGGAGACAAATAAAAAAGGAACTACAAAGTCGAGAGCAAAAATAAAAAAAAAAAAAAAAAATGTTTTTGAAAGGTAGATTAAGGTTAAGAGAAGAAAAAATAAAGAAAATATATAGAACAATTAAAAATAAAAAAAAAAATTAAAAAAAAATAAATAAATAAAAAAAAAAATAAAAAATAAATAAAGAAATAAATAAAAAACTAACGATTTAAATTCAAGCCAGGTTTCGAGCGTGCCCCTAGGAGCCAAATGTGGGCTTCCTCAGAAGCTTTTAAAGTAACTTGTCTGTTATCACTGGGGACTTGTTTAAGAACTTGGACTGTGAAACAATCATTGAAACTGAGATGGTGGGAATTAGCGTGAGTGGCGACAGGGAGACTGCTGCGTTTACCAACCGAAAGCCTGTGATTATTCATCCGAAGGTTCAGCATCGTAGATGCTAAACCAACGTAAAAAGCATCACATTGGGTGCATTTCAAGAGGTAAACGCAGTCAGTGGAGATACAGGAGGAAGGACTGTGAATAGGGTAAGAATTAAGATTAGTTAGAGACTCAAATGAAGACCCAAAATCAACAATGGGACAGGTAAGACATCTCCGACGTCCACAACGTTGTAGGCCACCGCTGCTTTGGGGATTCTGAATAAGTTTGCCGGCCCGGTGGGAAAAAATATTTGAGAGATTGGGGGCTCTTCTAAAGGAAATGCGGGGCAACTGGTTAAAAACTGAAACGGTAGAGGGGGAAGAGGAAAGGATAGGGTAAAGTTCTTTAATAAATTTTCTTAATTTATGGACACCAGGGAAATAATTTGTAAGAAGCGAAGCAGTAGTAGTGGTGTCTCTTCTGTTATTAGTGGAAAAGTTGACATTGGCAGGGATGATTCGGCTATTGATTAAATTGGGGGGATAACCACGCTGAGTGAATTTGCATTTAAGTTTTTGAAGATTGGTTTCCCGATCTTGGATATTATTACAGAGGCGATGAAGACGGATTGAAAGAGACCGCGGGATAGATTTTTTTCTCCATTACAAAAGTTGTCATCCTCCTCATATTAAAAAATCTATCCCGCGGTCTCTTTCAATCCGTCTTCATCGCCTCTGTAATAATATCCAAGATCGGGAAACCAATCTTCAAAAACTTAAATGCAAATTCACTCAGCGTGGTTTATCCCCCAATTTAATCAATAGCCGAATCATCCCTGCCAATGTCAACTTTTCCACTAATAACAGAAGAGACACCACTACTACTGCTTCGCTTCTTACAAATTATTTCCCTGGTGTCCATAAATTAAGAAAATTTATTAAAGAACTTTACCCTATCCTTTCCTCTTCCCCCTCTACCGTTTCAGTTTTTAACCAGTTGCCCCGCATTTCCTTTAGAAGAGCCCCCAATCTCTCAAATATTTTTTCCCACCGGGCCGGCAAACTTATTCAGAATCCCCAAAGCAGCGGTGGCCTACAACGTTGTGGACGTCGGAGATGTCTTACCTGTCCCATTGTTGATTCTGGGTCTTCATTTGAGTCTCTAACTAATCTTAATTCTTACCCTATTCACAGTCCTTCCTCCTGTATCTCCACTGACTGCGTTTACCTCTTGAAATGCACCCAATGTGATGCTTTTTACGTTGGTTTAGCATCTACGATGCTGAACCTTCGGATGAATAATCACAGGCTTTCGGTTGGTAAACGCAGCAGTCTCCCTGTCGCCACTCACGCTAATTCCCACCATCTCAGTTTCAATGATTGTTTCACAGTCCAAGTTCTTAAACAAGTCCCCAGTGATAACAGACAAGTTACTTTAAAAGCTTCTGAGGAAAGCCCACATTTGGCTCCTAGGGGCACGCTCGAAACCTGGCTTGAATTTAAATCGTTAGTTTTTTATTTATTTCTTTATTTATTTTTTAATTTTTTTTTATTTATTTATTTATTTTTTTTTAATTTTTTTTTTTTATTTTTAATTGTTCTATATATTTTCTTTATTTTTTCTTTTCTTAACCTTAATCTACCTTTCAAAACATTTTTTTTTTTTTTTTATTTTTGCTCTCGACTTTGAAGTTCCTTTTTTATTTGTCTCCTTTGCGGCAGCACTGCTTTAGCCCTCACCCAGTGAGTTCTTCAGTTGACTGTCGTCCCTCCGTCAATTCACTTCTTCTCCTGAGGACGACCGCCATTACGGTCGAAATATTGAAAAGTGAGTCTTTGTTGTGTTTCTGTTTATGTGTCACTGCTTATTTTAATTGTTATTTGTCCTGCCTGTTTTTCGTTTATCATGGTATATATATTATATATATATTATATTTATATATATATATATATATATATTATATATATTAATTGTAAGCTTATAAAACAACGTAGTTTTATATATAAAAGTTAATAAATTACATTATTTATGTGAATATATATTATTACTTTGGTATTTTTCTTAACAGTAATATTATTAAAGAAAATTAATAATAATGTATTCATTTAAATAATGTATTATTTTTCATTGTAATGTACATATTAATGTACATAATGTATAATGTACATTTTTCATGTTGTATTAATTAATGTATTAATGAAAATTAATTTTCATGTTGTCTGTATTAATGTAAACCTGAAGATGCCTGCCAATACAGATCAAACATTTGATAAAGGTTCAAAAAGATTTGCAGTATACTGTTTTATGCTGGACCAAACCTTGATAGAGGAAGAAAAAAGAGTTTAGTATATATGTGGTCGAGATATATATATATACAGTTCAATGTACATAAAAAAACATAGAGAAATTAAAAGCACACACTTACAGTCTCAAATTTTCGGTTGAACCGCCTTCAGGAGAGATAAGAGAGGGAAACCAAGTGCACTGGTACAGAGACCCGGGGTCTCTGTACCAGTTCAACCGAAAATTTGAGACTGGATTCAAAACCTAAGGGTTATCAGTTTAGGAGAAAAAAATGCTTTATAAAAAACGGTTTTAGACAAAAAAAGTGACTTTCCCGTCATGCATAATTCTTTCCAAACAATAAGGATCTTCTACACTATGAGGCCCATTTTTGTGTAAAATATCAATTTGATCCTTCAAAGATTCTGGACCGTAGCGTGGTAACAAGTAATGCTAACAGACTCACCGACCCACCCACGCATCCACCCACACACACACAGACATCATCGAAAAAACTTCGTAAAACGACTTTTAGGACCTCAAAACATACAATTCCGTCAAAATCTTGAGATCTATTTTTTTCACGATCACTATACTTTACTTATAGTAAAGTAAAAATAGCAACACACTCCAATAAAGCACTCATTTCAATATTTCTATGATAAGATTTTTGCAGTTTGGATGAGAAGACAAAAGAGGGACGTCAGATAGCTAAATATTAAGTGAATGTCAGTGTTTGTTATGTTCATTTAACATTTCTCTACATAAAATATTATACATAATCAGAGACAAATAGTCATTTTATTATTATGACATTTAGTTTATGTTCAGTTTTATATACAATGTTTTTAATATATGGTTCTCATTAATTATTCTAAGTCAAATTACTTTATTTTTTCTAAGACTCATTAAAATTATATTGCGTGATTAATATTTATTTATGATTAAGATATTTATTAGGTATCAGACATCTAGTAAATTGATAAAATTAATTGTTCAACAAAGTAACATTTTTAATATAGCAGTAAGTAATTAAATAAGAGCCCACCCAATATTACAGTCATTAACTTTCGTCCTCATTTAGATATAAAAGTAGCTCGTTAAAATCTCATTAAATAATTAATTTTGATAAATTAAGAAAGCATAATAATAAATTTTTAATAACTGTATCTAACAAATCTTTATTTACTTTATTTTTAAGTGAAAGTTATTATCTAAATTAGTTTTTGAAACTCTTAGTTTATAAAGTAATTATTTTATTCTATAAATAAGATAATAATTCTATTTTTTTTGTCTCGACTACATATATTCTACACTGTATCGGTATAATACAGATAATTGGTATAACCCTATGTTGGTCATCTTTTTCTTCTTCTTACTCTTTTCCTGATAACGATGAGATCGAAATATTGAAGTGAGTTATGTGTTATTTCAATCTTGAAATCCTTGATCATAACCATACTACCGGGTGGGCTGTAAGTCACACACCAAGAAATAGCGTGGAGTGTGATGTGAAACAATGCAAAATGGATGGAATAGAATATCTTTTCCTTTTTTCTGATGGATAATAAATGTTCTTTCATAGAGTAGTTTACCATTGTTTGAATTTATCAGTCATTATATCTGTCAAATGCAATTATAATGCAAGTTTTGTTTAGCTATGATTTAATTTTTTTCCTTTCATTTTCGAGTTAAGTTAGTGTTTATGTGTGGTGCTGATAGCGATACTAATCGATCTGTTGTTGAGAAATTTAATCGAATTTATTCTGATTGTGAGTCAATCTCTCATACAACAGTAGGCTGTTTGATATTGAAATTTCGTCAGACTGGTTGTGTCCGAAACATTGGTCCTTCAATAGTGTCCTTGTACCTCTATCTCACTCACTCTCTCTTTCGCTTTCATCGATTGAATCATTTAGCTTTAGACAAGGTTACTTTCACTTTGTTTTTTTTTTTCAAAAACAGTCTAAATTTTTGTGTCAGTTTTCTTCATTAAAGAATTTCTTTCCAAATTTTGCTACGGATTTTATTTGCATTTATAAGCTTTCATTCTGATGAAATCAATATACGCATCATTGAGAAGGTTGAAAACATTCTCTTAGATAAGCTTCTTTCAAAGAAAATAACGCTTATATAATAAATATCGTCTTAAATGTTTTGGTATGGGACTTATGGCCTACCCTGTATATATTTAATCACTTGATAGGAGTCATTTTTGTAAGCATCCTTGCTGATATATCATCACGCAAACTCAATCATTACCGAAGTGCCTTTACTGCACTATAAGTAAAGTCTAGCGATCATGAAAACTTTTGATTTCTAGATTTTGACGGATTTACATGTTTTGAGGTTCTCAAAGCTCTGTTCATATTTCTCTGACAATATATGAGTTTGTGTTCGATTTTGGAGAAATAACAACAAAAATCACTTCATGTCATCAATGAAGAAGGGTTTTGTTTTGTTAGGCTGGTAAACAGCAACAACAAAGCAGTTGATGACATATCTGTTTATTTAGTGAAGTGTTAGTCACTATTATAATGACTATCATTAAACAACATCAGGTGCATACATCACAAGCATATATTGGTTATTTTATCAATATTTCTACAGTACCAGTATTCCTATGAGTTATTTCAAGAAAACTTTCAAAGTTATTGCAACTAAGAACAACACCTATATTAAAACGAGATTTGTTTGCTAAAACTTTGGACAGAGCTTAATCGTCAATAACTCCTTCCTTTTTAATCACTTTTGTATAAAATCTTAGATAATTAAAGCAAACGATTTCTTTTCCCTACTATAACCAAATTGAAGAATGAATTCCTTTGATCTTTAGTCTTCCTTAAAAAAAACCAGTTACCTTTTACCTTGTACCTAAATACCCTCTATCTCACTCACTCTCTCTTTCACTTTCATCGATTGAATCATTTAGCTTTAGACAAGGTTAATTTCACTTTCTTTTTTTTTCAAAAACAGTCTAAATTTTGGTGTCAGTTTTCTTCATTAAAGAATTTCTTTCCAAATTTTGCTACGGATTTTACTTGCATTTATAATCAAGTTCATAATCAAGAGTTCAAATATTAGTCTGACACATAAGATTTTCAAATATCTCATCCCCATTTCTGAAATATTTAATATAGGTTGCAAATTAAAGATAATTTCCAGTGAATTATTGTATATGATGAGTGCAATTAATATCTTCAAAAATAGAAATTCAATACAAAACTTGTTAATATCATTCATTCCCTTGACTTAATCTGTTTGTAACTCTAAAGTAGTGGCTTTTTTATTTTCTTCTTGTAAATTCAAACTTCTGAAGTAAATTAGTATATATATATTAGTATATTGAATTTTTCGGTATTTTTATATGCATAGTTGTTCATCGTAATAATTTTGTTACAATATAATATGTATTGCTGGCTTATGAAAAAGATCATAATGAAAACTGAAATATATAATAAACCTCATGAATATTTATTTATTCTCCTCCACGGTGAATTATATATGTATATATATATATATTTAAAATAAACTGTGACACATAGAAGGAAACATAACAAAGACTCACTTCTCAATATTTCGACCGTTATGGCGGTTTTCCTCAGAAGTTGAAGTGAATTGACGGAGGGAC
The DNA here is from genome assembly GCA_026182355.1 of Hermatobates lingyangjiaoensis. Lineage (NCBI taxonomy): Eukaryota > Metazoa > Arthropoda > Insecta > Hemiptera > Hermatobatidae > Hermatobates > Hermatobates lingyangjiaoensis. The sequence goes on from JAPFBL010000344.1 coordinate 24,768, forward strand.
GACTGTCAACTGTCAACTTATGTGTCACAGTTTATTTTAAGTGTAAGCTGTCCTGCCGGACCATGTTTAGTTTATCAGGTATATATATATCAATGATCAAACCACAATATGAAAAGGGAAAATGTGAAATCTTTATATATATATATATATATATATATTACAGTATATTTTACTATAAATATTGATCAAAGTATCGACTGTGATGTAGAAATAAAATGAAAGTTTACCAGGACTCGATCAGTTCTTTAAGTTCAAATTAAATCCTCATTGACAACGTTTTATTTTATGTTTAAAAGCTTATTCATAAACTTATAAAACAAAGGAAACATAAAAAATAATACAATAATTTAAACAGCAAACGCACATAAAAAGAGCAATATGCATACGTTTCATACGTATTCACATTAAACCATAGACACAGAATAAAGATACGACCTCACTTGATTGATGACGGTTTAACCAAAAATTAGAGACTGTAAGTTTGTTTGTATATATATTCTGTGTCTATAGTTTAATGTAAAACGTTTTTCGTCCTTTGTAGATCGTTTTTCTGTTGACAATATATATATTTCTTGTAGAGTTATTATGGGTTTTTATGAGGATATAAGAATGAAAATGGTTTTCAATAAAACACGAGACTATGAGAATGAGAGTTTAATTTGAATCTGAAGAACTGACCAAGTCCTGATAAACTTTTATTTTGTATATATATATATCAATGATTTTATATATATATATATATATATATAAAATAAAAAGGAAAATCAGAATCCGGTGAGTTTCTTCCACTTCCACTTTGATTGGAAATGGAAGAAACTAGCTGCATCCCGATTTATCCTTTTTAAGTTATATATCTGTCCCACGGACGACAATTCATTACTGTTTTATATATATAATATATATATATATATATATATATATATATAGAGTATATTTATTACTATATATTATAATACATAATATATAGTAATTTCTGTATATTTAGTTGACTTTGTTGAAATTAAACATAAATAAAATACATTACAGAGATGATAAATCATATTAAACAGTATTTTAAAAGAAAAATAAAAAAATACCATTCATATTATCCAAGGAGAAGGATATCGCCTCTTGTAATTTTTGAAATATTTGACTTCATGGGTTATTCTAGTGTCAGAAACTTTATTAATTAACGAAGTTATTTTAAATGAAAACTACATTATCTCGACTGAAGTTAATTTTAAATATTATCTTGTTGGCAATTTGTTTTAAGTCTCTTATTGTTTTGAGACGCACTCTGTGAATAATGACCTGCAACAGTGGGCATTTGTCAAACCTTGGCAAGTGGAACGAAAGGCCGTAAGCCTTTCTCATTCCTCCCCTTGAGTTTGTCGCCCAAGTCTGCCTTGTAAGTGTCACTTGATGCTTCTACTATTTATTCCTTAATATTAATTTTTGTTACAACACTTATTCAGATATTAATAAATATACTTTTAACAATATATTTTTATTTTTGTAATATATAATCAAATATAGCAGTGATTTATATTTTAGTGTAATCTTATATATATAGTCAATTTAAATATGCATCTAAACACCTCAGGATATATCGAGCGGGCCAGGTTAGCCCAGTGGCAACGTGCTCATCTCTGGTCTGGTACATATGGAGTTCAATACCCACTACGACCCTCTATTTATTCACATAAAAAAGGTGAACACAAACACGTTGTCCCTCAGATACGTTAAGCTGTCGGTTCCGAGCCTATATCATGTCAGGTTAAACATCTCTATTCTAAAAACACTTGAGTTTAGGCAAAAAAAGTTAGGACCCCCAACGAAGAATCAATCTTCATTGTGTGGTGTAACAAAGGGTCAATGTTGACTTATGTGTGTCCCTTGTGGGACTGCCACTGCAATCTAGCCTAAGATAAATCAACCGTCAGACAGAATAGAATAGAAACAGAATAGAATTCACTAGAATTGTTATTGTCAAAGTGTTCTCATACAAACTGATTTATTACTGTTTTAAGGGTTATATTGACTTTTCGTAAAGAAAAAAAATATAAAATCATTTCTCAATAATTAATATACGTGGTGTGTTCAATAAATAAAATCAATTTTGAAATTAGGCGAGATTCATGCATTCGAGTCCAGATTGTTTTTTTTAATATGTTGGCACACATGCCTCTAACATATATTCACAATATCAGCCATCTCTTATGTTCGTGTTGTTTACAGCAGACACAAAGATTAACTGAACTTAAAACTGGGTGGCGATTATTCGTTTTTTTATAAAAATGTAACAAAGAATTTGTATTAAATGTTGAGTAAAAACAAAATTAAATGCTCTGTTGTTGTAAAAATGTAGAATTTGGCGAATTTATCTTATGTGAGAGAAATATTTACAAGTGGTAAAACATTTAAAGAAGGCGGAGAAGACTTTAACGATAATCCTCGTCCTAGCACGTCGACAACAGATGAAAACGTTAAAGTAGTGAAGAAAATGATTCTTGAAAGTTGTCGAATAACCATTAGAGAGGTTGCTTAGATGTCGGTATATCTGTTGGTGCGTGTCATGCTATCTTTTCGGATATAATTCTGCATAGGGACGCGTTTCAGCGAAGTTCGTGCCGAAAGTGCTTAATTTCGATCAAAAAAGCCGTCGCATATCCATCTGTCAGGAGTTGTTGAATGAGGTCAATGATGATCTAGACTTGTTGAAAAGTATTATAACCGGTGATTAAACATGGGTTTATGGATATGATGTCAAAACTAAGGCTCAATCTTCTCAGTGGGGGCATTCTGGATCTCCAAGACCGAAAAATGATCGGCAAGTACGGTGAAATTTGAAGGTTTTATTCACTGTTTTCTTTGATTATGATGGTGTTGTATGTCTAGAATTTCGACCAAAATATATCACGGTCATCAGAATAATACCTTCAAGTTATACGCCGATTGCGTGAAGAAATATGAAGAAATCGCCCTGCTTTGTGGAAAAATACTTCATGGCTGTTGTTCCACCACGCTAATGCCGCTGCTGGTTCGTAATTTTTAGCAAAAAGCTACACTACAATCTTGCCTCCTTGAATTAATCCTCCTGCGACTATTATTTATTTCTAAAATTGAAAATAACTCTCAAAGGATAGAGGTTTTTCTCCCAACTGAATCGCTGAAGAAATTAAAGGCCGTACCAAAAACCATGAAAAGTGCTTTAAGGATTAGAAAACGCGTTGTCACTAGTGTGTTATATCTGAGGGGGATTACTTTGGAGAGGACAAGCATAAATATTGAAGAATAAACAATTATTTATTTAAACTTATCAAAATTGGCTGTATTTATTGAACACACCTGGTATTTGTTTAAGAAATATTATAATTAATAGTATGGTACATTTTAGTATGTACATATTGTTAACATAAATTAAAGCTATTTGTATGTTAAGGCTTTATTTGACATTTATGAGAGCTCGTTATAACTTTCTTTGTCGGGACTCCATTCGATTGAGATGAAACAGATCTTCACTTGGTAGTGCGGTCTGCCGCTGAAACTCTTGTCAACTCCACTTGCATGCGATGCGGTCTACCTTTTATGGACTTACCATCATTTAAACATTACGACTATCAAATTTCTCAGTACCTTCATTTGTTAGTCTGTTTAAAAGACGATAACTGGAATCTCTATATTTCGTCACTGTTGTCCAAAAAGTAAATTATATTGTGATATTTAAAATAAAAACAAAAAAATGAAATATACTCCCCGCTGAGTACAAACAATTCCCGACTTACGTTCATTCGTTTTACATTTTTTTTTCGATTTTACGTTCAAAATTTCAATATTAAAGAAAAGCGAAAAAAATAAATTAAAATTAAAAAGTATAAAAGAAAGTGATTATATGCGTAAATTTGAATTTGCTTGGAGTACCACTGCTAAACGTAACTAAATTTGAATAAAACTCATTGAATTGAAATTACAAACACATATACTTTTCTTGAATTGCCTATTTGAAATGGCATTTATGTTATTTTATATTGATATACGATTTAGAAATGTTCTATGAGATATGGTAATTGAATTAATGGATGTATAATACAGTAGGAATGGTATACGTTACTAGAACATACCGTAAGAATTTCTAACTTATGTTTGGCCGTTCGGAACGTAACTAAAACGTACGTTGAGAATCGTCTCTATGTTTAAAAGTTTGGAATACAAGTTTTGACACTCTTACCTAGGTGATACCACGTTTCAATGCGTAAATTATCAGGTCAATCATACGATAAAATTTTAAATCTCATGTTGATTTGAAATTAGAGGTAACATTCTATGCCCGAGCCTGACCTGACCCGAAATCGGGGATGGTCGGGCACAACATATTAATATTTGTTTCGGGTCAGATCGGTTCGGGCCCAAGCTTCCCTCTGGCTAACTTTTTTTTAAATAAATATACATTTATATATTATACATACTAAAACGATGTATGACTGTATGTATGTCTGACTGCAACTGTGCAACTACTTTAGATACCATCTTTAGCCAACTCCCCACCAACAGCCAAACTATAGTCTTCCCCTGAAACCATCTTGTGTTTACCTTGACTACAAAAAATCAAACACTACACACTGACTCGTCTAGTTTTCAATTTTAAGCCAGAGATGGTTAACATTTTCTGAACAACCAGGATAGAATTAGTAACTAAGCAAATTTGGTTGTCATCTAACAGGTTAAAATCCTTAGCTAAAAGTAAATTGACTAAGCAATATTTGTAATAAAACAAATAATTCAGATAAAACACATGACCATTTGTTTGGCTGGTGGAGAATAGGCTCCAATATGTACCCACCCTGGTCTGGTCGGGCTCAGTCCAGTTGTCCCGTTGGGCTTAGTCTAATCCGCAGGCATGGGTTTGGTCGGGCTGAATTTTTTAGACCCAATCTAACCTCTACTTGAAATATCTGGTTGAACATAAGTAAAAGTGCAATAACTCTGAGATATATCTCATGCCAAAATGTAAATTTACATCTGCACAGTATGCTACAGAGTTTGCCCATAAAAGTGCTAATAACCTTTCATAAAACGTGAGAGTGCTGGTATGTTGAATCCAGATGCTCAACATATGTGCACACAAGCTTTCATCATTTTGAAAGTGCATTCTAAACGATAACTGTGGATGTGTAGAGTTTACAAATCTCTGAAAGTACATTACAGGAGTGAAATGTATATAAACACGGAAATAACAATGATAAAACCACAATATGTAATGGGAAAAAAAGACTAAGATCCTTCAACTGTACAAGCGGTCTTCGTCAAGAGTCAAAACCCAACTGAGAGTTAGAGTTTTTTTCCCATTTCATATTGTGGTTTGTTCATATATATATATTCGTATATTTGGGGAGCAGGCCTTCATTGATACATGTTCTATTAAAACCTATGCCTATTTCTATTTTAACACATTTTCGAATTAACTTTTCAAATTTCCTTACCTCTGGTTTCCATAAGTTTCGGACAAGATAAATCAGTTCTCCAAAATTTTTATTTCTGTATACCGACATATATATATATATATATATATATATATATATATATATATATATATATATACCTCATTAAATATCTTGCCAACATTAAGTTTAGTATGTTTCTTACATACCTTTTCAAGGTTTCGAATGCTACTTTTCCATCTTTGTGGTATCATATAAATTAACTCACCGATTTTTGTATCTTTAAATGTATTTTTCATATTACACAAAAGATGGAAATGTAGCATTCGAAACCTTGAAAAGGTATGTAGGAAACATACTAAACTTAATGTTGGCAAGATATTTAATGAGGTATGTTTAAAAGAAGGTCTGCTCCCAAAGTATACCAATATATATATATATATATATATATATATATATATATATATATATATAACGACGAACAAATAGCTTGAAGTACAGGCCAAATATAAAAGAGAGTACTAGTACGTTTGCTGTATTATTACTATAAACTTCCTACATACCTGGTATATCACTCGTGGAGTCACACGTCCGGTTTCACAAAGGCTGCATCAACAATGGGACTGAAACAATATTCATTTTTTTAAGTTTGCTGTAGTTTAAAATACAAAATGAAGATAGACTATTTGCTAAAATTTGTTGAGACAAATATTATTGGAAACCAGAACGGTTTCTGCATGGACAGTCCTTTCATGTAAATGATATCCTAAACACCTTACGATTTCGCACTGTTAACTGATTCAGTAACTCACCCGGGGGCATATTTAACACTTTTAAATGTAAAAACATATTTATTAATCTAACTCAAGCTTTTGATCTCACTGATCACCTTCTGGATTATAAAGTAACTATAATAAGAAGAATAAAATAAAATATTAAAAAAAGAATGTACTTATTGAAAAGAAGACTAAAACTATGCACTTATAACATGTGATATAGCAAAGGGATACAACTTCCTAGCGTCATAAGATCGTCAATGCTGAAGCTGCAAGGGTTAGCAATAATATTTGCATTGAAAAAGATTTGCTGCTTATTTATACCAATATTAAACCTGTCAGCAGACAGGAAACTTAAGCGTTAAATAGCAAGATAGGCTGTGACGTTTCTAATAGACTGCGATACAAAATTACATTACAAATCTCTATCTGTATTCTCGTCAAGTGATGATTTTCTAAAATTAAGTTATACTATAGCTTAAATCTTAAAGACATACATCTAGATTCAAGCTATAAATAACGAATATGACTTGCATCACAGTTCAATGCATGTTATGCATATAGCGAAATGTATTTTTTTAAGTTATATTAAATGCATTTAATAATCGAAAATTAGAGAAACTAAAATGATACGATAGTGAAACAGCACAATAAATGAGAAATAGGCAAAAAGGATTGTTCAAAAACAATATTTAGTTAATAAAAATTTGGGTTATTTTTAAAGAATTTTGCTTAGAAGTAAATCATAGTTAATATTTCATGAGTGTCATTTTTATAAAATGTGTAATAATTTTTTTAATACTGTTTTTTAAACAAAACAAACCTATAAAATATTTTACTTACATCATTAAATATCGAGCAGAAAAAAAAAATTTTTACGTTGTGACTATACTGTAACCGCTTAGCTGAGATAAGACAAGTAAAACCTCATTTATCATTTTATTTATTTATTTAAAATCTTCTTTGACTATACTTAAAGTTTTAAGTAAAATAAATCAAGTGCACAAAAGAAGCTATACAATTTTTTTAGAACAATTATGCACCGTTTCATATGTAAAATTAATTATAAGAAATAATATTAATTCAATTATAATTATATATTTGAAAAATATTACACAATATATATATATATATATATATATATATATATATATATATATATATATATATATATTCATTCCTTATTTATTTATTTATTTATTCCTCCGTTCCTTCATTCTTTCTCCTTTTATTTTATTTTCTTTCTTTCTACTCTCCTGAAGACGGCAAGACGCCGAAATAATCGAGATTCGTGAGTGTTCGTCCTTTTTCTTGTGTTCTCTAGCTGTAACTTAATTATATATATATATATATATATATATATATATATATATATATATATATATATTCATTCGCGCCCCGTTCTTCGACGTGGGGAGATCTCTCTCACTTCGTCCTCTCTTCTAGTCTACTCTCCTGATGACGAACAACAGTTCGAAATATTGAATTCTGTAAGTGTTCTTTTTATTCTCTTTTCTGTGTCGTGCTTTGTGTAATTTAAAGTTATATATATATATTATATATATATATATATATATATATATATTGATAAAAGTATCGAACGTGAAATAAAAACAAAATTAAAGTTTCTCAGGATTCCATCAGTTCTTAACGTTCAAATGATACTCTCATTACCAACATTTCGGTTTCTATTTAAAACCTTTTTCATAGGCCTACAAAACAGAGGAAATACAAGTCATAATTATTTCTATGAAAAAGGTCTTAAATATAACCGAAACTTTGGCGATGAGAGTTTAATTTGAACCTGAAGAACTAACTTAGTTCTGATAAACTTTAATTTTATATATATATATATATATATATATATATATAGATGGAATTATATATAGAAAATAGTTGTATATATTACAAATATATATTGTATTTTAGACTTATCATACATAAAATTGCAATACATTATAATTGTAATAATTGTGTAATTATTATAAGAGATAATATATAGGCACATATTTATTTATTTAATTAAGGAATACGGCTCTTAGTACAAAACAGTATTTAATATTGGAAGAACCAGTGACCGTGGGATGGTAAACAGTTCAGGTAACAACACACTGTACCTTTCATCGAACACAAGTGTGGTCTCTCTGTCTCATCCAAGAGGATGAGTTAGCAATCAGTGTAGCTAACTTATGGAGCGTGACAAAACAAAACATGAATAAATAGTAACACAAATAAATAAGCAATGAAACAGAACTGAGTAATTAACAAAAATATTAATGGAACAAACATTCAAAATTAATAAAAAAAAACTAACTAAATATTTAAAAAAATATATATGCAAACAAATTTTGTTTAAAATGAATAAATTATTAATAATTAAGAATAACTAACGAGTGAGTTTTAGCCCAGGAGGAAATCTACCTCCCAGGAGAAACACAAGTGCTTCTTTGGAAGCTCTTAAAGTAATAATTTGAGTTGGGATCAGGAAAGCTGGGATAAGGTACACTGAGATAGTCATTAAACTATGTCTGTGAGAACTAGCATAATCTCTTCTCCTACCCAAGGAAAGCCTCTGATTATTCCTATGCAACTTAATGTATGACAATTTTTGAAGTAATTGTAAATTGTTTGCTTTAATAGCAAACTTGGAACTCTTTCTATTACGATTCAAACATATGGGGCACTTTTACAGATTTTCTGCTTGTAATGAAAAGTAGAAACAGAAATAAGTGAGTCATTACGAAATATAATTCTACGTTTTAGTATCGTTTTACAATTTTACCATAAGGAGTCAATCTTGAAGGAAAATGCTATATCTTTTGAAGAACGTTGTTTTATTGTTATTACTTGTTTATATATGTAGTTATCGTTCCCTAGATTTCCAAATATATATGCATGTTTTTTAGTACCTCTCTTTATAGAACATAATTATAGAGATCTGACTATCATAACATTAACAATATCAATAAACTGATAAGAAGGTACTCACCGTATGGCGTGTTCAACTTTCATTTACCTAAATTACTAGGACAATCATTAAAATATTGTGATATTACCATATTTATATTACTTAACAGAAATGTTGGATGATGATAATTCTAACTACGCAATTATATTCAATTGTATAATTAGTGACAAAAAAATGATTTTAATATTTAACAAACCTTCATGTTGTACAATCAGAATTTACTCCTTAAATTACCATATTCTTCAAATTATTCTATTTTTAGAATATATTTTAAATAAAATATTTACAAAATCGTTGATAAATAATAACAAGAAAGCAGATTTGATGCGAAAATGCCTTATTTTGCAGTTTAGCCATCTTTTAGTTGCAATAAATCACAGATAAACCCTTGGGGGATTTTTCCGCTGGCATTGCTTCAAGGGTTCAAAGTAAAGCGAGCCCTTCCAATTACACATTGCCTCACCCTCAGAGCTTGAATCGACCAAAAAAAAAAAAAAAAAAAATATAAATATACAACCAAATGGGGAAGGTAGATAACAAAAAATTATTGAATATCATATAAACAATCTTTATATGAAGTAGTTTTATTATTGTAAATTTGTTTAGAAGAACAAGCCTTCTTATTTGGACTAACTAGTTCCAAGGGAAAAATGAAACCAATAAATTGGCTTTGAAAGATTTATTTCCCTGGAAAATGGACAATATCCGATAAAAAAATTGGCTTATTCTATTTCACAGTTCATAATTTTATCATATCATAAAGTCATAGTATGGGAATACTACTGCAGCGAATTGAAAAGATGGGCATTTTGTGATTGAACAAATTTATTGCATGAATAACCAATAGCAGATGATTTAACTAGTTTTATCAATGATAGACCAGCCTTCGATTAGACCTAACGTTTTGATTACATTGAGTTAATTAATGTAGATTTTTTTTTTAAAAATTCGTGAGTCTGCCACTGCAACTTAACCCACGCATATCTAATATGATTTAATACAATATTTAAGAACTTATAAAATATAGTTATTGCGTTAATTTCACTGAAGTTATTAATATTAGAATTATTAGCAACTGCTCTTGAAATTGGGAACCAGACGGATCCGAGACCGATCGAGCTCTACCGTCTACGAGGTATGACGGACACTATTACTGATAATAACATTTATAAAATGACTAATTTTATGATTTTTGCGTCTAATAACAATAATTTGTTTTTCTTAAAACTCAATACTCTTTTTAACTACAAGCACATTTCAGTTCCAAAACTACTCTTTTTTATTATATTTCAAATCAAAAGATCATTTTGAAAAGCTGTAATAGCAGTAGTGAATTGTTAATATATCTCTTATTATCTTAATATTTTAAAGTAATAATTGCTTGCACGAAAAAATGTTAGCCTTAATTAATTGAAATATTCCGTTCCTTTTTTGTTCATATTTATTGCTCACGAAATATAAATTCAGTAGTTTTTCATTTTTAAATGTTAACATTTTAATTATGCTTATATCTTTAAACTCGATGTATTAGGAACTAAATATTTTCGAATAGTTATTATTTGTTGGTTTCTAATTAATTTATTTTGAAAATGTATAAAAGGTGTTTTAATAAAGTGAAACTTTAGCATTAAGAGTTTCTTTTAAGGCTTTAACCCTGACAGATTTGATTCACTGGGTCCCTGATTTACTTCAGTCTTATTGTTTTAGATGTCGATATATCACTGAACTTGATTAAGAATTAACGAAATAAAATCTGAGAAGTGATTCTTTGTTCAACTTATTAGTTATAGTATTTTTGTAAATTTTGACCCAGTAAATTTTTACCCTCTTAAGTGTTTTTCATTTTTTTAAATTCTAGTAAAATTCAAGTACCATGTAAAACGCGATGATGAATTGTTTAATATAGTTGTTATAAAATATTTATTATAAAAATGCGTTGTATGATTTTGCTGGAGGCAATACATTAAGAAAACAAGGTTTAAAACATAACAATTACAATGATTCACACTCACGCATGGTTTATAAATAAGGCAGGAGAAATGCAATGTGTAAAGGAGTAGCGTGCTTTCGGCGATTGCCGCCGGCCGACCTTTTCTTCCTTGATTGTTATTCGGACCAACTGTATTCCGGGTCATGCAGTAATGACCTAAACGTTTTCGTCAGACCATAATATTTATTTAATAAGAATGAAACAAAGAATAATCGCAACTAGTAATCTAACATTATGATAGATCACGTAAACGTTAAACTGCCGGTCAGAAACCATTGATAAGCACACCCAATTCGATACTTTTCAATTAAATATATTTAGTCCTAAATACTTAAAAAATAATGGTATTTATGTACCTTGAATTCTATCTTCAGTTGTTTGCATTTCATCAGAAAGGAAAAACTCAATCCGCAATACAAACTTTAGTTTTAAAATATTAACGTTCAAAATTACGCATTATACTTTCAAATCTGATGCTTTATTTTTTAAAATTGAAACACCGACTTAAAAATTTTAGTTTGCCGTAAGAAAGCTTTTACAGGAAACACATTAAATGGATTGAGATAACTCGCTTTAGTAATTTTAAATGCATCATCATCGAACAATTTTTGTCGGCTAGATTGCAAAACAAGACTTGGAAACAGATGAGCAGTTAGAAAAATCAGTGTTACTACGACGCGAAAAAAGGTAAAGAGAAGAACACAGAGGCATAGAGTACCAGAGGAGATATGACGGCCAAAGGAAGCAAAAGGGGAATAAAAAAAATGAGCAGAATATTAGTGTTATTTTTCAAGTTCTCTTCTAGACAGATTACACTAATAAATTTTTTCCTACATTTATCTATGTTGTTTCTGAAACGTGAAACATTTTCCAGGAAATCGGAAAACCTAATCTTAGTTTCCTTTAAGTGCCTCACTATCTCTCTCTCTTTCTTTCCATCTCTCTATATAATATACAAAAAGATTTCACATAAACACATGAAATAACAATCAAATCAAACATTGGGTTTTTTGACTCTGACGAAAACCGCTTGTTACGATTGAAAGATATTAGTCTTGTTTTCCCATTTTCATATTGTGGTTTGATCTTTGACTATATAATATATATATATATTGAGTTGGGTTTTTGACTCTGACGAAGACCGCTTGTTACGGTTGAAAGATCTTAGTCTTGTTTTCCCATTTCTTATGGCGGTTTGATCATATATATATATATATATATATATATATATGATCAATATATCAATATCTAGATATAGATCAATATATAGAATCTAGATGTATGCCTTTAAGATTTAAGCTACAGTATAACTTAATTTTAGAAAATCATCACTTGACGAGAATACAGATAGAGATTTGTAATGTAATTTTGTATCGCAGTCTATTAGAAATGTTACAGCCTATCTTGCTATTTAACGCTTAAGTTTCCTGTCTGCTGACAGGTTTAATATTGGTATAAATAAGCAGCAAATATATATATATATATATGTATATAACTTTAAATTACACAAAGCATGACATAAAAAAAAAGAATAAAAAGAACACTTACAGAATTCAATATTTCGAACTGTTTTTCGTCATCAGGAGTAGACTAGAAGAGAGGAAGAAGTAAGAGAGAACTCCCCACATCGAAGGACGGAGAGCGAATATGTATATATATATATATATATATATATATATAGACATAAATCAATGTAGCTAAAGAAACATATCTATTAAAACACTCATTGACGTTTCAAATTTTCGATTTGAACCATCTTCAGGTTAAATAAGAGAGGGAAACTAACACATTGGTTGGGTCTCAAACCGTCCCTGTACCAGTGAACTTGGTTTCCATCTCTTATTTTATCTGAAGACAGTTAAAACCAAAAATTGAAACTGCAAATGGACGTTTTTGTTTTTTATGTTTTTTTCGTACATTGAAATTTAATTCTCCATTTTCGGTCGTAATTTCATCGATATATATATATAGTATACCAAGACGTCTTACCAACTTATCAATAAGAATATGTATTTCCAGGATTGGTCATTTAACATATTTTACAAGATATGGCAGTGTTTGTCATTAAAGCTTGTAAAGTTGAAACCAAAACATTAGATAAAGAACCCATTAGTTAGCATTTGATAAAGGTTGGTTTATCTTGGGGACTATTTAAAAGATATGAGAACAAAAGGCGGTTGGCATGTGTGCCCAGTTAAGAATACTGGGTTAAGAAAACAAGAAAGATGATGAAAGAGCCCCTCTGAGTCCCATCAAATTAGCATATCTCTACTTACTAATTTGTGTCTTTTGACCCTGTCGGTGTAATGGTCGCCAGAACATGAATTAAAACAGTGTTACTATCCTTTTGAGAATTACTGAGCAGTATATATTTCATCCATGAATTTATATGCTGCTGGATGAACATATAGTTCATCAATAAATATGTTTATCGAACATATATGTTAAAAAAAAAATATGATACTATTAAAACCATCAAAAAAACTAAGTTCATAACAAATGGTGGTATTACGTAATGATGAATAATAAACAAAGATTTAATGAAACAATGATTTAATAACATAGCAAAAATACAAAAAGAATATTTATAACAACTGACGGAGTTGAAATGTGACAACGAATCTAAAACTAGGTTTTAGGTTGGGTTAATCTAGGTAAGGTTTGGAAAAGTCTAAGAGAAAAGGTCAAGAAAAAAAAGGAAACCAAAAATAAAATTCGAAAAAGTAACCGTAGAAGTAGAGGCGTATGACAGCAAGTAGATAGAAAAATCATTTCGTGAGATATTACTATATCTCTCTTTCTAGTTAGACTAGATAGCAAGTTTGTATGGACTTTGCAATTTACTAGTATGCAGGATTCATAGAGGGCCTTCTTCTATAAATAACAAACCATTGTATTCTTCATACAAGAAACAAAACGAAGTAAATAAATTAATGAAAATATAAGTCAAAAACATTAAACAAAAAACAACAAAAGATTAAAACAGAATAGCGAAACAAATATATACAAAAATAAAATCAAATCAAAACCATAACAGTCAATAGAAAAAGGAAAGAGTTTCTAAGAATATTTAATACCAGTTTGTCATCAGGAGTGGATCAGTGGATAAAAAGTTGAAGAATAAAAGATACGAGCACTCGAGATACTCGAGATACTCGAGATACGAGATACTCGTATGACCGGACAAGCAGGTTGAATCCGAATCAAATTCCCAGGTCACATGTCTTTCTTTGACGAACGAACCGTTAGTCAAATACTGACCATAATGTTTTTTTCTGCTTTCTCTATTTGTTTATATATATACAGTTCAATGTACATAAACAAACGTAGAGAAATTAAAAACACACACTTACAGTCTCTAATTTTCGGTTGAACCGTCTTCAGGAGAGATAAGAAAGGGAAACCAAAATTAGACGGTTCAACCGAAAATTAGAGACGGTAAGTGTGTGTTTTTGATTTCTCTACGTTTGTTTATGTACATTGAACTGTATATATATAAACAAATAGAGAAAGCAGAAAAAAACATTATGGTCAGTATTTGACTAACGGTTCGTTTGACTAACTGTATTTGTCCATTTCGGATCGTATTTTCATCAAAAAAGTATATATATATATATATTTGAGATTTATTGAGGGTTTTTGGTCTAATATTCAAAAAACTTCGTTGCCAACGTTTCGATATAGATTTATTCATCTCCAGGGCTAAAAACATTGTTTCATTTAGCACACTTATTTCAACAAAACTGGTCTATTGTTTGCTATTATGTACATGGTCAACAAAAATTGAAAAATTACAATGGTAAAACTATAGATTTTTATATTTAAGTTTGTTTTAATAATGTTTAGAAAATACAAAGATATAAATTTGTTTACCTGGGATATATATATATATATATATATATATATATATATACTTACCTGGGATATATATTACCTATATATATATAGATGATCAAACCACAATAATAAAATGGGAAAGCAAGACTAAGATCTTTCAACCGTAACAAGTGGTCTTCGTCAGAGTCAAAAACCCAACTGACAATTGGAATATTGTTACATGGATCAGGGGTGAAGTGTAAGAGGACAGCGAGATAAAGGGGTGTGAGACGGAGCAGAAGGAGAAAGAAAGAGAGCGACATAGTGTAGAGAGGGAGAAGTGTATAACAGGGATGAAGAGGGAGTGAGAAGGAGAGAGTAGATGGGAATCAAAGATGGTGGCTACTTTACGAGTTCAACATTCAAAGCTTAAAGGACGTAAGCTTAAAACAAACTTTCAACTAGAAAATTATAACTATGATTTTTTAAAAAAATCTATTGTATTATATTAATTAGATAATTATCTTACATTTTTTATATCCATTTCAAAAATTTGTTGATCACCTAACAGTAACGCGTTGAAGACAACCTAATTTATTCGAAATAAAGAAATTTCAAATACATGTTTATAAGTTGTATAAATTATTCTACAATAGCAGCATAACAATTTCTTCAAAAATGTATACAAACATTCTGCTCTACTATTTTCAACAGGAAAAAATCATTGAACACCCAAACACGACTTCACCCTTTACCCTGAAATGATTTTCAGATAAAAACAACACATGCTATATAGTCAAAACGGCAAACAAATGATCGTTGTAAGTGAACCAAAACGAAAAATAATTGGAATTGGAGTGTACAGAGCGCGTAAAATTAAAAAAAATTTCCTTACTTTTTGATCACACCTTGTATGTTATTGTAGTGTGCTTAAAACTATAAAGCTTATCACGAATATTGCTTGTTGACATGTTTTGAATGTACCACATTCATCATCAGGACAATAATGAGAATAATAGTAGGATTGTTAGTTTATATATATAGAGGTAGATTACTATTGGAATGTTCACAGGACATCGCCCTGGGTCACGAGGTATAAACTGACAATCCTACTATTATTCTCATTATTGCCCTGATGGTGAATGTGGTACATTCGAAACATGTCGACTAGCAATATTGGTGATAATCTTTACAGCTTTAATGAAGAGACGAGGAAGAAATTCCGGAAACTCGAGAAATTCTGTAAGAAACAGATACAAGCCAAATATGGGGCGTTATTTAACAATATATGTTTAAATGAAGGATTGCTTCTAACTTTTACAAATATATATATATATATATCTATATATATATATATATATATTATACCTGATAAACGAAAAACCAATTTTCGTTTACAATTTATCCGGCAGGTAAGATACACATACTGTGACACATAGAATGAAACATAGCAATTACTCACGTTTCAATATTTTGACCGTTATGCTGGTCGTCCTCAGGAGAAGAAGTGAATTGACGGAGGGACAAGAGTCAACTAAAGAACTCACTGGGTAAGGGCTAAGGCTATGTTGCCGCAAAGAAGAAAGAATGAGTTCCTTTTTTTATTTTTATAATAACTTTATTTTTATTTTGCACCAATTTACTTTGTACTCTAGATAACTCTTTGATGACAATGTATTTTTTAATTAATGCCTGAAGAAGAACAGTGCGTGTTCGAAACGCGTTGTTTATACGATTAAATTTTTATATGTGGAGACTATTTAATTAGCTTTTTACCCTGCAACTGTTGACTGTCGTCCCTACGTCAATGTGAAGTGATTCTTCTCCTGTGGACGATCGCCATTACGGTCGAAATATTGAAAAGTGAGTCTTTGTTGTTTATGTCTATGTATCACAGTTTATTTTAAGTGTATATATAGTATTGGGTCTCGTAAGCGTGTATTTATGTTTTTCTCCTTTTTATTTGGGATATATATATTGGAAAGTGTTTGTGCGCATAAATGAAAGTGTGTATGTATGAGTAAGCATGAATAAGTGTGCATGTAAGGGCAAGCATAGCAGGTAGACCGCTAGATTTGCGCATTAAAATATTTTAGAAATTGAACAAAAAAAGTAAGAGACTCACCTTGTACTAAGCTCTTAAAACACTTCACTGTTTCTGCATATTATTTAATCTAGTTGATGAGCCATTGTTATTACCTTCCCAACAATTTTACAATTAGATTTAGAGAAGAGTGCTATATTGGCGAAAATTCATAATTACAAGTCTTGTGTCGACATTTTCATAAACTATTATTGTTGAAACTTTGATAATGCTGAGCAGGCTTGGTAGGACGGGGAACAAAGCAAGCGTAGCAGGGCTTCAATCTACACCATGTACCTAAAAGCTTTCTGAACTTATAGAGGCAATGGAAGGTTATGTCTGAGGCTTACGAATCCACTTCAAACTTGGCTTTGTTCGCCAACTCGAGCCATTCATAGTGCTGTGCTCTCTTCTTCAATGCTTGATTCGCTGTCTATGACAGGATAATATAGATTATCATAACTAGAAATTAACTTTATCAAAATACTGCGGCTTATATTGCAGAGAAATTATATTCCAACTAATTCAGAGATATTCAGTTCAATATTGATTTCCTAAATACTTATACCCACTATAACCATACACACACTCTGACATATATATCTCATCTATTAAAAGCCATGCCTATTTATAGTTTTAATGATTTTCTGATTAATTTTTCTACTCTTCTCACATATGACTTCCATAATTTCGGTACCAGTTCCATAAGTTCACCAAAATGAAAAATGGTAACATAATGAATTGAAAAATAGTTAACATTCTAAAATAGAGAGAGTCGTCTGATTAAGTAAGGACTGTGATTTCTAGCACCCAACAATCAAATAATTGAGGCTTCCTCAAAAGCTTTTGTCGACTCTTTTATTATCAATATGAATACATTTATAACTCTTATCTGGTCTCTAATTCTTTTGTTCTTTTAGAGCTTTTTATGAGTTTTTTAATTTTTTTCTGGGTTATCAAAATGAGGTAGCGAATGTTCTTAAAACTGTCGCTAAGAGCATCACTGTCGTTTGATTTCAGTATATTGGTCATATAAAGTTCTTTTTTGCAATGGAAGAATATCGAGATACTAATGTATATTCGGAAGTAATTTAAAAAATAATGCATATATGTATATGTCTATAAATATTGATAAAAGTGTCAACCATGGAATAGAAACAAAACTAAAGTTCATCAGGACTCGGTCAATTCTTCAGATTAAAATTAAACTCTCATTGCCAACGTTTTCGTTTTCATTTAAAACCTTCTTCATAGGCAGAAGTATAAATTTTGAAACAGAAAAACTAAGTATTACATTACAAATTATTTTACAAAGAAAAATAGTCTGTGGTTTTCAACAACAACTGTAGTTTTCAACAAAACAACAACTACAAAACTACAGTTTCAAGAAAACTACACTTGTTGTTGAAATCCACAGACTATTTTTCTTTTTAAAATAATTTATAATGTAATACTTAGTTTTTCTGTTTCAAAATTTATACTTCTGCCTATGAAGAAGGTTTTAAATAAAAACCGAAACGTTGACAATGAAAGTTTAATTTGAACCGAAAGAACTGACCAAGTCCCAATAAACATTAGTTTTGAATATATATATATATATATATATATATATATATATATATATAAGTTCTCACAGGAAAGAGAAAAACAAATAAAAAGACTCAGAGCTGTCATCGGGCAGAAGTAGTTCCTTTGAGTAGCTGAAGATAACTGAAGTGGACGGCAGCTTCCGCATTCACGACTTTTTTACTGGTTTTTTCAGGTTTTCTAACTAGTTTTCTTTGGTAGGGCGAGATTTCTTATCGGAGTTGTCCTAGAGACATCGAAGAAGCAATTCTGTACATTACTAAATAATATATTTTACTCGCAATCTTTCAATTTCACAGATATCATTGACAGGAGTATGGCACAAACTAATTGAACATGAACTGACACAGTAAGGACATTGAGAAAAGTTAAATAAGCATTAAAATCATTAAGACTAAGAGTTTAAATGAAAATAGAAAACAATTTTGAAGAAACAAGTCCACTGTAACAATTGGAATGTTACTACTTGTCATAAACATTGCCTGGGTCACACATTACTATTCCCAATATACACTAATATATATATATATATATATATAAAGATTTCACATAAACACGTGAAACAACAATCAATGATCAAACCAGAATAATAAATGGGAAAACAAGACTAAGATCTTTCAACCGTAACAAGCGGTCTTCGTCAGAGTCAAAAACTGCATCTAGTGTTCAGTTGGGTTTTTGACTCTGACGAAGACCGCTTGTTACGGTTGAAAGATCTTAGTCTTGTTTTCCCATTTCTTATTGTGGTTTGATCATTGATCATTGATGTGGTTTGATATATATATATATATAAGTAGATTTCACAATTGGGTCTTGGATTCTGACGAAGACATCTTTGTTACGGTTGAAAGATCTTAGTCTTTTTTTCCCATTTCATTTTGTCGTTTGATCATTGATATATATATATTTCGTGTTACTGTAATTATTTATGTATTGATAGATTAGGAAACAGAAGAGGTAGGGACACCAGGCGCACTTGCGAAGCAGCGGTTGAAGACCAACAGTCGCTTTGGACTTGTTCTTGGCATCATTACCTCTTCTCTCCAGATGGCAATTAAACCGAAATGAGAGACTATAAGCATGTTTTTCTATTTACTCAGTACCTATTTTTCACCCTGAAGCGATTGTTATAATTTGCAGGACGATTTCTCTATGCTCATAATAACATATGCCCATCACTTAAAACCAAATATATTGACATTTGATTATGTATTGAAATATTACTGCGGAGCGAAAATTTTAGAATATGAAATATCATATAATCAATTCATATCAATCAAAATAAAGAAAAATATTCTCAAGAAAAAAGTATTACTTTTTTTTATTTCAATCCAAATTTAATTTATTAGAAATTTGATTCAGTTAGTATAAATTTAATAAATATTCCATTACATTATATTTAGTTAAATTATAAACATTTATTAGGTTAATTACTAATATATTCATTACAATTTTAGTTGAATAATATATCAGAAAAGAAATATATGAGAAATAAAATTGATTATTAAAAAAGGGCAGGACTCAGGTGTACTGTTAGGGTTATAAAAAAGGCTTAATGGTGGGTGAAGGGGCAATTAGTAGAAGATGTGGCTCTTTCTATGATAAAGAAATGCCCCTCTTCGTCCTTTACTCTCACAATTCACGCTGCCTTCTTAACAACACTTGTATCAAACCTCTTTCACCATACAGTAACCTATTGTTACTATATCTTATTTTTCATCTTTATTTTGTGCAATCATGTTGTTCTATGGTATTTAAATATATTAGATATAAAATTAAGAAATGTTTCTTCTTTTCAAACAAGCAGTGTTTTTCTTCTAGCTACAAAAAAATTTAAAATATAAAAAATACAAAAAAAAACAGAACGCAGTTAGAGTTAAGAAAACTAACTAAGAAAACTGCAATTCTCTTATCCCTAAGCAAGTTTTTTGTATTTTAAAAGTAACCCGAAAAGCTGCTTTGTAAAACATATATATAATGACTTAGTGATAATTTTTTTTATATCATTGATATAAAATTAGGAGGGGGGGATTTGGAAGATATCTTTATTGTTGGAATTAAGTAGATATTTC
Organism: Hermatobates lingyangjiaoensis; assembly: GCA_026182355.1. Lineage (NCBI taxonomy): Eukaryota > Metazoa > Arthropoda > Insecta > Hemiptera > Hermatobatidae > Hermatobates > Hermatobates lingyangjiaoensis. Next base: position 45,477 of record JAPFBL010000344.1, read on the forward strand.
TTTTGTAGAAATTATTTCTTGTTCAAGAGTTGTATATATATATCAGTTCACAAACGAAGAAGAGCAACACACAGAGAAAGAGACACACTTACAAACTCAAATTTTCGGATGATCCGTCTTCAGGAGAAAAGAGAGAATGGGCGACCAAGCGGGCCGGAAACACAACGGCAGGAAACTGTCCCGGCCAGGTTTCCTGCCGTTGTGTTTCCGGCCCGCTTGATCGCCCATTCTCTCTTTTCTCCTGAAGACGGATCATCCGAAAATTTGAGTTTGTAAGTGTGTCTCTTTCTCTGTGTGTTGCTTTTCTTCGTTTGTGAACTGATTTGCGTCCAGTTTGGATCGTTTTTTCGAATTTTAAGTGGATATATATATATTTTCCCATTATATATATATATATATATATATATATATATATATATAGGTTAGGTTGCAGTGGCAGTTCTACAAGGGAACACACGTAGGCCGAGCATTGGCCCTTTGTGATACCACATAATGAAGATTGATTCTACAGTGGGAGTCCTAAATTATGATTAACTCAAATGTATTTAGAGTAGGGATCTTTAACGATTACCTGACATTGTACAGGCTCGGGACCGATGGTTTAACGTCCTTCTCCGAGGGACGACGTGCTCAGATTTATTCACCTCCCGCGTGAATAAATCAAGGGCCAGGTGAGGATCGAACCCCGGTCCTATCAGTTCAGAGGTGAGCACGTAACCACTGAGCTAGCCTGGCCCCTTTTATATATATATATATATATATATATATATAAGATGTAACTTTTTTTTTTCAGGTTTGAGGTCGAATGATTTAAACTAGTTCTTTTGCCAATTGGACCTCAAACCTCAAAAAAAAAGTTACATCTTATAAATATTGGGTCAAGAAAACAATTCAGGATGAATATATATATATATATATATATATATTGGTATAAATAGGCAGCAGATCTTCTTTTAAACAAGTATCATTAAAATTAACCGCAGTCTCGGCATTCACGATCTTAAGACTGAGAGATTCGATCCTACGAACTAACCTCCTGCTAACAGGGTTCAACTGGAAAAGGAATTGGCCAAGTGACATGTTAAATTAAAATCGATGACTCATGCTTAGTCAATGCTATAAATAGATTAAAAGGATAGTACAGGTTAATATAAAGAAAAGGTCAAAGGTCAATAATGAACAATAAACAAGCGGTTAGAATAAAAGAGTTGAAAGGTCAACAGTTTAACTGGACTAATAGAGAATAAATAGATTAAGAAAATTAATAATAATAATAATAATGTTAATAATAATTAATAATAATAATAATAATTAAGATTAATAGTAAACTAGAAAAGATATATTAAATTAGATATATTAAATAAAAGATATATAATTTAATATATTAAATAATTAAATATATATATATTTATAAAATTAACAATAAGTCTTGATATAATATATGAATTAAACACCACAATAAACAGTTATATATTAATTAATATATATATATATATATATATATATATATGGATTAATTTATCACAATGAAAAACAATTTTTTGAAACAATGCTCTAAGGTCTTTCGTTAACACATCGTCAGAGAGCAAGTGAATTAAAATTAAAATATATATATATTTTGTTTGTTTCATTTAGCTCTCTGATGATGTTGTGATGAAAGGCCTTAGAGCATTTGTATTAATATATAATTGTTTATTGTGGTGTTTAACTCATATATTATTATATATATAACAAAAACGTTTTCTTCTTCTCGGAGTTTGGTCAGCCGCTTTGGTCAGTCTCTGACCAAACTCCGAGAAGAAGAAAAAGTGTTTGTTAATATTTTGTGGTCAAGAAAACAGTACCGTATATATATATATATATTGATAAAATTATCGACCGTGAAGTAGAAAGAATAAAACAAACAATTAGAAACTGTAAGAGTGTTTTTCTATTTACTGTGTACCTAGTTCACTCCGAAATGTTCGTTAATTTTTTTCTGGATCATTAAAAAAAGAATTCACTTTATAATAATTTATTCCAAATATTGTATTATTTAAATATCAATCTACTGATACTTCTGAATGCATGGAAATTATAGCTGAAATATAAAATCATATTCACTAGAAAATAAATTTCATTTTAAAAAATTCTCTAAATTTCTAATAAATAATTAATAAATAAAAAATATATAAACAATTAATTCTAATAAATCTTGTTAAATTGGAGTACCAATATGTCTAAATAAATGATTGTGGATCCTTAATTTAATTAAAACTTTTTAATTAAATTAAAAAGTTAACTTAATTAAACATAGTTAACATCGTTAACTATTAACGATGTACCTTAGTGAATTAGTTGATAATTGGTCAAGTGAGACCAGTTTGTTTTACATATTTTCTGGATAACCATAATCGAATAATTACTAAAGCGGTTACTTTGCCAGAAATAATTCAATTATATAATCAAGAAAAATGTTTTTAAATAAATTCTTAATAAAAATAATATGAAGATAATTGTATAAAAGATAAGTTGGAAATGTTGTCTGCTAAAATAATGAAATATTGAACTGACTCATATTGAGTGAATAGAAACTGAACATTTGCAAAATCAATTAAGTTGAAATAAATTGAAAACGACTGTCTGAATGTCACTTGAAAAGATCAAAATATCTTTCTTAACATGTTTTTTTTATTTCATTAATGTGATTGGAATGTCATACAAAAACAAATAATAGAAATATTTCATGCAAATGCTTTTAACTGAAGTATTTTTTATTTTCGCTATATAAATTAGAAATTGACAATGTCATAGATAAGTATTATACAGAAAGCCATTTTTGAATATTTATTTTAATTAATTGTAATTGAACTCAATTGAATTGGTTTGGGAAATTGATTGGATGTTAGAAGGAATAAATTTGTAGAAAATCATTCTACTTAATTGACTATTGTTGTGATAGTGATAAACATATTACGACTTCACCAGAAGTAATTTACTTTACGATACGTTTTGAACACTTAGTGATCATCATCAGACACAACTTCAAAATAATGACAAAGTTATACAACTTTTTGTAAGTTATATAAAAGAAGCATGCTTTAACAAAAATAAACCAAAAGGAGTTATAAACCTGCCTCAGAAGAAGTGTTTAATGATTGAGGAGTTGACAGTCACTATTTGAAAACAAAATCAATCAAAAAGAGAGGAGTAGGGCACGTATGTTTACAGAATAAAATTATATAAATAATATCTTCATCCATGAGTAAATGCCACACAATAATTGCTTGCATAGCTGGTAATCATTATATTATTGTTGTTTTTAAAAAATATTCCTACCAATTTCGAATAAAACATCTATTACTATTCCACAGAGGTTCATGAGTATAAAATAAAAATACCTTCACCTGAGAAATAACCATTCGTCATTTACTTTAGAAGTAACAACTCTAGAACTGTTAAAATCGATTTGTAGAAGAAAAAAATGTAAGGTTTAAGATGTTTAGTTTTCTTATGATACTGTTTGTGAATATGAAACCATATAAAGGCAGTAACACGAGTTTTTTTATTTAGTTTTCAAAAATATTTTTCATTATTCTTCATTTGTTGTGCTTAGTGTAATTATTTAGTCAAGTTAGTTCAAACATATAGGAGTCAGGTTAGCTCAGTGGTTACGTGCTCGCCTCTGAACTGATAGGACCGGAGTTCGATCCCCACCTGGCCCTCGGTTTATTCACGCGGGAGGTGAATAAATCTGAGCAACGTCGTCTCTCGTAGAAGGACGTTAAACTGTCGGTCCCGAGCCTGTGCGATGTCAGGTACTCGTTAAAGATCCTTACTCTAAATACACTTGAGTTAAGCAAAATTTAGAACTCCCACTGTAGAATCTATCTTCATTGTGTGGTATCACAAAGGGCCAATGCTCGGCCTAAGTGTGTTCCCTTGTGGGACTGCCACTGCAACCTAACCTAACCTAACCTAGTTCAAGCATAAGTATTATATTCCTTGCTGTATACGAATATTCAAGTATCTAGGAACAAAATGCATTTTTTGTAATAATTTTTTCCCCTTTAATTTTATTTTTTTTATTTCCCCTTTATAAGTTCCTACTTTATCACCTACGCATGACATTGTCCTTGGGAGTTCATTATCTTAATGCATGAAAAATAAATAAATAACTTTTGGACAATTGATATTCTCTATGCCTGAATTTTGGTAAAATCATATCAGAATATTTTAAAAGTAAATGAGATGATTAACTTTATAGTTAGTACAAAAGGAATTCAATGAAGTATATATATTATTATAGTAGATTAAGAAATATAGATAAATTAGACTTACAGTCTCTCTCATCTCTCTTGAACCTCTTTTAGGTCTCTTATCTTTCCTGAAAACGGACCAAACTAAAAAATAGAGATTGTAAGTGTGTGTTTATAATTTCTCTGTTTCTACATCTAGATTTAACTTTATTTGTCCGTCTAGATTTCACATAAATACGTGAAAGAACAATTAATAATCAAACCACAAAATGCAATGGAAAGAAACCAAGAACATTCAACCGTAACAAGCAGTTTTCGTCAGAGTTAAAAACCCAATTGATATATATCAAATATATAGTTCACATAGGAAAGGGAAAACAAATAAAAACACACACAAAAAAGGCACACAATTAGTTCACACAGGAAAGAGAAAAACAAATAAAAACACATACAAAAAAGGCACACAATTAGTTCACACAGGAAAGAGAAAAACAAATAAAAACACACACAAAAAAGACTCAAAACGATATTTCGACATTAGTCGTCATCGAGTAGAAGTAGTCCCTTTGAGTAGCTGATGCTAACTCAGTTTATATATATATAAATTTCTAAGTTTTACTTTTTTCTCACATCTGTATGTCAGGTTGATTGACATTTCCCTTATTTGGCACCATGGGGAATTCTTCTCAGAAAATCTTGTTCTACCTCCTTCAAAACTTTCTCCACCTCTGTTTCTTTTACTCATAACTCCTTTCTGACTAGCATAACCTTCTTAGCCGTTGACATCATTCACAACCAAAGTTTGACTACTTCTGTTTATGCTAAACTTTTTAATACCTAGCGCTACCTCCATTACCAAAGCTGTCACCTCTTTCATATAAAGAAATCTATTCTACGTTTTCTATTTATTTGTAATAACCATCAAGAGGGCATATTAAATATTGAGAAAATTATATGAAACTTCTCTGAACGTAGTTAGCTGGCTCTAATTTCATCATTATTCATATTGTTAATGATTGTGTCAATATTTCTACCTGCAATATGGGGGGAGTTTGTTTTGGTCAGTGGTTAACTGGTGGGTTCGATACCCACCTGCCCCTTAATTTATTCAACCGGATGGTGAATAAATCTGAGCACTTCGTCCTTCGGAGAGGACGTTAAGACGTCGGTCTCGAGAACGTAGGATGTCAGATACTCGTTAAAGATTCTTGGATGGTCTCTCGACATCTACCACCTCTATTTTCAGCGAGTTTCCTTGTATCTCCTTTAGCAGGACCCCTAAATTTTGTACATTCTTCTATCACCGAGCCAGTAATTATCTGAATCTCAAATCATTCAGTGGTTTGAAATGCTGTGAACTCCCTGATTGTCCCACTTGCCATATTGTTAATTCTAAGTCATTTTTCACTTCATCATTCAATTTTAACTGTCGTTATTTCTGTACTGTGTCATCGTACTGTGTTATTTCTTTAAATGCAGCCAATCTGATGCCTTATATATGTTGCTGTAACATGTATTATGATGTATTGTTTAGAAATAAAGTATTATTACTCTTGTTTATTGTAAATCTTTAATAGCACTGTACGTGAAATTGATTAATAATTGTTTGCATATATGAGGTGTGATCGGAAAGTAAAGACATTTTAATGAATTTTACGCGCGCTCTGTACATTCTATTTTTAAAAATTTTTTGTTGTTGTTTCGGTATATTTATCACTATTATACGAGTATGTTCACAAATTTTACTATAAGGCATGCGTTGATAAAAAAGTGTATGAATGGTACAAGTTTAAGAAAAATTGTATTTTCATGGAAATTATGCCCATGGAAACACAAGAATATGAAGTTAGAGATTTCAGTACTTGGCTCTGAAATGGTAGGTCCGGGGTTCGATCCCCACCTGGCCCTCTATTTATTCACGCGAGAGGTGAATAAATCTGAGCAGTCGTCCCTCGGAGAGGACGTTAAGCCGTCGTTCCCAGGTGCGACGTCAGGTACTCGTTACAGATCCTTACTCTAAATACATTTGATTTAGGCAAAATTAAGGGCTCCCTATTCAGAATCAACAGGTAATGTGGCCCGCCCATTTGTAATAAATAATAAATTAGCATAATTTGCAACCCTAGAATAACATTAAAAAGGTGAAAGCCTTATATGTGTCGGTGTTATAAGACAGACATATTTCAGTGCGTTCTTATGTATATCCTTATCATTGATATAGTATATTTAACACTTTTTTTCTCTAATATTAACTTTTGATATTATAAATTAATTCTGGATAAATATTGTAACCTATTATATATTGATATAAATCCATGTGAAGAGTTTTAAGCAAAGCATTTGTCATTGGTGCTCGCGACAAGACGGATGCAGATGCTGCCAGGTGTGAATACATCGCGCCAGCTTTACGTATTTCAAAAGGGGGAGTTCCGATTCACTACCATAACCCTGTTCTGTATAAACTTCTGACATGTGTCATACAGCATGGTCAACTGTGCCATTCATTTTGTCATAACTGACAAAAATTATAAATACCACTTCTTTTAATTACCGTAAACTGATTCACTTATATCATCTTCATTGTAATATATTCTAAGGTAGTGCAATCAGTTATTTACTCATCTTGCTGTGTATTTACTCATTGTAGGGTAAAAAGCTAATGAAATAGTCCCCACAGATAGAAAATTTAATAGTATAAACAACGCGTTTCGAACAAGTAGTGTTCTTCTTCCAGAAGAAGAAGAACACTGTGTGTTTGAAACGAGTTGTTTATACTATTAACTTTCTATATATAAAGACTATTTCATTAGCTTTTTACCATACAATTTGTAATATACACTTATTTAATTTATTTACAACTTGCTACTTGTATATCTACAAGACAACCAGCCACATTTACTATTTTTTTATTAATATTACAAGAATTGCATTTCAAATTATAAAAAATGAATATGTTTTGGTATTCTAATAATGTTAATCATTATGTTAAAAATTAAAATGCTAAAATTCTTTGATAAATTATATTGAAGTTATGAGTAACACCACATAAAAATGAATAATATATTATAGGTTAATATCTATTAATTAATATATTAATATTAATTGTTTAATATATTAAGAATCCTACATATTAATAAGCTTGTAATCACCTACCTGCGTACTTGTGTCATGCCCGAGTGTAACCGACAGTAACACGAGAGTGGCCCTTGTTTAACCGAGTAGTGCCGAAGTACCGATCAATTACCAATAGTGAAATAATCTGTTAACCTTCAAAATTCCAGAAAGTCCTCAAAATATTTAATTCATGGAATTACAGTTAAGAAGCTAGTTTTAGACCGCTGTCATTGGTCATAGACATTCATATTATTACAGTACTCATATCTATTCAGCCATAATCAAAGAAAGCCAAATATTTTTCAAAACAAAAACCTATAATTCAATTCATAAAAAAATTTTATCTGGCAACGCAAACAAATATAACTTTCTACCACATTAAAAAAATATGTTTGACAAATTTAAAATATATTTATTTTTAATTTTCAAATATTATAGTTGAAAAATGCATTTAAAAACAGTATTACACATATGAATCATGACCTTCAAAACACATTTTGGTATAAAATTTTTGTTTTTTTTTTGTTAGCTTTTTATTATTTTAACTTTTTTCTATTTTCTATTTTTACTATTTTCGCCCGGGACTGACCGTCCCCCCACCCCCACCACTAGAAATAAACTTGTTATTCAGAAATTAATTAAAAAAAATTTGAATTGTTCTAATGAGTTTCTATGATGTTAGAAGAGTAAAATTGTTAAATGTAAAACGTTAACCTCAATCAAACATGTATTTTCTAATGCATTCCATGGTATGATGGATGTTTAGAGAACAAAGTGTTTGACTAATCAAACAAAACATGAATTGGTTGTTAACGAGTTTGATATTATGTTTACTTATAATAAAGTTGAGTGTAGGCCACTCCAGATTTTGTTATTTTAGCTTTTATTGCTGTACAAATTGATTATATCCCGACAGACGGATATTTATTTTTAGCTAATATGCTAAAAATTAAATACTACATTAAGTTTAGATAAAGTTAACAGGACATTCCCTGATTGTTAAACTGTACGAAGTTCTCCGGGTCAGCTTGTAATAATAACACTAAATAAATTAGTACTTCAATTAATTCAACAGAGATTTTCAGAGATACTTTTTAAATCAAACACAGCTTTGAAATATACGAGATCTCCTCGCTTCGTTTACCAGTTACCAGTTTACGAAAGCATCTACCATCAAAAGTAAACTCAATATTTTATCATTTGATCTTCAGATAACTTTCTTCATCGACACAATGGAAAGTAATAAATACACAGTAATCCAATATATCATTGAATTCTGTCTCGGCAGTAGACAAGGTCTGGACACGGTGGAGCTATAATGACAACGTACTGATAAAATGATAAATTAGTCTAATAATCTAATAATAATAAGTTTTACATAAAAAATCATGTGTCAAACAATATAATTTATAATTCTGAGGTAAAATGGATAGATAAAAAAAATCTCTACACAAATGAAGTTTTATTCAACAGCAACGCGTTTCGAACACTTTGTGTTCATCATCAGGAAGACACCAAAGATGTGGTGCTGACGGGTTGGTCCAGTGAAAACAATTTGTTTGTTTTCAACAGCTTGTTTTCACTGGACCAACCCGTCAGCACCACATCCTTGGTGTCTTCACCAAGTGTTCGAAACGCGTTGCTGCTGAATAAAACTTCATTTGTGTAGACACTTTTTTTTGTTCATCCATTTTAACTCAGAATGAGTAAATACCACACAATTACGGATTGCACAACTAATGATTTGAATTTATAATGTTCTCACTTCACAATACATGTTGTCTGCATTAACGAATATGCCATGTTCAATGTACTCATTTAAAATGTTCGCAACTATTGATTATTGAATAAAGAAATTATATTTTGTTTCAATTTAAGAGAGATTTCCGACTTATAAATAACTTAAAATCAAATTACTCATTTTATTCAAAAATATGGAAGTTTATATTTTTAGAAACAAGATAGGAGATGAGTAATACTCTTTAGTGTCGACTTGAGGATTATGGAATTACTTTGCTTCATTTTCCTAGAATTAATATTTTTTTTTAAATATTCATTGTAAATATATATTGTAGTATTTGTCTTGTTATCAATAATATACGTTTTATAATATTATAAGTCAGCAACTTTGGACATATTATTATTTATTAAATAAAAAACCATTTAAAAAGAAAATAGCACACAGATAGACACAGGAATAACTCAGTTCTATATTTCAACCATCGTCGTTATCAGGAGGCGAAGGTCGAAACATAGAAGTGAGTTATTCCTGTGTCTATCTGTGTGCTATCTTCTTTTTAATTGGTTTTTATTTAAAAGTCTGCTGGACCGTTTCTTTTAATTATTATTATTATTATCATTTTATATTATTTTATTTTATTATTTTCATTTTATTTTTTATTATTTTATTTTATTATTTATTATTATTATTATGTATTATTTATTAAACAGTATTCGTGCCATCCTATGAGATCCCAAAACTATTAAGCATAGATTTGAGTATTCTGCCATTATTGACGCACTACGTGTTTAAAATTGTAAATTTGTAATACTACTTAGAATCTTAATTTTATAAATATGATAAATTTAGGATTCTCGATTGATATTCTATCCCTGTGAACAGTTTCTTGATTTTTTTTTGTCTGTCATCTATCAGAATTTTGTTAACACCACAGCGAAGCATGAATGATGTATGGTTACGCAAATGTATCCTTGCTGAACCTGATATATTACTTTTACTTAAACTTAGTTTCTTTTTAACTCTTCTAGACTGTCAGCTATGTCTGCTCAAAAATTTATATTAAATAATTTCAACAACGAAAAAAAAATGATAAATCACGCAGACAGTTTTCATAAAGAAATGATTCTTTTCTCTTTGTTTTAGTTTGAGCTGGTAGATGTTAATATTTATCCACACTCACCCAGTAATTCAATAAAAGTTTGAAAATCCCACAAAAGTTTTTCTTCTCTTTGCCTTAAGGGAAGAGTTGTAGAAACTTCATTTTTTTTTTTTTTTTGGAACAGTCTTCTTACTATGCTTAAAGGAAAAAAAATATTCTCTTTTAACGACAGCAATCAGAAAACTAACTTGATTTTCGTCTTTTTTTCTTCTTCTTCTTCTTTTCTTAACTCTCTAGACAAAAGTTTACCTTATTTTTTTTTTTTTTGCTACTAATGATATAGATTTTGCAACCCTCTGAAAAGTCTTATCACTCAAAACCTAATCGCGAATTCCCCATTTATAATTTCTATATTATTTTCCAAATTTTCTTAGTTGTTTGAGGTTTTATAGTACTGAATTTTCCTGAAAGCCTGAAGTTTCTGGCCAGGGTTAATTGCAGGATTTTTTTTTGCTCTCGATTTATTGTGAAAAGTTTTCAAGGTTGAAACTTGTTTTTCATGCTGAAATTTGCGAAACTTTCATATTATTGTATACTTGATTAGAGTGTAAAAAAATATAATTTATTTAGGTTCAGAATCAAACAAGCTAAAGAAAATAAAATTGGAAATGAATAGAAGAATTGAACAGCCAGTTAAGCATTTTTAACTCAGGTTTAATATTTCTCAGAAGCAGTATATTGTTTAGAAAAATGAAACCTATATTATACAAAGTATTTGTTGAAGGAGTTTTGACACCTGGTACCGAAATATGGACACTCCAAACATCGATTATTAATCAGGTAAAGGTATCTGAAGAAGAAGGATAAACAAATATTTGTCCCAGCTGTTGATAAAAATAGAGTGTAAGGCGGCCAGGTACTCATGTGTGAAGTTCAGTTAAACTGAGTTTCCATATTTGGCAAATGTACGAATAGATAGAAATGGAACATTGTCTTGACAGGCGGCCTGATAATAAAATCCACAGTAGTAACTGTTTATGAATATATTGCAAAGTGCTACCTACTAAACTGAATAACCATCTTAATGGTAAAAATTGTTAAAACAATACGAATACTCATGACAAAAAAAAAGTTAAAAATCAAAATTTGTTGAGTAGAATGGTGAAAGATACAAGGCTAACTGATACAGTAGATTTATATAGGTTTTTCATAAATATCAAACGCCTTAGATTAATTTTCAAAAAGTTATAAATTAGTGTTTGTTTGTTTGTATTCTGGTGCCCACACTTATAAGGCTTTCACTTTTTAGTGCTGTTCTAAGGACGGAAATTGTGACTCATTTATTATTTGGCACCCATTTTACTAATGGGTGAGTCACATTATATGTTGATTTTATATGGGGGGTCCTACATTATTGCCCACCTAAAATGTGTTTAGAGCAGAGGGTTCATTAACGAGTACCTGACATTGTATAGGCTCGGGACCGACAGTTTAACATCTTTAAACAACCTGCTTAGATTTATTTCCCTCCCGCATGAATAAATCAAGCGCCATGTGGGTATCGAACCACAGACCTATCATTTTAGAGGCGAGTAAGTTAACCATTGAGCTAAACTTGTCCCACGGTATTTAATAAATATCGGGTGCCTTAGATTTTATTTTCAAAAGGTTATAATTTAGTGTTTTGTCTAGTCCATCTAGGGAATAAGCTGCCAGAACATAGAAGCTCTTAGGAGGTATAATCCCTCTAATATCAGAATGCTTATGTGGTAAATTATCAATATGTTGCTAAGCAAGTGTTAAACTTCACTATACGGCTAATACAAGCGCTGCTGTAGCAGGTAATTGAATCAGTGCTCTCAAAAAACCATCAGTGAGGAGCTATGTAGCACGCTTCTGATTTAGCAACTATTAAATTGTGCTCTAATGGAAAAACTACAATACTCAGTAGTGACACTCATCAAAGTGTTCATCACGCCCACCTTTGCTTAACTTCAGTCTATAGCTGCAACCCATGTACTCTATGGTCTTGGTAGTAAAAAAATACATTTTCCACAAAAAAAATGAAGTACTTTTAGTCTCATGGAAATTATTTGCTGCATCTTGCAAAACATTCTTAGGAAGAGTATAATATTAAAACATTATTTGCATAAAGACTTATCCTATCATTTAAATATAGTGAATGCATTTTTCTTTTACATCATATGTTTAGTTTTCTATTAAATATATGATAGTAGATTTCTTTACTATTGCTAACATACTTTTTATATAAATAAACGACGTCAATAAATGAAAGCGGTACGGAAACTCTAATGACAGATGTAATTAATGACAAAATTATATTGTTTCATCAGACGAACTCGCTGAATGGCAGACTTCCACCACAAACACTGCAAGTCTAATCAATTCAACCTGATTGCAATCAACCGTAATCAATGCAAAAAAGAAAAAGTTCAACTTTACCAATATCTGACGCAGCCATCAAAAATCTCTTATCAATCAAATGTTTTTAACTTTTCTACTGTGCCAGAAATATATATATATATATAGTGAAGAATAGAGAAAGTCACTACAGATCCCACTTCAATATTTCGACATCCGTCGTCATCAGGAATAAGTACGAAGTACTAGCATTTGCAGGCAAAATACAACTGCATATATATATATATGTATATATATATATATATATATATATATATATATATATATATATATGTAACACACTTACAAACTCACATTTTCGGACAATCCGTCTTTAGGAGAAATGAGAGAGGGAGACCAAGCACGCTGTAGACGGAACGGTAACTAACTATAACTTACTATTATGTATCATATATATACATATATATACATATATATATATATATATATAAATCAAAATATTAAAACAGTCCAAAAAGGACGGATATATAAATGAAAAAAGACAACAAATAGAAGAAGCGAGAAAACTTACTGGGTCGATATTTCGAACTGAAGTTCGTCGTTAGGGAGAAGAAGGGAAGAGGAAGAGGCACGTGCGTCCACTCGCGCTGGCAGAGAATAACTGGCATTCTCTGCCAGCGCGAGTGGACGCACGTGCCTCTTCCTCTTCTCTTCTTCTTCCCTTCTTCTCCCTGACGACGAACTTCAGTTCGAAATATTGACCCAGTAAGTTTTCTCGCTTCTTCTATTTGTTGTCTTTTTTCATTTATATATATATATGCAGATAAATCACAATAAACACGTGATGCAATCAATGAAAACAAACCACAAGGAAAAAAAAGAAAACAGATGGAAAAAATGCTCTGAGGCCTTTCAATTTATGTCATCAGAGAGCAAACAAGGTAAGAACTAGAAAGTAACATAAAAGGTATGTACAAGGAAGGTAACTAAACAGCTGGGAAAACAAGAGTCGAAAAGGCATAATAAGAGAAAAACAAAAAATACCCAATACAATTAAACAATGCAAAATGAACAATAAGAAAATTAATTAAAATAAAAATATAAAAATATAAATAGAATAAGAAACAAGTGTTATATATTAATTCCTAACTATAAACAATATATAATAAATATAAACAAATAGATACAAATTAAATTAATGCAATATCAAAAAATAAACAATATTAAATTATTAACAAAACAAGAATACATGAGAAAGTAATAAGTCAAATAAAAATTATGTTCTATTATTAGAATCCACAATCTGGTCAGAGTTCATGTTCAACGTTGCAAGTACATTTTGAAGGTCACCCACAGGACCAATTTGCCTAACTATACCTTCAATTAAAATTTCATCCAATCTAAAAAGCCCATGACTTATATTTATTAGTTTATCAAAATTATACTTAATTAGGGCACTTTCTACTAAGTTCCTTTCCACATCAGATGAGAGAAATATCAATTCTTTGGAACCTTCCCATTTTATTGAATGATTTTTTGAATTAATATGTTGGAACAAGGCACTTGATTCTTCTTGCCGCCTAATAGTGTATTTATGTTGCTTCACTCTAGTAAGCAAACTTTTTCCCGTTTGTCCAACATATGAAAAATCACAATCTCTACAAGGAAGCCTATAAACACAACCTTCCTTTTCTTTTCTTTCACAATTATTTACAAGTCTGTTTAATAATTTCCCACCACTACTGAAAACAACTGAAATATCCATTTTTTTCAAAAATACCGGGATGTCTCTTAGAGTTTGATTAAACGGAACAACCAGAAGGTTGTTCATATATATATATGATATATGATATATGATATGATATATGATATATATATGATGGTTGTTCATATATATATAATCATATATATATATGATTATGTTTATGTTTATATATGATTATGATTATGTGATTATGATAGATATGATTATGTTTATATATATATATATATATATGATTATGATTATATATATATATATATATATATATATATATATATATATATATATATATATTACTTTTAAATAAAGCGCAGATCCTGCGATCACTACTTTTTGCTGATGATTCTAGTTTTTTCGCTATTTTTTGTTGGGTGGGGAGGGGGGAATTTCCATAGGAGTTGTCTATGACATTGTAGTCATAAGTTCATAAGTCACTACATGGTTATACTGAATTTACAAGCATTCAATTTTCAAAAAATCATCATAAGGTAGGTAAATATCACTAAACTAACACTAATATAAAAATAATATAAAAATATTCACAAAATGTTAAGTAATGAGTGATTTGATTATTATTACACATGAATACAAATACACTACTAGAAAAGTACAAGTGAGGAGGTTACAACATGTTATGCTTGCTGTCCGAGTAACTTTAATGCTTTTGCAGGACCTATAGTGTTTCTGTAAGCAAGTATAATGCATACTGTGTGGACCAGGATGTTGATAGAGGGTTAAGTTGCCTTGATGTACAAGCCTAGTGAATGTGGAGGTGGCTGGTATTGTTTCTCAGTACTCCGTAAACAACCATTCACCGCTACACAAATATTTCACCATGTTTTTTCCTTTATCAGTTTTATAGTGTTCTATGAATTTAGTATTTTTTTTTTCAAAATCATCATTTGCAGGTGGATAGGAGTTTGAATGACTGTTTAATTGAGTTCCTCAACACAGCTGACAGTTAAGCAATCAACTCTGAAATTACGTTCAGAATTAATTCTAACACAAATCCTTGTTCAGGTCAGTTTTGACAGCATCAAATTAAACGTTGTCAAATATCCATCAAATCTATTCTAACCTTCTTCAATGGCATATTCCAATGAAGATTGTTTAGAGCCAAACCGATTCAATACAGTTTTGTTTATGACATGTTCTAACTGTAAATACCAACCCGCTGTAACTACTTAATTATAATGTACGATCACATACAAAGAAAAGCTTATAAGTTAGAAACAATATCAAAATTATTATAGAAAAAGTTATAGCTATGAAGACAAAATCAACCAAAAAGGGATATTACGAATAACAGTATTGTGAACTTTATACCTTTGGCTTGAAGAGAAGTTGTTTGTCATTAAGGGAAATACAACCTCCTATATACTCTATATAAACACCTCATTTGTACTTAAACATTTTTAAAGAAAAGTCAATTCCCTATTACAAATTTGTGCCAATCAAAAGAAGAAGTGCTTTGTCAATTAAGTAGACAGAATATATCAATAAAACATACAGTGATACCTCAAGACACGACACTAACACAGCATAATCACGTAAATAAATGTTAATAAAATAATAAAACGATAAAATATATGAAAAACAGTAATACAGGGGTGTTACAAACAAATGGAACCAGCATTTTGGAATAAAACTAATCTATCAGAGGAGGAAGAAGAGGAGGTTTATGGATTTTTTTACAGACGGCAGAAATTATATGTAACTTTACAACATAACATAATTGTAACTTCACATTAAATTTAATACTGATTTCTTTTTAATTTTCATTTCTATTCATTTTTTTTATTGATGTTTTTGTTTCTGTTTTTGAATCTTATTTTTTTTAAAAAAATGGCATTTTACATATGCTTTTGGTTTGTACCGAATTTTGAACTTTTCATTTCTGATGGTTTTCCTATCTCGAGGTATCATTGTTCTAAAACAGTTTTGTTCCTGTTTGAAAACACCGAGGACTCAAAGCGTTCAGTCCAATGATTATAACGACAGATGTAACCTTGATTAAAACGTTAGTTCTCTGAATACCAGCATCATACCTTAAACAAATCTTAAAACATAATCTAACTTTACTGAAGTATAAAAGAGAAAAGAAGACAGTAAAGAAACAGAAGTAAATATCACAAATATGTTTTCCAATTGTAAAGCGTTATGCTAAGTTGCAGAGGCCGTCCCATAAGACAACACAAATAGCCTATTGGGAGTCCTAAATTTGGCTTAACTCAACTGCATTTAAGTAGGCATCATGAATGAATGTCTGATATCGTACAGGCTTATCGTCTTCTCTGAAGGATAACGTGATTCAATTTTCGCTGACTTGCCACTTTAATAAATTGAGGGCCAGAATAGGTATAGACCCCGGAGGCGACGAGTTCAGAGTCAAGCACGAAAGCCACTGGGCTACATTGACCCCCTCCAATTGGAATAAATTTGCTAATATACAATATACCTTAAAATCAATATTATAGGCAAACAATAAATAAATAATACCAATTTTCATGTATCTATTTATCTATAGTCTCTAATTCTATTCTATATCAATAGTCTCTAATTTCCGGGTTATCCATCATCAGGAAGAGAGCGAGACACCAAACGCATTACCAAAGCAACTGTTGCAGACCAACAGAATTGCTAAACGCGTCCTTGATAAAAGTTATTTCGTTGTTAGTAATTTTTACATTTCTACGTTAGATGTATGCATGAATTTATTCTCACTTTTTCCTGCCAGTCAGTGTAAGATAGTGAAAATACTTTGAAGAACTTTCGTCAGAGCTTTTAATAAGGATTATTGGACGTTATTTTAATATTAAAAAAACACCAGGTCTAGTTAAGACAATTACTTATCCAGAAATACTCATCATAACAACAGAAAAAGTCCTAGAGATGAGGCTGACGTGTGATATTTGGTTGATAGGAGTAGATTTTCTGACACTTTTACTGTACCAGCATCCAGATTTATTATTTCGTAAAGCCATTTAGACACCACTCATCTTTTGTTTTGAGAACTGTGAAAAATTAATACTAAAATTCTATTCATTACCTATTATAAGTCGGAATTTAATAATCTATTACCTAAAGTGGGTGGTTGTTTACTGTTAAATTAGGTTTGAATAAAATCATTTTCTTAAAAAAGGCTTCTGTTTTAACAGAAAATCGACATGTGACGGTTTTACCTTCAGTTACCTGCCTGAAGTTCTTTGTCCAGGTAGTATCATCTTTATGTTTTCAGTTAACTCGTCTAAAGGAGCCAGGTTAGCTCAGCGATTAACGTGCTCGCCTCTGAACTGGTAGGCCCTGAGTTCGATACCCACTCTGACCCTCGATAATCACGTCGTGAATAAATCAGAGCACGACGTTCCTTTGAGAGGGCATTAAACCGTCTTACACAAGCCTGTATGATGTCATGTACTCGTTGAAAATCACATGAAGTTATGCAAAATTTAAAACTCCCAATATCGAATCAATCTTCTTTTCTGAGATGCAATATTACCTCTTAAGAATCAGCATCAGAAGGCTGACTTTGTCAATTCATGTGCCCTCTACAAAAAAGAAAAAAAAAACTCGATCAAAAAAACTCAGACTATGAAATGTAGAGTAATAACTTGTGAACAGATTGCATTAAAGACAACTAGTATCTGAATAAAAAATGATGATAAAGGCAGATTCGAGAGGGTACCGAATGGTTTTAACAAAAACAACAATCAAGTCAATCTACCGGTAAATTACTTGTAAATTCGTCTTCGATGTAATTTATTGAGTCGTAAATTTAAGAATTTTCACTTAAATTTGTAAAACTGAAAAAGAACAACAATGATTGTTTGTTACCTTCTTTTAATTTCGCTCAGTGTAAAATATAGTTATCATCGAGAAAATTGATTTTAACGATTAACATATACTGAAATATTTAGTCTGTCTAAATTTTTATACGGCGTAGATAGCTTTTGTGAAACAGCAATGATTTTGAATAGTTCATAAAACAATCTTATAGTATTTGAGCAATATTGAACCATAAAAGAAGGTACTTTATTGAACATTGAGACAAAATAATTACTAATTTCTTTGCTCGTTTAAACATTATCGCAAATTAGTGATGAAATGAATAAAGTTTATATAATTATAATCGCACAAGGAATACAGGAGAAGATATACATAAAAGTAATATTGTAAACAAAGAATGCAAAAAGAAACACAACTATGTAACAAGATGTCACGTGTTTATTGAGAAATCTTGTTATATATATATATCCAATTTCTGGAATTCCTTCCTCTTCTCTGTGTTAAAACTGTAAAGATTATCACCTGCATTAATATTTGATATGTAATATTGATCCAGTAAGTGTTCTTCTTCTTAATGTTAATTCCTTTTTCAGTTATTTATCAGTCCGGTTTGGACTGTTTAGTATTTTCATATTATATATATATATATATATATATATATATATATATAAACTAGAATTTAAAAAAGAACACATAGAAAGGAAACCACTGAACTCACTACTATATTTCGATGTCCTCGTCTTCAGGAAAAGAAGTGAATCGCTCCAAAGGCTGATAACGACTGACTTGGCGTTCGAACTGAAGCACTCAAACAGTGTAGCCAACTTTCGGAGGAAAGGTAGACATGGAAGATAAAGAAATAAAAGCCAAATAAAAATTAAAAAAGAAAACATTTAACTAAAATAAAATTAAAAGCTGATAACAACTTTAAAAAAAAAAAAAAAAAAATCAACGATTGAGGTTAAGCCCAGGAGCCGATCTACCGCCCAGAAGACAAATAAGTGCTTCTTCTGAAGCTCTCAGAGTAACTTTCGAATTAGTCTGATCAATCTCCCTCAGGATCTGTACACGGAAACAGTGTACATATATATATATATATATATATATATATATTCAAAAACGAAGAATAGTAATAGCGAGAAACAGACACAATTACTAAATCAAATTTTTGGATAATTCGTCTTCAGGAGAAAAGAGAATGGGAGGACAAGCACGAAAAGCAACTACCATCATCCTGGCGACATGGATGCTGCCATCAAAACGCGCCCGGTCCTCAAGCAATAAGAAGGAAAAAGAGAGGGATTAGAAATAAAATTAAGTTAATCAGTTTCAGTCAAGTAAAGGTAAAAGAAACGACAGAAATTGCAGAAAAATAAATAAAGAAAACGTATGAAACAAAAAAAATCCTGTCGTTTCTTTTAGCTTTACCTAACTGGAACTGCTCATCCTAATTATATAGAAATTTCTGGCGTCCTTGGTCTCCCACTCTCATTTCTCTTAAAGACGGATTATCCAAAAATTTGAGTTTGTCAGATTGTTTCTTTCTCGGTGTGTTACTATTCTTCGTTCTTGAACTTGTGTGTGTCCAGTTTGGATCGACTTTCCGATTCTAATGTATATATAAAGATTTCACATAAACACGTGAAATAACAATCAATGATCAAACCACGGTCTCTTCAAACTTGATTCTTTCATTACGAGGGCAATAGCCTCTTCTAAGAAGGTTGACAGCTGGCGGATAGTTTTTTACTCTTTCTTACTGTACTCCTTTCTTTCCCCAAACATCCCTTTCAGGACATAAGTCCTTTCCTGCGCTTTTACCTTTTTAAAATACCACTCGTCCCTCCCACTCTTCTCAACCCCTCACCAGATGTTTTCTGCATCTAGTGTTTCAGTTGGGTTTTTGACTCTGACGATGATTGCTTGTTACGGTTGAAAGATCTTAGTCATGTTTTTCCCATTTCATATTGTGGTTTCATATATATATATATATATACAGTTCACTCAAGAAAGAGAAAAACTGATAAAAACACACACACACAAAAGACTTACTACGATATTTCGGCATTCGTCTTCATCGGGCAGAAGTAGTCCCGTTGAGTAGCTGAAGCTAACTCAAATCAATAACATATATATATATATATATAGTTTTGATATAAGTTATATAGAATATAATTTGGTTAATTGGTTGAGAGAGTGATATGGAAGAATTTCAGCAAGCGAGGTAGACAGAAACAAAGTCAGTTAATCACCTCTCAGAATAACTCAGCTAATGCAATTTTAATAATGTCATGTTAATTTTGCAGATAATAATGGATTGGATGAAACTGTGAAGTAAATTCTCAACATTAAAACAAGACCTTCAAGGGGTTGGTGAAGTTTGTTCGTTCTAGTTAAAACTGTCATTTAATAAATGATTCCCTTTCCTTATTCATTATCTAAGAAAAATAATTTCTTGTTTTTATTAACAACTTCAGACAACTCTAAGACGTATTAAATGAAAACTTCATTACGGTTTAGTCCTTTTAAGTAGAAAATCATATTTGCTTTTAAAATTAAACTTGTTTATTATTAGTCGTATACATCATGTTAATGCAATTAAAAATAGATTACAAAATTATACGATAGAAGAGCTTAAAAAAAACCTAATGTGATTTAAATAATATATATAGACGAAATATATATATATATATATATTAAAATAAGCAGTGACACATAAACTGAAACACAACAAAGACCCACTTTTCAATATTTCGACCGCCATTACGGTCGACATATTGAAAAGTGAGTCTTTGTTGTGTTTCAGTTTATGTGTCACTGCTTATTTTAAATGTTATCTGTCCTGCCGGACCGTTTTTCGGTTATCATGATAAATATATATATATATAAGTTATCTTTTGTGTCCTGGATCGACTGTGCCAGTTATCTTTTGGGTCGAGTGGAAGGCTCTTTTAAAAAAAAATAATATTTATTAGGACACAAAGATTAATTAATATTTTAAATATACTGTGTATGAACAATTTATTTTACATACACAGGGAAGTCTGAGAGAAATACCACATGGAGAGTGTCACAATTACAATTATGTCAGTCTTTATTAATTAAAGGAGCTTTGGCCAAACCAGACTATGTTGATGCTACGTGAAGTATCAGATCCTGACCGTCAAACAGGTGGACTGGAAAACAGGCTGGCTTCAGAGGTAGATCGTGGTGGTCCAAAAGGTCCCAGGGTAGACTGACGAGTGGCAGCGTCTCCGTTGGCTTCTCAAGTTGATCTTCGAAGAGGGTGGTGCCAGACGCCTATTTATGGGGTTTATTGGGCGAGTGAGCATTGCTGACTCTTCATTGGGAAATTAGGCTAGACGTCAGAGACGGGCCTTACGCCACTTGGCCTACTTGAACTGCAAAGATAACTCCTCCGCCCTTAGAAGGGAGCACCGCCTGGTAGGGTGACCTCTGGGGGTAAGGGGTTTAATCTCGCTTTTGGTACAGGTGTGGTTAATTTCCACAGTGCCGTTAGGTTCTTTCTGTAAAAGAATAGGATAAGTCCTAGTATTAACAATAGCACGTATAAAATTCCTGACCATACGCTTGGGATGTGGAGGTTGTACTTGGTCTCACGTTCTTGTATAGTTGCTTTTGTTACTTTGCAACTTAGTTAGGATATCCTTCTCACAATCCGTTGCTTGATGTACCTCTTCGTTACAAAGAAATATGCTACCTCCTGTGCACAATGCATCCAATGCTAAAATTGAACTGTCATCTTTCAAGAAATACCTATTCTCAGTCAATACGGTAACATAATTTCCATTTACAATAACAGGTATTGATATTAGTTTAAAATATTGATATACTTCTTTTGAATACAAAGGTATATCTAAAAAGAAAATTATTCGACCATTTTTATTTTGACAGTTAACGTTAATTAGCGATTCTAAGAATAACATATTTTCTTCCTTTAGCTCTACTGGAAATTCACCTGGCATGCTATATGCTTTAATTGTTTTTAATTCTTGATGCAATTGCCATGGTGTGATTATGCTAGGGTGAAGTGTGTGTAACTGTTCATTCTTTGTGAACTTAGTGTTATAATTTTGTTAATAGTTTTTAGTTATAATAATGTAGTATACGTCCTATCAATCAATATTAACTTAGTATGTTTTAACGGAAAATATTTTGACATTGTGGGTTGTTATGTTTTTGATGTACTGGGTTTGTCCAGCGAAGATAATTGACCTGAAACATTTTGGATTTATACGGTTGTTTGCGAGGCCTCTTAATATTACTTAAGTGTATGTGCTCACGTGTATTGTAGTATTGTGGTTCTATGGAACCGGTTTTTAATTTTCGATTTATATGTTTAATAGTTTCTTTTTTATATTTATTTTTTGTCTTACTTTGTTTTTGTTTGTTCGCAACAAATATATCCTTCCGTATTTCCGGTAGTGTTTCCCGTTTTTTATTTAGTGTAGAAATGTTGCGTTCCTTGGTTTTGGTTAAAGTTTCGTTAATTTTCTTGTACATTAGTTTTGCTTTGTCGCGATGTTTTGTTACGTAATCATTTACGGGTTGTTTCTCTAGGTCAATGCCTAATGCTGGCATGTCATCTATGTGTCCGGTCTCTGGTGGTATCCCGATGCGTTCTTTGACTGGAGTTTTATTTTTCTTGTCAGCGGTTCTAAATTGAATGGGGATTTTTTGTAGGGGCGTTATTAATATATTGTCAATTAAGTCAATTCGGGCTTCTAATAGTTTCAAGTTGTCTAGTCCTAATAGTCCGTCAAAAAAGGTATGAAAGTTAAATAGGTGGAATTTAAGGGTCAATTCTTTACCAATACATATGTTTTTGCTTGGAATTGAAACAATGTATTTTTGTATTGATGTACCATGAGGAGAGGTTATTTGGCATGGGTCTTCTTTTATTAGTTTTGGGAAATATTTTTGTGCGACTTTGTCTGTAAAAAATGATTTCGAACTACCTGTGTCTATTAGTATTTTTAAATCTGTGTGTGGTAATATAAAGTAAGGTAAAATGCTATAATCATTGTTTAGGTTCATTATCTGTGATTTCACTTCGAGGCTGTTTCCTCTAAAAAATTTACTTTTTTCTTCCACGTGTGGTTCTGTTTCGTTTGTGTTAGTGTCCTTGTCATCTAAGGTGTAAATATCATTTCTCATTCTGTTAGAAGTATTCCTAGTCGATATCGACATAGGTGTTGGTTTGTATTAGTTTTCTGAGCTTCTGTGAGTATGTCCACTAATGTTTGGTGTAGGCCTTCTTATGTGATGGCCGTAAAAATTTGTTTGCTCTGGGTATTGTCTCTTTGTATATTTGTTAAAATGTAGTGGTCTTAGTGGTTCGTTGTAAGGTTTTTTAATATGTAAATGTTTATCGTTACTATTTTGTGCCGTAGTTAATTAATCGTTCGATAGTATGTTTAGTGCTTCGCTTAGCGTTCCTGGGTTCTTGGTGCGCATTAAAGAACCTATGGGTTCTTTAAGACCCCTTAATAGGACTCTCAAGGCTAATTTTCTGCAAAATTCACAAATGATTTCAGCATGATCATCCTTTATGGATGTTTTCCAATGCGATATTTGTAAGTTTAACATTTTTTGGACGCGGTCATAGAATCTAAATGGATCCTCGCCGTGATTTTGTTTTAAGGCTGACATTTCTATTGCTAACGTGAACCCGTCTCGCCTATCTTTGTAACTATTCAATAGTGTGGATTTTAATTCTGCCCAACATGTAATCCTGGCATTATTCACTACTTCTGCTGCGGAACCTTTAATTTTTGCCATGATACTGAACATTAAAAACTCGTTTTGGAAATTATCCTTATCGTCAACATTATAGAAACGATTTACGAGTTTCTCGCAGATTTCAATAAATCTAGGGAGAAGTGAGGCTTCTCCAGAAAATTCAGGTATCATATCAATATATTCTTTCCTTAAAGTTTCTGCCATGTTGTATATGTGTGGTGTGGTATGACCAAAAAAATGTAACAATAAAAAATAAATAAATTTACACAAAGGAATTCAATATGTTTGGTCAAATTATTTTTTGAGAACAATATTCAATAATAATTCAGAATAATAATATCAATAAAAAAAAATTTTATTTTATAGCTTTCTTGAATAGAAGAAAAGTATTTAATTATTCCCAATAAATTGAATGTATATCAATATAATAATTTTTCTTTACAACTTTCTTAAAGAAAAGATTTACTATTCACAATAGAATTCAACAATACTTTATTTAAAGTATAAATGGAAAAAAATGCTTCAATATTGACAATCCCAACTTCTGTATAAGACAGCTCAAATTTTAACAATAAATGGAACTGTACTCACAGGATGTAGATGATTTCAATCTGCATTATTCCACTTCTCGTGCCTTAGGATCTTCGTTGGTGATTCTCTTCTTTGGAATTCTTGTGACCAACTGTGTCCTGTATCGACTGCGCCAGTTATCTTTTGTGTCCTGGATCGACTGTGCCAGTTATCTTTTAGGTCGAGTGGAAGGCTCTTTTAAAAAAAAATAATATTTATTAGGACACAAAGATTAATTAATATTTTAAATATACTGTGTATGAACAATTTATTTTACATACACAGGGAAGTCTGAGAGAAATACCACATGGAGAGTGTCACAATTACAATTATGTCAGTCTTTATTAATTAAAGGAGCTTTGGCCAAACCAGACTATGTTGATGCTACGTGAAGTATCAGATCCTGACCGTCAAACAGGTGGACTGGAAAACAGGCTGGCTTCAGAGGTAGATCGTGGTGGTCCAAAAGGTCCTAGGGTAGACTGACGAGTGGCAGCGTCTCCGTTGGCTTCTCAAGTTGATCTTCGAAGAGGGTGGTGCCAGACGCCTATTTATGGGGTTTATTGGGCGAGTGAGCATTGCTGACTCTTCATTGGGAAATTAGGCTAGACGTCAGAGACGGGCCTTATGCCACTTGGCCTACTTGAACTGCAAAGATAACTTATATATATATATATATATATATATATATAACGAAAAATGGTCCGGCAGAACAGATTACACTTAAAATAAACTGTGACAGATAGACAGAAACATAACAAAGATTCACTTTTCAATATTTCGACCGTAATGGCGGTCTATGTGTCTATGTATCACAGTTTATTTTAAGTGTAATCTGTTCTGCCGGACCATATCATGGTAAGAGTTTATATATATATAATTTTTAAACAGTACAAACCGGACATATAAATAACTGAAAAAAAGAACACATTTTTTTATAATTTTATATATATATATATATATATTTATATTCATCATGATTTGTTTTCTTCACCCAATATTTATCTGATGTAATTTTCTTGAGGTTTGAGGTCCAATGATTAAAACTAGTCCATTTGCCGACGTTTCGACATATATTTATGTCATCTTCAGGGCTACAACATGATTGTTTTACAATTAGCACTACTATTACTACTATTTGGTAATTTATTACATTTCAATATGTTCGGTAACAAAGAGGAATTTTTTGATAAAACAGTTATTACGACTGTGGATTCTTGAGGTTTGAGGTCCAATGATTAAAATTAGTCCATTTGCCGACGTTTCGACGTATATTTATGTCATCTTCAGGGCTACAACATGATTGTTTTACAAACAAAATAATCCACAGTCGTAATAACTGTTTTATCAAAAAATTCCTCTTTGTTACCGAACATATTGAAATGTAATAAATTACCAAATAGTAGTAATAGTAGTGCTAATTGTAAAACAATCATGTTGTAGCCCTGAAGATGACATAAATATATGTCGAAACCTCGGCAAATGGACTAGTTTTAATCATTGGACCTCAAACCTCAAGAAAATTACATAATATATTTATATTATTTAGATTTAATTTTCTTATTTTCTTTTCCTTTTTATATTTTATTTTATATTTACTTTTAATTATTATTTTTTACTTTATTTATCAAATTTAATTTCTTTCTTTATTTTTTATTGTATTTTGTCTACCTTTACAAGTATTTTTAACTGAACGTTTTATTTTGTTATTTATACTATTTAAGGTATTATTAATTATAATTTATAATTTATTCTTATATTGTTTAATATTTATAGTTCCTTATTTCCTTATTACTTACTTTCAATGTATCTTATTAATTATTTTATTCTCCAACTTTCACTTTCCTAGTTTATTTTTTATTTTTAGGTTATTATTTTTATTATTATATATATATATATATATATATATATATATATATATATAAAATTAAGAAAATTAAGAAATTTTCATAAAAGTTGTTTCAACTTCCACTTACAGTTTTTCCATAATTCTAGAACTAAATACAACTACTCAATTTTTTATTATTTTATACCATTCTTTTAGAAATATTATATAATAAACTAAACAGACCATTGAAATTGCCTACATGTCTGCTCCGACTATTTTTAAGGTAAAAAAGAGATTATATTTAGAATCATTTCAATGTATAAACTTCATATTTAAAATATTTTAATTTAATTAAAAGGGAATAGTTTTCGGGAATATATAGGTTGTTTATTTACGATAAGGAGCATTCTAAACGCGACATGTCCCTTTGAAGGTTTTGATGTTGATTCTCTTTGATGTTGATTCTCTTTGGTGTCAAGTATTTGTTGAAGTTTCATTATCTAACAAAATTAGAGCAAAGCGATACCGGGGAGAAACAAATGAAGATGGTTTTTGAGGACTGGACAAAGAGATAAATAATACTGCTTTATGTCAACTTTCCTCTGATGATAACTAATTCGATTAAATAATAAACTATACCACAATACAACTGCAATATGGTAAAAAAATTATTTCTGAAAGTATCTGTATACATTTGTTATAAGTTTTTTGAGGGTTTCGGTTTTATAATTAAAACTATCCTCTCGTTAATGTTTCAACATATATTTATGTCTTCTTCAGGGCTACAACATATTTTTTACAATTATCACTATCATTACTACGATTCTGGTTATCGTTTACATTTTAAATTTAAAAATGAAAGGTAATAGAAAGGTAGTGGTTGATAAATTTTCACTACCTATCAATGTGAAAATACAGAGATTTAATCCCAGATATAATCATCACTACATTTCTATTACCCTTCTTTTTTAAAGTTAAGATGTAAACAATAACCAAAATTGTAGTATTGATAATGCTAATTCTAAAAAAAATATCTTGCACCCTGTAGAAGGCATAAATATATGTCGAATCGTAATAAAGAGACAAATTTTTATCATAAGACCTAAACCCTCATTAATCGTATAACATAGGAATATTGGATCAAGAAAACAAATCACGAGCGGTCTTTCAATCACGATGGACATGTAGATACTGAGAAATATATTTCACGTAGGAGAATTGTATGCACATTTTTAAACACGTAATCAGAAATACAGGATTTGATTTGCTTTGTACAAGTAACCTCCTGATGTAAATTTATGACAAACATTAATATATAATGCTTCTGGTATGGAAAGAAAGTTAAAATTTGAAGTTGAAAAAAAAAACAGTATTTGTAATTTTGGGGGAAACCTTTAAGAAATTTAAATACAACTGATATATTATCTATTCAAAACAGTCTAAGGCAGTCGTGATTTCAAATCAACCTGGATTTATACCTTAAACAAATCTTAACTTAAAATATCTAAAAAAAATATTATTATACAAACTACGAGTAATAATTGAAAAATAAAGTTTAGCATGTCTAGTATAAGAGATATACTAAAGTATATCAAGATATAAAAGTGTTATATCTTAAATTCTATCTGAACTCATTATATATCTAAAAGGAACGGAAGCTATTTTATCCTGCAAAGAAATATAATTAAGTAAATCTCCAAAAAAAAACTGTAACATTATATTAATTTTACCAATCATACACAAAATTAACCTACATTTTTTTTCTCAATGATACAAAGTAATTATATATTCAAATTTAGGCCTGTTATTTCTAAAAACGATCCTGGAATATCATATCATTAAATCTATCCATTAAAAGAAGGCGGGTTCATTAATCTTTAAATGAATCGAAACCACTTGTGTTTAAGAAACCTACAACTGTGATATATATAAAAGTATCCAATTATACAACTATAATTGGATAACTGGACAACAATTTTCCGCTAGTCGAGCACGCCAGCACCATACCACCACAGAAATTGCTAAACTAGTTCATCGGATAAGCACTTAGGTGCCTCAAAAGCATTGAGTAAAGAGTTTCACTAAGCAATACATTAGACTTACATGTAAAATAGTATATAATGTGTATAATTATAGCAGAAAATGAATATCATGGTATATAGATCTAAATATAGAATAACTCTAAAACAACATAATACCCAAACTAATTTGATTAGGAAGTTATTAAATTATATTATTTTTTATCGGACACTTTATTTTTGGAATTTGATCCTTAAAACGAATTATATATAAAAACAATTTAATTTTCTTTAAAAAGACAATAAATTTATATACTCTTATTCTTGTATTAATATTATATTATTATTGTTGTATTAGTATTAGTATTGGTAAGTTATTAGTATTATAAGATAAAATTATGTATTAGTATTGTATTAGTATTGTATTAGTGTTGTATATATATATCATATATTATTATTATATGATAACAAGATTTTACATAAAGACGTGAATTAACAATCAATGATCAAACGACAATATGAAACGGGAAAAAATGAAGACTAAGAACTTTCAACCACAACAAGCGGTCTTCTTTTTCTTCGCATTTCATATTGTGGGGTGATCACTGATATAATATGATATTTAAATAATAAATTACTAGTGTCGCGGTGTGTAAACATTTGCAGGTGACTAAGTACTGTGCAATAAATATTCAGAGATGAAATTGTAACATGAGTTTTCCATTTCCACACCTAGTTCTGAAAGTATTGTCCTAGAAGTATAAGGAGGTAGAAGTGTTTTTAGAAGCGTAGTCATTAACCATGACAGTCTTCTTATTCCACACTAATTCATACTTAAAATGAACAAAATGTAATTTATAATTCAATCACTACTTAGTAGCAGCTATAAGAGGTTTCATATCTTGAGTATTTTACTGATAATAGTAAGTGAATACTAAAATTCACTACTACTATCAGCATATAACTTGACTATCTAATTATGATGATCTCTTAGGTATACAAACTCGATAATAGATTCATATGTAGTCATTAATTACTTGAGGACATGGTAGCCTAGTGGCTTGCGTGTTCGTCTGGTTTCCATTCTCACTATGTTCTAATTTTCTTTATCATGGAGTTAAACAATTTGATCACGTCGGAGCAGATGTTAAGCCGATGATCCCAAGGTTGTACGATACCAGGTATTCGTTAAAGATCCTTGATTTAATTCATTACTTGTGCAATCTGTTATAGTGCGATATTTACTCATATTGAAGGATTTTAAAAATTACATCCCCACCAAAAAAAAAAAAAAAAATGTTTAATATGAAATCGAACAACGTGTTTCGAACTCTTCGTGTTCTTCTTCAAGTTTACGTCTAAAAATATGCATATCTGTGAGCTTCAAGATCATTGGTGTCAATTATTTGAAATTGAATATAATATATGAATGTTGAATTGCATTATTGAGGTTTTTTAACAAGAAAAGTAGGATGATTAAGTCATTAAGTCATTTTTCATACTAATTTCCTTCTTAAAAAAATCTCAGTAGTGCAATTCAACCTTCATATATTATATTCAATTTCAAATAAATCACTCTTATGTTCTTAAAGTACACATATATATATATATATTTTGTGTAGATGTAAACCTGAAGATGAACGCTATGTCTTCGAAACGGGTTGTTAGTTTACATATTAAAATTTTTTTCTGTGGAAACGTAATTTTTGAAATTCTTGATTTAAATCCTCTTGAGGTATAATTTAGGATTCCCTAAATTACTCAAATAGGCGTCTATTAATAAATAAGTCACTCTTTCCATCTCTCAAGCAGGACTAAACAGGTAAAGGCTATAAGTGCGGTCGTTGGAAAACAAACAACACAGTTATTAATTATTGGAGCGTTAGTAAATCAGACGATATTCATCAAGTCATGCTGACCTAGCCAGTCCTCGTTTAGTTTCCTATATATAAATAGCGATAATTGCTCTGTCCTTGTTGACATCAAGAACTCACTTCAGTAAATTAGCTCAAAGAGTTTATTCTAACATATTGACACTTTGTAATGATACAGCATTCAAAGGCAGTCTGGCGTGAAGTAGTTAATTATTTGTATAGCATTTATCATCAGACTCCTAAAACAACATGAAGACTCCTTGTTTATAAAAATCAGTCACAAACCGCTGTTAACCAAGAGATCTAATAATTAACTTAATATTTTATTAATATTTAATTATATAGATTTGCTAACTTTTATACGAAATGAAAGTTTTTTTTTTTTATTAACTTTTATTATTATTCGGCTCGTGTCAATTAATAGGTTTGGATAGGTTGCAGTGGTTCCACAAGGGAACAAATAGACTGAACATTGGTTCTTTATGATACAACACAATGAAGATTGATTCTATATTGGGAATCGAAAATTTTGTCTAAGTCGAGTGAATTTAGAGTATTTAGATTAGGTATCTTTAACGAATAACTGACATTATACAGGCTCGAGACCAATGGCTTAAGGTTCTCTCCGAGAGACGACGTACTCAGATTTATTCACCTCTCACGTGAATAAATCGAGGACCAGAGTGGGTATTGAACCCCTGACCTGTCAGTTTTAAAGAGAGCATGTTGAAACTAGGCTAATCTAGCTCCCAGAGTAATAAAAAAACTTCTATATTCTTTCAAAACAATGACATGTTTCTAAGATAATATTTCGCATTGAGGCTACCTGACTGAATATGAACAGACTAACTGACTGAAAGTTCTTTGCTGATATATTTGTTTTTTCGTAATATTCAATACAATAATTCACCAAATTACAAGAAAAAACCGTGAATATTTGTCCTTGATGAATCATAGAAACTTAGTGAACTTTTCAATTGCAGGTTACTATCATAATCTGATGCTTTAGAACGGGTATCCGTCAGTTTCCCATCAGGTGGTATTCTGTTATCTGTTGTATTACCTGCGCCTCATTCAGCATGGATAAGTTATTAAACGTGTTCCTTTCAGAGATATTTTTATCAAAAAAAAAAAAGAAAATATTTGGGATATTGAAAAAAAAATTCTTTTTGAAATAAAATTTACATAAATTTAAAAAAAAACGGAACATTAATAATTTGGTCTTTGTTGACAGATACACTGCCTCTGAAGGAATATTCTACAAGTATGTTGAAGTAATTAGATATGATTAACTCGATTGTAAACTATTTGATTTCAAGCAAGTGTCCCTTGTCTGGTATACAGACTTCGAATAGAAATATAACTAATAGTTATTTTCACTCTCAGGTAAGTACCTGGACACAGGGAAGCCCAGGTTACTGAGGCAAAGGACATGTAATTTGGGGTGAAACAATCCTAGTGTGATTTCAAGCTTTTTTGCGTTGCGCACTTTCAGCTTTCGTGAAAATACGGTTGAGGAATAGATGAAAAGGAAAGCTCATTCCAACACAACATAAATTAGTGAAAAAAATACAAAATCTTGATAAGTATTCAGTGGCATAACAATCAGGGGGGGGGGGGGGGTACTTGCAAGGAGATGGCATTTTGAAGGGGTAAACATAGATAATAGATAAAAATTAAATTAATAAAAACCTAACAAAAAATCTGAAATTTTATTTCAAAATGAGTTTTTAAGATCAATTGTAATTGTTTTTATGTTTTATGTGTGTAATACTGTTATTAAACGGATGTAATCATTTTAAAAACGGATGTTTTAAAAATTTAAAATTTTAAATTTTAAACTGTAAAATTTGAAAATTAGAATTCAATTTATTTTAAATTTTTTTAATACTAGTTTTTTAAAGAGGTTGAAAGTTTATAATATTTGTTTGGGTAGCCAGTTAATTTAATTTAACAATTTCTTGAACAGTTAATCTAATTTATGATTTCAATTATAGACTTTTGTTTACAAAAAAAATCATTGGTTTCCTTTGATGACGACTGCATATGATGTATACAAGTATTGTAATAAGATAAAAGTCTGGGTCTATAAGGGATTATCAATGACGAGTAGGTGGTGCGGGGAGGGGGCAAATCTTTCGACCGCCCCTGGCGGCAAAAATAGTTACTAGTCTACTGTAAGTATTGAAGCATTCAGCACAACATAATACCTAATTATTATAACACTTAATTAAACTGTTATTAACGTTTTAAGAATAATGTAGACTCTGTATCGACGAGGCATTAGAAAGTTTTATCAAATTCTATGTGAATCGAACGTAATTGCCTTGAAGAGGTTAAAGATTTTCCTAAATCTTACATAAATCCAATAAAAGTGACAGATAATCTCTGGGGATAATTATAAAGTTCATTAAAGAACATGAAAATTAAAGTTGATTTTAGAAAGTAGAAAACTAAGCAGAATAGGAAATATATAGGAGCGGTGTACATGAGTCTAATGAGAATCAGTATATCAGTTTGGCTTAATCAATTTGGCTTTACTCCATAAAAGTAAGAACATGTCTGATCCTTCTAAATTAATTATGTCTAGTGTTTTATTAACGATCAAATGGATATAGTTACATTAGAATTATGAAATCATAAAGTGAGGAAGGAGTTTGACATTACCTTTACATTATTGTCACATTGAAATAACAACAAACTCAATAGGTTATCAACGTTATTATATTTATTTATAATAAATAAATGTTATTATACGTTATTATATTTACTTATAGTAAAGTTGAGAACAGGTCTCTACAAATTCTTATTATTATCTTCTGTGGTATTAAGCAGGCATGGGCAAGCTTTTGTGTTCGGGGGGCCGCATTATATAATTTCTAAGTGACTGCAGGCCACATTATAATTTCTGTGGTATTTGGATACATATTGCTTATATATGTAATGTATATATGTATACATTACATATATACGAGTACATATAATAAAAAGATTTCACATAAACATGTGAAATAACAATCAATGATCAAACCACAATAAGAAAATGGGAAAACAAGACTAAGATCTTTCAACCGTAACAAGCGGTCTTCGTCAGAGTCAAAAAACCCAACTGAGTTGGGTTTTTTAACTCAGCTGGGTTTTTTTGACTCTGACGAAGACCGCTTGTTACGGTTGAAAGATCTTAGTCTTGTTTTCCCATTTTCTTATTGTGGTTTGATCATTGATATATACATTGATCTTAGTCTTGTTTTCCCATTTGCTTATTGTGGTTTGATCATTGATTGTTATTTCACGTGTTTATGTGAAATCTTTTTATTGATATATACATATGTATGTATACATACATTTTAGCACTGTGTGCTAAACTAACGTTTCAATAATCATTTAACCTTTTTTTTTATTATTATAATGAAAGGTGTTATTCGTATTTCATGATGATATTGAAGCAATTATCACAAGGCATTCCTCAAAAGGTCAGTAGAGTAATATAAAAAAAAACTAAACCGTTTGTTGTTATTGTGCTCTCTCTCTCTCTCTCTCTCTCTCTCTCTCTCTCTCTCCCTCTCCCTCTCTCTCTCTCTCCCTCTCTCTTTCTCATGCTGTAATTTCCTTCCAAAACTCTTGATAAGTTATTTTTTATAAGCCAAAAGCAAAGAAACTTTTAACATTAAAATAGAATTTCAGACAATCTCGGAAGGTCACACAAAAACACTTCTTGGGTCGCATGTGGTTCGCGGACCACAGGTTGTCCATGCCTGGTTTTAATTATGTAATTAGCTGTAATGTTTCAAATATTGTGCAAGAAGAAGAGGACTTCTTGGTGGATGAGAATTAGTCTCTACTGTATAGCTACCGTGATGTAAGCCAGGGCTCTCCCAACTCTCAGGTGGGTCGCGATAGGGAGTATCATTTTGAACATGAGAATAACCATTTCACATTTTCTATTAATTGTTCTGTTATACTTATACTAGATATGGAATCATTACTGAGACCCTCTGTCACCAAAATCCAACCAAGATTCGATCTCTTGTGCGAGAATATGCAAGCACATCCGTCTCATTAAAGCTAATTCTTAGTGATTTTTTTGTTTTTATTCTTTTCTTTTTATGTTTTTTATACTAAGATTAATTTAGATAGTATTATGGCTTAAAACTCACGCCAGGAAGTGTAATCCCTAATATATCTGTGCTATCAATGTTACTGGTAATGTTATACTTAGATTTTTCATACGGGGGTAATACATTTAATACAAAGTCTCTATACAAAAAAAGTTTTCTTTTCTTCAAACTACGTATTTCAAACATTTCGTGTTCATAACCAGATAAACTTCTACAATACCAATTACAAATTACAAAAATAAACCAGAATTATATAAAATGAAATGAACAAAGAATGACATACTCAATGGTTGCAGTGGAGGACAGACAACGTGTAGTTTGAATTAAAAAAAAAACTTATTTTATGTGGAGACTTTGTATTATTGTTTTGCTCCAGTATGAGTAAATACCACACAATTATGAACTGCACAGCTAATGAGTTACCTTGTTGTGACTATAAGCAAATAAATTGAAAATTAACTACTCGCCAATAAACACAAGGAACAAATACTTACTAAATCTATATGTCATACAACCTTTAAAATGTCAAAGTATTATAGTTATGGTAATACACTAATGACAGCTATAGAAGGAAAGAGAAATCATGAAAGAGAAGGCAGATTTAGGGCAATAGAAAATATGAAGTTCCTTGGGATATTTTTAATTTATACTGATGTAATGTAATTTTAAAGCACAGGATCTCCTGATAACCTCTTGTTCTTATTGTATAGGTACTGCAGCCTCCACAAGAGCCCCATCACGAGTCCTTTGACTCCTTTCCAGGTCTTGACGTAAGTTGTCACCCTGAAGACCTCAACTAACAAACTCAATCCAAATCAAAATTGCTGCTTTGCAAACTAACAATTTACTTAGCTTGCTAGTGCCG
This sequence comes from Hermatobates lingyangjiaoensis, assembly GCA_026182355.1. Taxonomy (NCBI): domain Eukaryota; kingdom Metazoa; phylum Arthropoda; class Insecta; order Hemiptera; family Hermatobatidae; genus Hermatobates; species Hermatobates lingyangjiaoensis. The sequence goes on from JAPFBL010000344.1 coordinate 80,635, forward strand.
ATTACAATCTTAACCTAAATCATCAGTTACTAACCTGTATTAAGCATGATACTGAATTAAAGAAAGAAATGCTAACGACTTTTAACAAAACTCATACAGCGCATGGCTTTCAGGCCGGATGAGCCATTTAAGTTAGTATAAAACGGTATATTGGTAAATAATATCGTAAAAAACACAAGCATTATTAACATGACTACACAAATGATCTACAAAATCAATGTTCTGAAGTCACATGCTGCCAACTTCACTGCATGAACACCTGTTATGACAAACAATGCGTGTCAGGTTAACGCAGTGGCAACGTGCTCGTCTCTGGACCAGCAGGTCCGGGTTTCAATACCCACTCTGGCCCTCGCCTTATCCCCTGAGGAGGTGAATAAATCTGAGCACGTCGTCTATCGGAGAGGACGTTAAACCGTCGGTCCCGCGCCAAAACTATTTCATGTACTCGCTAAAGATATCCACTTGAGTTAGGGCAAAATTTAGTACTCCCAATGTAGAATGAACCTCCATTCTGTGGTATTACAACGGACCAATATACCTCCTTTGTGTGTTACCTTGTGGGACTGCCAGTGCAATCCAACCTAATCTAACCAGTCACAAACAACAGACAGTTAATACTTAATAATCTTTTTAAAATTGGAACCAAATCTTTTGAATTTTAATTAACTTGTAATTAAATTTGACTTATAATAATTAGACGTAATTTGACTCATTTATTCATAGCACTACTTATATACAAGGTATCAAGATTTCACATACAATAAACTTGTGAAATAAAAATCAACTTCCAAACCTCAGTAAGAAATCAGTAAAAAGACTAATATCTTTCAACTGTAACAAGTGGTTTCGTCAGACTGTGTCGAAGATCGCTTGTTACGGATCTTAGTCATTTTTCTAATTTCTAACTGTCGTTTGGACATTGTTATAAAATGTACTAAATAAATATGATGATTTTAATTTCTCTGTTCTTTGTCTACATTGAACTTTATATATATATATATATATACGAGTATATATATGAAAACAGAGAAGTTATAGTGAGGAAAGCAATTTGACTGATAAAATATCACGTATTCTACATTCCATCATATTATGTTCACAAGAACTGTATAAGGAATAAAATATTTTAACTGCGTTGCGTTTTATATTTGAAAAGCAAATACCCTATAACGGTTCTACTGTTTCTCGCAATACGGTGATAATTGACTGGACACTTGAAATTACAATAGGGCCAAACAGGAGCGTGTTCGTGAATGCAGACATATGTAGGCTAAATGGGCACATTGAGTGAAGGTGTGATTGACAGTGAATACAGTCCGATGAAATTCTCTGCCGTGTAGGCTCAACATTACATTTATTCCCCATATTTTCCAGAATCTGATTGCATAGCATAGTTTCAAATGGGTAACTAATATGTATTGTAAAAAATATATTTGTAGTAAATTTCTATGTTTGCTATAAAACGCATATACATGTAAGTAACAAATATGTTCAGTTTACATTTAGTGACCACATATATATCTTTCAAGACTAAGATCTTTCAACCGTAACAAGCGGTCTTCGTCAGGGTCAAAAACCCAACTCTCCGACGAATACCGCTTGTTACAGTTGAAAGATCTTAGTCTTGTTTTCCCATTTCATATTGTGGTTTGATCATTGATTATTATTTCACGTGTTTTTGTGAAATCTTTTTTTGCTTAGAATTAAAGTTGGTTACTTCAAAATAAAATGGAATTTTACAATTTTTACAAGTGTTTTACAATTTATTCTCACCTCAAGAAACACTTCAAGCCTTATCTCTATACTTTATTTCAGGGCTTATCAATCTCTTTACCTTTTAAATTTTACTTGGTCCAATGAAATAACTGCTCCCGATTTTAAACCAAGGTATTTGCTGAAAATTGTCGGTATTTTCAAGCTTTTTAAACTTTTTTTAACTTAACTTATATAAATGCAACTATCTTAAATAGTTTTCTTTCAAAAACAAAGCTTGAAAATACCGACAATTTTCGGCGAATACCTTGTTTTAAAATCAGGAGCAGTTAATTCTTTGACCCAAATAAAATTTAAAAGGTAAAGACATTGATAAGTCCTGAAATAAAGTATAGAGATAAGGCTTGAATAGAATATTTCTTGAGGTGAGAATACATTGTAAAACACTTGTAAAAATACACATTTAATAATAAAAAAACATTAAAATTTCGTTTATTTTTAATTTTAATTCAGCTTTAGATATTTAATCACATGCTGTTTATATTGTATTATGATGACTTAATCAGAAGAGTCTACTCTTTGTATTAGATATTTTTGTGAAGGAAGAAAAACGTAATTGATTTTAGCCAGTAAAAAGGAATATTCTTTATTTCTTTTTAGGATTTTTTTTTGTTACTTACTGAACGCAAAAAATATGAAGAAGTATTGATGTTTACTTTATAAGAAGGCCAGCAGTAAAGAGAATCCCTAATAAATGTACTTCTGACTTTCATTAAATTTGAGCGTAGGTTTTTTTCAGAGGCTCATCGATTTCTATGCTTTAATGATTTGTTAATGATTTAGCGCCCTTTTAAAGCCTGGGTGGGCCACTTTACAGAGAGGTTTGTTGCTAGAAATAGTTCATCCATCCAAGCCCTAAGTAAGTCAAATGCTTAGATTAGTTATTTGATGAGATCTGGTATATTTCATAACGTCAGGTTATTGGTCGAAAGGTTAGGGTGCATGTTTATGAATCAAACAGGTATATTTGATAACCTTGGGCGTCACCAAGTGGTTATGGGACGGCTAAAGGGTAAATCGTACATAGGCAACCTGACTTGATTTAGAAGCGATATGGCTTAAGGCTCAGGCACGCATAAAGGTCAACACAGGTATATTTGATATCATTATCGTTTTCATCCATTGATGCAGTCACACCTCTTCTTACGAAGTATCTATTTTACGAAAAAACACAAAAAAAAATCTAAGAAAAGAGTGATTCACCATACGAAAGCACAAATTATCAAAGTGCGAGCTCGTTTCCTCAGCTCTCAGACGTAAACATACTACTAAAAATATAGGGTTTTTTCTTGGCATTTTCTCAAGATTACGGGTTTTTTTGTGTCACTGATAGCTTCGTTTTATCTTGTTTGAGATTGACCCTCTAATTGTTATCGCATTGGTCAACCCCTAACTCCCAGCATGACACAGCCATTCCCTCAAACAATCAGGACCTTATCTCAGATAGCACTTAAAGCAAGTGAATAATGAAAGAAAAAAAATATAAAAGCAGAAAAGTAACAAATAATGAAAAAGTTCTGAAGTTAGAAAAAAATTGAATAAAAGTTCTAAAAAATTAAATTATTTTCTGTTTATTTTTATTAATATTTTAAATAAGTTATGACCGTGTATGCGTACGGTACATACGTGTACGCTTGCAATTAGGAACGTTAGTCTCAATCCCCTTTTGTACCCCCGCCACCCACACAGTCACTCAAATCCAATGGGAAATGACTCTTCATACTATTACGCCTTACATACTTACGTACTATTACGCATTATTATTATATAGTGTTATAATTTATCTCTATGCTTATTACAATATGATATAATAACAATGTATATTATATGTATGTTATATGATATGTATAATAATTATTATAATGATTATTTTAATTTATCTAGTGCATTTTGGGGTGGTATTGGGACTTGGAAGACATTAGGCTATTTACATGTAACTGGCAATGAATCTTACGAAAAAGTTATCATAGAAAACCGCTAACAAATAGTTTTTCTATGGTAGCGGAATATTAATATATGGTAGCATTTCTCATACACATAACAGGATCTCCTTTTTTTTAATTGATGCTTATGTTTTGAAAGTGATGTGGAAAAAGTTCCTTCCGGAATGATTAATTGCGTATAAATGGGTTTTGACTGTATTTATTAAAACATCTATGACGCAATATCAAAACATTTGGACTTGTTTTGAAAGTTTTAAATGTTGGTTGAACACGAAACAACAACTGGTTCATTGAAGATTTGAACTGCTGAACCAACCTTATGAAATTTTGAGTCATATATAATATTAGTATTTACTAACGTCATTAAGGGTCAGGTTAGCCCAGTGGTTACGTGTTTGCCTCTAGAATGGTAGGTCTGGGGTTCAATACTACTCTAGCTCTCGATTTATTCACCCAGAAAGTGAATAAATATCAGAACGTCGTCCCCCGGATAAGACGTTAAGCCGTCGTTCCATAGAGCCTGTTCAGTTTCAAGTACTTGTTAAAGATCCCTACTCTAAATATACTTGAGTTAGACAAAATTTAGGACTCCTAATGTAGGTAGAATCAAAATCTCATTGTGTGGTATCACAAAGGGCCAATGTTGGCCTATGTGTGTTCCTTCTGTGACTGCCACTGCTACCTAACGTAACATTACAAGTTCGAGAATCGTCGTTTTCTTTAACTATTCTACGGCCTGAACAATAGTATTAAACTGACAAAATACTAGATGACTAAATAAAACAACCATTTTAAATTATACTGTCCTTAATTGACTTTTATTTAGGAAGGACTTTTCAATTACGTTTTTAAATCTACCTCCATTATAATAACACTTTCTAAGTGCCTTTAGATATCAGTTGAAAGTTTAAAAGCAAACCCAGCTTATCCTCTGGTATTATTTACTTATGGCTTGATTGTATTCATATTAATCTAGTTTAATTGAGTTTATTTTGTGGATTTAATTAATCCACCAAAGAGTCTTTTAATGAAATTCACATTATTCTATTTCTGATAGAGCTTTTTCTTTTATTTTATGTGTTCGTTAGTAAATTCAGAGAAATTCAAACATTATTGACAAAATAAATGAAAAATATTACGTTAACTGTCAATATTAAAATAAATCAAGTTATTATCAAGCCCAATGAGAATCAATTTAGTTTGGTGATAAATTATCATTAATCTGATTCTATGAATTAATATTTTTATAACAATTTTTCTAATCATTGTCACACTACCTAAATTGCTGAAAGGTAGGCTTTATTAATTAATATAACTAACAACAAACATACAAATATAAGATGTAAGCAATTATTAATTAGAATAAAAGTAATAGGTGATTTACAAAGATATGAGCCGTTTTCTTTGAAAGTGGTGTAAGGACATTTTGACAAAAATTACCTGACGAAAAAAATGAATACAATTTACTATGAATGTAAGATGTGCAAAGTAAATATGAGTAACCGCCTTCCTCACGCCAGATAGTCTCCGTTTTAAGTTTACTACTCGTAGATTAGCAAAACATTATTATTTCTTTCATGCATTTATTGTTCAAGTTAACGTGTACAAGTTAACGTGTACAATATCGTATAGTTTTCGAATTGCACCTTTTCTCTTTAAAAAATAACTTTTGGGGACAAAGGGCATTTTGGGGACAGAACGGATTACTTAATTATTGTTTATTCATTTAAAGTCCATTTTGACAAAATATTTGGTAATTATAAAAATGAGTACAATTTACTATGAAATTTTTCTTATAAACTTTTTCCAAAAAAAATTTGTTAAAATTCAATGAAAATTTAAAACAGATTTTTTTTGGAAAAAAGTTTTTCATCACTTTCAAACAAAACGGTTGTTATATTATCAATTAGGCGCAGTATGTTTTAGAAAATTAGTTATCTTATTTGTTTTTGTTTTATATTTTATGTTAAATAGTCGGGAGTTAATGGTTCTATTTGTAAAAAAGCCAGAGGCGTTAGCAATTATCTTTGGCGCCCGGGGCGGTCGTCCCAAGCATGTACGATGTCAAGTATATTGTGTAGAGATTCCTTCTCTACGTTAACTTGAATGAAGCAAAATGTAGGACTCTTTTTGTGGTTTCAGAAAGGGCCAATGTTCGGCCTATGTGTGTTCCCTTGTGGGACTACCACTGCAAGCTAACCTAACTTAACCGAACGGATGAGTCAGAACCTTAACACATCCCTTGAGAAGACCATCCGGGAAAACATCATGGTCGGTTTGTTTAGAAAACATCATATGGCAGATTTTTTTCTGCTTCTCAATAAATAATGCCATGCAAATGTTTGACACAAAAGAAAAGTCAAGACACTAAGATGTTTTTAAGTATAACAGACTAGGATACACCAATGTTTCACTCACTTGTAGCATTGAACTCCAGCAAATATGGGAATGATATGTTGCCAAATGGAGAGAAATGGAGAAGCTTTACAGGAAGCTGATCCCCTTACATATACTAGAGTGAATTAAATGACAAACTGTGTATCAGCTAAGTCAAACTTAAGTGGGGTTAGTATCATATAATCCTATAAAGCTAGTGGATCATATATATTAAATCTCAGGTAGCAAAAAAATAAAAAAAAACAACTTGAGTTGTTTTTTTACAGATTTTAAACTCATAAACTTTATTGGTGTTACTTTTAAACTAAAGAGTAAGGGAAGAGTCGTGGGGCCAGGTAAACCCAGTGACAACATGCTCGCCTCTGGTCTGGTAGGTCCGAGGTTCAATGCTCACTTTGGCCCTTAATTTAATCAAGCGGGATGTGAATAAATCTGAGCACGTCATTCCTTGGAAACGACGTTGAGTATGAGGACCTTGCTCAAATTGCTTTTGAAACTTACGGATTTATAGAGACAATAAAAAAAAACTTGTAAGTTGATACTTCCCTACAAACAACGTATTTTATTGTTTGTATATTAATATATTAATACATAGTATTTGTATATTTATAAATCAATTATAATAAATATGCAATATTCTTTGAAATATTTTTCTATTATCTATTGATTTGTTAATCTTTATTTTTCCACAATTCTCATTCGCAGTTACTTACTATTATAAAAAAAAAAAAAAAACAGATCATTAAATGACCGAGAACTTAGTATACATGTTCGAGAATGGTCAACAGTGTTGACATTAGTGTTGTGACAACAGTGGCTCATCCTTATGTCATGGTGTGCCATTGTTATATCAAATAATTAGGCATTTCATATCATGAGCAATTCTACGATTTGACTTCCATAGAAACATTTATTTATAGCAGATTATACCATATGTAAAGACTAATTATTAAAATAAGCTTATTTATTTTATATTAATTTTAAATTAACTAAATTTAAAGTAATTTAATTTAAATTAAATTAAGAGTTAATTTACATTATCTTACCTAATATTTTTCTGTGTTGAACCCCTTTTGGGTTATATCCACCGTTTAAAGCAACTGACCTGCAAATAAACAAACAATATTAATATATTAATTAAACGAGTCATTGTTTATAATCATATAAATATTGCATGGCTTGTTTGACATGCATGTTTTTGCTTTATTTGCACATATATATATATATATATATATATATATATATTTCGTTGAACAGCTGACCGTATTTCGCTGATGTCATTTTCTTCACTAGTTTTTCAAGGTTTCTGAATACCTTCTTCTTTCCTTCATCCAAACGTTGGAGAATGTTAATTAAGTTATAACCGACATGTTTCGACTGGCTTCCAGTCATCTTCAGGGTGATTAATTAAACAAAGAGGAAAATTATTAGTCTTTGGAGTTGGTAATAAAACACATTATATAGTAGAAGTTTGAAGTAGCTGCTCTTCGGCCTGATTCACAAGAGCAACTGACTGAGGTGGGGTGGATGGTGGGGTGGGGGTACTGACAGTTAACGGTTTTTTCATCCAATCAGGCGCATATAGTTTAAGCACTCTCTCACTACTACCCGTTTGAATATTTATTGTAGGTTTATTCTGTTTAATTATTATTGCTTCTGCGATTTGCAGCCGATTGAAGTTGTTTTCTTTTCTAATTATTTTAGTTCCACTCACGAGTAGGTCTCTAGTTATTTTGGTATTATGCTTGTCCTCTGAATGTTTCTTGGGACCACCTATAGAAAGGTGCATGGTAAGTCTTCTCGACAGTGATGTAGTTGTCATCCCAATGTATGAATCGTTGCAGGGCTCACGGTCCCCGATTTGACAGGTGTATTCATACACGAGATTAGACTCCTTCAGTTGAGAATCTTTAACCTTATTGCTATTTCTCATCACTAGGCTGCTTATGGTGGGGCTCCGATAATAGGTTATTAAGGCGACCTTATTCTCGGAGGTGCATTTTATATTCTTCTTAATTATATCCTTGAGTACGCGTTCGTCTATTTTGTGGTCTTCCGAATACTGATTTTCGTAATAAAGGTTATGTGTTATGCCTGTTATTTGGTTATCGGTTTGACTGATGTGTTTCGAATTGAGATATTGTTTTAAAATATTGTCAAAGAGAGAGTTGGAGTAGCCGTTGTTAATGAGGGATTGTTTTGTAAACTCGATGTCCTTCTGAAATAGTTTCCAATTTGCTGTTGTTTTATAGACTCTATGTATCAAGGCTTTTATTGTTGAGTTCTTGTATTGTTGTGGGCATTCACTGTTAGCATTAAGATAAGGTGCAGAGTTTGTGGACTTCTTGTGAATTGATGTAGTAAGTTTTCGGTTATGGTAATCTATCTTTACGTCGAGGAAGTTGAGTTTATTATTGACAGCAATCTCTGAGGTGAATTTGAGACCGGACTCGTCTTCAAAAATCTCTTTAAGCCTGTTGAGTTCATTCTGATCTTTTACTACAACGAAACAGTCATCAACGTATCGGCAGTAGATAGTGGGTCTTGTCCCGAGTTTATTCATAATCTGGTTCTCCATGTGACACATATAGAAGTTGGCAAAGGTTACCCCCAGTGGTGAGCCCATGGCAACACCGTCAGTCTGAAGATATAAACTTCCGTCCACATGGGTAAAAGGATTTTGCGTCGTGCATGCATGTAGAAGCTTTTCAAGGATGGTTCGGCTGAGAGGTGGAGGTGGTAGTTGGTTGTTGTAGGCGTAATCACAGATTATTTTTATTGTTTCCTTATTGTTGGTAAAAAGGGATTCTACATCTAACGATGCTAAAGTTCCATCAGGTTCCAGGATTTTAAGGATGTCTAGAAATTCATCGGTTGATTTAACTACATATTTTGCAGGCATATAGGGTGTTATTATTTTGTTTAATTCTTTAGCTGTATTGTAGACTGGGCTATTTATTTGTGAAATGATGGGTCTTAGTTTGTTTCCTGGCTTATGGATTTTTACGGTGCCGTAGATATATCCTGGGGCTATATATATATATATATATATATATATATATATATATATATATATTCTCAATATTGCAATAAAAAAACGTTAAAATGAAGGTTACACAGGGATAGAAACAGGCATAACTCAATTCTAATTTCGACCACCGTCGTCATCAGGAGGTAAAGAGACCCACAGTTGCCACCCTGCTTTCCTGCGGTACTCTTTTCCTCATGATATCGACGACCATCGAAATATAGAAGTGAATTATGGCTGTTTCTATCTCAGTTTCAAATTGGTTTAACTTTCTTTTATTTAAAAGTCCATTAAACCGTTTTATTTAATTGTTATCTCAATATTTAAACTAATTTTAAAAAGAAATACATGATCACTTGTTTAATAAAATATTTATGTATTCTGAATTGTATTAAAAGAAAGACATTTAGATTAGTAAATTTTAATTGCTAATATTATTTTGCAATATATTGTTTGGAATATTATTTTTAGTACTACATAAGTTGCATGTAAAAATTAAAGTCAAATACAAGTGCCTCCTTGTACGAGCAATTCGCTTTATGATCTGCCATTCGTAAAAATGTTTGTCTCAGACGTCGAGTGAAAATTGACAATATGAGCAACCGTCTTCCTTACGCCTAGATAGTCTCCGTTTACTGGTCTAGATAGTCTCCGTTTACTGGTCTAGATAGTCTCCGTTTACTGGTCTAGATAGTCTCCGTTTACTGGTCTAGATAGTCTCCGTTTACTGGTCTAGATAGTCTTTTAAGTTTACTAGCTTAGCAAAACATGATTATTCTTTGTAAGCAGTTAACGTGTACAATATAGCCTATTTTTTTTAATTATACCTTTTCTCTTAAAAAAATAACTTAAATTTTGGGTACGGAAAAGTTTATTTATTTTCATATTAATTTCAATGGGAAAAATTCCTTTGTAGTAGAAGTAAGTCACAATACGAGTCTTGGAACGAATTAAACTCGTACTGCGACGTTTTATTGTATAGATTTTCTTCCTTAGATTACTGTTTTCTGGTCTTGTCTATCTCCTGGAGCAGAGGTCTCAAACTTTTTCCACTGCGGGCCGGATAACCATTCTGTTCATCGTTTCCAAGTCAAAACGAAATCTTTGGGATAAAAAACAAAAAAACTAATTTATCATGACATGTTAATCATTGGTGAGTGTCGCACAATGCACAAAAAACAAAAACAAACAGGTTTATTTAGTAAAAATCATCGCAGAAGCGACGTTAGCGAAAAGATAGTTACATAAGACAGAGTGTGCACATATCCGAATCTTACAAATTAAGAATTAAAAAAGGTTAGTGAGGTATGTGAAATAATTTGTGAGGCTTTCAAGATATCATCAATGTTAGATTAGTAATTGTTATTTATCAATCAATCGTGTTCGATGTGTTGACTTTACATGTGCCATTTTTTAAAATATTTTCTCATAGACATAAGTTCCAAACAGTGATATGGAAAGAACTTTCCATACTAAAGTTCTTTATTTTTTGAAAATCATCATGAGGTAATCAGTAAAATACAACAAGGTTTCCTTATCTGTGCTTTTATTTGAATAAGTAATTTGGTTTTCATAAGTCACAAGGTTGTAGAGGTCATTGGTAAAGCAACGGTTAGCCAAAAGTAGGGGAGAGCTGTGAAAAATGCAGCACCAAATTTTTATTCTCTATAAATATCTGTTAAAAACTGCGCCTTCTATACAAAAAAAATATTTAATTTCTTTACGACAATAATGAAACAGAAAAAGTGAGACAGAGAGTTGGTAGAACCAGGAAAATCTTTTAGTATTCTAAACATAATATTAAAATTTCAGTTTCATGTTTCATACGTTTTTTTAAACGATTTCAAGTGCAGTCAGCGGGCTGGATGACTTGACACTGCAGACTGCAGTTTGGTGACCCCTTTTCTAAAGGAAAACTAGTGTTTTGAGGAAGGACAATCTCAAACCAGGCTGATTGAGGAATGTAATTTACTAAACATGATTCTTATGAATGAAATATAATAATAAACATCAATCTCATGTCTAATAAAAAGTTTAGTCTGATAGCATGAAAGCAGTAACTATTTATTTAAAACATATTCAATATGATAAATGTAATAATCATACATGTATGTTATCAGCGTGATATGAGTTATAATATAAAATTATGAAGTGTTAATAGGGGTCACATTGATATTTGCTCCTTCATGACACATATCAGATTCTAATTAATGACCTGACTTCATTTAAAGCATAGCATTATGGGAAATAGCTTTCTACTGCATTGTCAATATTTACTCGCCCTGATTAATACGTATTAAGTGACATATAAAACGAGATTATCGACTAAAATACGCCAAATAACTTATATTACCTTTTTTTGTTTTAATATTAACTACTATTGATTCTTTTTTAACAAATAATTTTAAAACGTGTTTTAACGAAAATTATAAAAATTAACTGAAGTGAAGTGTTTAGTTGTTTGTTTGGTGCAGCCACACCCATGAAGTTCTTCCTTTGAAAACTGTTATTATCAAAACACACAACATTTTTTCAACAACAGTCGCTTTTATATGAAACATAAATGAATTATGATTTAATTCAGCTACAAAAAGGTATGGATTAGGGTTTTTTTTTTATCAAAGTGGATACAAAGGGGAATAATAGCTTTTAAAATAAAGGTTTCTCACTGACTTTTCATGTTACACTATTTTAATTCTAGTTCACGAGTTTAAAAATCCTATAACCAAAAATTCAAAGTTTTTTTTATATTTAATACACTTATAAAAGTTCTTAAAAGCCATTATAATCATTTACAGATTAATAAAAATACTTAGTTGTGCAATCCGTAATTTTGTGGTATTTACTCATTCTGAGGTAAAATGGATTAACCAACAAAGTCTCCACACAAATGAAGTTTTATTCAATGCGTTTCGAACACTTTGTGATCATCATCAGGAAGACATCAAGGATGTGGTACTGACGGGTTGGTCCAGTGAAAACAATTTGTTTGTTTTCAACAGCTTGTTTTCACTGGACCAACCCGTCAGTACCACTTCCTTGGTGTCTTCCTGATGATTAACACAAAGTGTTTGAAACGCGTTGAATAAAAACTTCATTTGTGTGGAGACTTTTGTTGGTTAATCCATTTTCCCTCAGTATAATAAAAATACTTTCTTTTTAATCCTGACAAGTGTAATTTAGTTACTAGTTTAAATCTCTATCATCAATAAATACAGAATAATCAATTACTTCAGAAATTATGTTCATGATTAATGTATTATTATTTAGCATTATATTTCCGTTATTTTTAGCTACTTGATATCTATTAAAAAAGTTTGTACGATCTTATCTCGTAAATTTCTTTTCTCGTATGATGGCTGTCGGTATTAAGCAATTTTTGTTTGGAAATGTAATTTTTGAATTACTCCAATATGCACAAGTAATAAAGACGAATTTAATATTTAGATAATAACAAAATAAAGTATTCTACATGTAACATTACTTTAAGTAAGCATAATATCAAACTCCTGTAAAATCCTGCATTTACACTACTCATACAGAAAGAGTCTGTATAATTTTTTTGTTGGATTGTTATAATCAATTCTATAATGTAATGGAAAGATTATATCTCTAATGCATGTTGTATGTTACTGTAATCAATTATATAATACGCTGTAAACCATGCCGTAACCGATGTCTAACCGATGGAATAAACATCTACATATTTCTAAGGTAAAATAGATAAACTAACAAAAGTCTCCACACAAATGAAGTTTTATTCAACACCATAATACAAATATCTAATCAGTTACAAAATTAAAGTAAAATAATAAAATTCAATTAAGAATGGTGTTCAAAACACCATAATACAAATTATATCTAATCAGTTACAAAATGAGAGTGAAATAATAAAATTCAATTAAGAGAATTCAAGACATACCCAAGGATGTGGAACTGACGGGTTGGTCCAGTGAAAACAACTAGTAGAAAACAGATCCGCTGCGAAAGAGTGGGGATAGGCATTTAGGAGATAAGGTGATAAAGGCGTCGGATATGCTTGAAAACCGTTAACGTAAATACAGAAGGCCAGAACCACTAATTTAGAGGAAAGAAACTTTTTTTTTATTATTATTTTGTAATTTATTCTTTGTGATTCTAGGAACAGTTTAAGAAATTTTGGACACCCTGGAATTTGATCATTAAGACATAGAGAGGCAGAAGGATTATTAATGACGGCTTTGTTTATTTCAAAATCTTCCAAATTACAAATTTATTTAAACTTTCTATTCGCATATAGGATGGTAAGGTTCAAGTTTGGATCAAAGCTGTGATTTTGTGTGACAAGGTGTTTCGCAAAATGTGAAAAAATTCTTTATTATTGTTCCTTTGCAAGGTTCCTTTGTTGAATGAGTTCCTTTGTTGTTCCTGAGAATGAGTAAATACCACACTATTACGGATTGCACAACTAAGGATCTACATATTTCTTCTGATTCACCACATTTTATCTCATGCTAAATGCTATGCTATCTAATGCTGTCTAAAGATCCTTGAATATCCACAAAGCAGTCCATAGTGATTCTTTTAAGACTTACAAAGCTTGCTACATTTTTAACCAGATCTTTGTAAATTACACTGTTGGTTTGTTCTTCTGATATATATATTGTCTGTTACGAAGATTTTTATTTACTGACAATATTCCATGTTACAACAAATACTACTTAGTAGTTGTCACTTTTATGTAATACTAGCTGATCCGGCGAACTGCCAGCTATCAGCTATTGTCATATTACCTTTAGTTAGGCTTATTTGGTATTGAATTATTAGCATAACCTAACCCGAGAGACCATGTCCTTCTTTAAGCATAAATATTCAACTTGAAGAGGAATCAAAACTAAGATAAAAATTTTAGAGCGGCCTAAACTCAACTTTACTCTAAGTAAACATAATAAACTCGTTAACAACCAACTTGTTTCGATTACACCATGGACACTAGTTTCCATCCATTACACCATGGAATGCATCAGAAAATATATGTTTGATTGGGGTTGAGTTTATCAATTCTATTCTTTATATATATATATATATATATATAATATATTATCTTAACTCATCAGAACATTTAAAATTTTTTAATAAACTTTTAAATAACAATTTCACTTAAAAAATTGCCAGGTGAAGGTAAACAATGTAAATAAATACACACAAATCCTAACAGTAGTGCAGGTGATTAATTATTTCAAAAACAAAAATTTCAGTTTTTGTGTTATATAAGTAGTTATTTATATCAGGTTTTGTAAAGCTACTGTAAGCAGGTCTCCTTGGTCCAGAGTATAGCGCGTTGGGCCTCCAATGTAATAGTCCTGTATTTGATTCCCATATAATTTCATATAATTTATTATTTATTCAGTTCAGACAATGCACGGTGGCAATAAAACCAAAATAAGGTCGATTATCAGAGTTTTATAAGCATATAGATTATTCTTCTAATATGTATTTAAACTCATAATATATTCTTAGTAAGATAATATATCATAAAAAGTTCTAAATTTATTGTACAAATAAGTTTAGTTCTAAGTGTATTACAGAAGCTACTTATAATACGTATCCATTACGGCAAAAAGAAAGAAAAGTACCTTCCTGTGCATTTTATAATTCTAAACACTCTACAAACTATTTAATAGAAATGGGCATCTTAAACACACTGAGAACTATACATCCGACATTAAGGTTTCCTTCCACAGGAACAGTATCAAGATTGATAACAATAGTTTGTGAGATAACCATCAATCACACGCAGGGTAATATCACAAAATATATGGTCGGTTTATGTCTACTTTTAAAGTTTTATGAACTCAATGTTTTCATAAATCAGTATGTATATTTATTAACCAATCAGAATTTCTCAAACTTTTTTTAATGACATTTTGGCTATAATAGAAAATGTTTTATTTGAATGTAAATTAATCAAAGGATTCCCATTGGGTTATTTATCAAGTTTAGGTTTCAGGTTTTATAGTTATGTTGTCACTACTGGTATTCGAAATGATACAATTTCTGTTTGTAGCTTATTAATTTTAGTTTGATTTTCTAACAGCATTTCATTGTAATATGGTTGGCTATTTAGCAAAGGAAAACATTTTTTTTTTTCCTTAAACTGTACAATTATGCACAGAATTAAATCAGGTCGTACACTTAAAACGAATTTCCTTTAGATACAATGTAATAACACACAACCCGTGACCTGTAATCTGAAACTTTTGGAATTAACCAAAATTAATTAACTGAACTAAATTTTAGTTAATTAAGAAATATAAACATTATTTAGTTCGTCATTATATCTATTATCGAAAAAAAAACGACAGGGGACTATGGAAAAAAAAGGAACTATGGGGACATAAAACATTTAAATCCGTCAAAATCATCAAATCAATTTTTTCATAGTCACTAAAATTTATCAATAATAAATTAAACGTAGAGAATCAGTAGTTTTTATTCATTTTTTTTAATAATACGTATAAAGCTCAGTTATATTTTTCCATCCATATTCTTATTCTCCAGATTTAAAATCAGGACTACATGAATATGCCACCTTGCGGTAAATATCTTGAATAGGAATATTGAAAAGGATCCCTTGTTCATTCAGCAAATTGTTTTCAATTCAGAACCATTTTAACAATATGTGTTGTTGAAAATGCCAATATACCTTGAATCTCTATTTTTGACATTGATTTGATGTTCTACAAAAACTATAGATTTTGATTAATTATATTTGCGAAATTTCAATAATTGAAAAGTTTAAACCAATGTACAAAATTTGTGCTTTTTATTATGAAATATTTTAATTAATTTTGATGTTTTTTTATTAACCTTAGCACCTCGTTTCCTTCAAATACCACAAAGGGAGGCGGGAGTCATCCTCTTTGTTTTAGGCAACAAGGCAGGAGATGAAATTATTGACGAATGCAATGGAGAGTTTCTACATTGGTTTGTAATAGCGATTTCCACCTCATCAACTTTTCCTCTTTATGGCATTCAAACCATTCTTTGCCAAAGCTAAATACATATATGGTTTCATTTTAGACTCAACATTAAAATATAAAGGGCTCCTCTTAACAGTAAAGATAAGTGGTATTTACCAGTGAGTGTTATTATTTGTCTCCTCTCCCACACTAAGTCGGCTACACTGATTGAGTGCCTCTTCACTAAGATACCACTTCAATCGTCTCTTGTCTTTAGTGCAACTCACTTCTTTCTACCTGATGACGAAGTAGTCAAAATATTGTATAGTGAGTTTTGTGATCTCTTTTACATCTACTCTTTCCACTTATTTAGTTTAAATGTATATATAAATCAAATAAACAGTCCGTGAGACCTGCATAAGAACAGTAATGAAAGTAACATAAAGATAAACACAGGCATAAATCACTCATATAATCGCATTTACGACTTCTTATCTGACTGTCTCTAATTTTCTGATTATTCTTCATTCATTTTGGGGTAATTCCCAAATTTCAACATGTTTAAAAGAAGATTTGCTGCCTACCTATACAAACATATATATAATAAAAATTGATCAAGACTGTTTCGAAGAAATTGCCAAGTTCTGAAAAACTTTTATTTTGTCTATACTTAACGGTTGATTCTTTTGTCAATATATATATATAAAGATTTCACATAAACACGTGAAATAACAATCAATGATCAAACCACAATAAGAAAATGTTGTTGGGTTTTTGACTCTGATGAAGACCGCTTGTTACGGTTGAAAAATCTTGGTCTTGTTTTCCCATTTTCTTATTGTGGTTTGATCATTGATATATATATATATATATATATATATATATATATATATATATATTATATATGTGTGTGTGTGTGTGTGTTGTGAGTGTGTGTAAAAGTTGGGAGCAGTCCTTCTTCAATGCATGCTTTTAAAAACTGAATGTCTGTTTCCACTTGGTTCAATTTCGTCTTATATTTCTTCAAATTACGAAATTTTTTCTTTAATTCAGAGTTTTTGAATTTACTATTGGACATGTTTCGGTGTTACATCCACCATCTTCAGCAAGAAAGAAAAAAAAACACAATTAAAACTACACTTAACAAATTAATCTAATACTTAAAATCACATTACAATAATAAACGTATGGTAAATGAACAGGTTAATAAAAGGTTACACAGTCAGGTATGGGGTTGTCAGTGTTGGCATAACCAACCCTAGGTTTCCAAACAAGCGCAACTGGTTGGTAAAGTTATATTTTTGATCGTTCATACTTAATTAAAGAAAAAATTTCGTAATTTGGAAAAATATAAGACGAAATTGAACCAAGTGGAAACACACATCCAGTTTTTAAAAGCATATATATATATATATATATATATATATATATATATATGTGTGTGTGTGTGTGTGTGTGTTGTGTATGTAAACCGACAGTTGCCTGTCATCCCTTCATCAATTCACTTCTTCTCCTGAGAACGACTGCCATAACCGTCGAAATAAATATTGACAAGTAAGTACTAGTGTTAGGTTTCTTTTTATCTCCAATGATATTGAATGGTCTATCAAAATGATTCCTATAGGTAAAACATCCAACATTTGCTCTACGTTTATCAAACGGTATCATCTCTGAAAAATGGGCAAGAAGTTATAAGTCAGGTAAAACAAGGATAGCTTAAGCTCAACCTCAATGGAGTAGAAAAAAAATTAGCTGAGGATAAAATTTACTATTTTTCATATAAGAAATTAGGACAATTTTCTTAATTCATTCCCTAAAACGTTTATAATAGCAGTAATCACGCGAATGACTAGCCTACATTTCACTTTAATTTATGGTATTGTGTTTAAACTGAAGTAACTGTCAGCCAATAGTTTGTTTATAACAAATCATGAACACAGAGTTATTTATTTAATAATAAATAGTTTAATAGAAACATTTATTGTTTTAGTTTTTACTGTTGACAATTTACGTGGATTTTGCAAAGTCTCTGGTTTTGTTTAAGTTGCTTATACTTGCAAAAGTCATTTGCATACAGGAACAATTCCGTTGAGTGGAGCTGGCTGCTCCCTTAATGAAGGTCGTTTCAATTGTTCTTGTCTCAGTAATAGCTCCCATTTTTGTGTTCTAATTTATTAATACTTTAAAATGTACTATATTTAATGCTGTGGTTACATATAAATATAATTCACTTTTTGTACATTTCATATATATTTTAGCATAAGTACTATTAAAAAAAAAGTAATCCAAAAAAATTAAATTAAGAATACAGAATTGTATAAACGTTGAAATTAATTTAAATAATACGGAATTATTTAAATATTTGAAATATAAAAGGAATGCATGAGGAAATGTTACCGTATATTTTGTTTAAGATTAAAATGCATAACTCATTTGTTCTGTTTTTAATTAAAAGCTGCAAATGCTTGCAAAATAAATCTCACTTAGAAGATAGTAGTTAGATATACCGCGAGTAATAGTTCTTTGGTCTGGTTTAAAGGAGAAATAAGTAATAAGCTGAGGTCTTGATGATTATGATTGGTGATTCCTTTTTAAGATGAAGTCGCATTGCTTTGCCAGGGATGTGTCATTGATAATGGAGACAATTTTTGATGAGAACAGTCGTCTGAGAAGGCCTAAGACAAGCATACTATGACGAACTTTACAGCTTTCAATAATTTTACCAGTAGTTAAAAAAAAATGTAAATTTAGGTAGCTGGACCCAAAAAACGATATGTTACTTTGCATAATATGGGGACCAATTTATTGAAATGCAATGTTTCTTGAGTAAAAGTTCACTGGAATGGAAACAACAGTAAATAAGGCGTAAAAGCCTGAATGCAGTTATGATACAGCGTTAGTGAAATTGTGGTCAGGCTAACCTTTAATGCCCTACAGTTTTTAGGACTACCTT
Organism: Hermatobates lingyangjiaoensis; assembly: GCA_026182355.1. Classification (NCBI taxonomy): domain Eukaryota; kingdom Metazoa; phylum Arthropoda; class Insecta; order Hemiptera; family Hermatobatidae; genus Hermatobates; species Hermatobates lingyangjiaoensis. Next base: position 99,673 of record JAPFBL010000344.1, read on the forward strand.
AGTGTTCTTCTGAACTCGGTCATCATCCTCCAAAGAGGGCAATGCCCTTTACCCCGGGACTAGGGCTTACTACTAGTAGTTCATCGAACCCTATCAGGGAGTCATCGTAAGGAGTGTTGTGAGTACCTCAAGTGAAACGACTCATAGAGAGTGATTATAAATCTCTCGTTGGTTAAACGCCATCTGGTCTGGGCTAGTTATGAGAGCCTCTAAGGTCTCCAATTGGCTAATTGTCACTTGTACTGAATATAAATGGGCTTGAAGTGGTGGCATTATGAACTCCCGTCAAGAGCCCGAGTCTCTCTACCAGGCAAGTACCTGTTGTCCAATCAGTTCAGTTCAAGACCCGTTCCCACTGGTTTGGATGTGGGGTCTCTAGCTCCCCTGTATGCTAAGCAGGCATCCTCCCGAGAAGTTACTGCTTCTCACACAGCGACCACAAGGGTCTACCCAACTTGGGTGAGAACCAACAGCCACTACGAGTCCAGCCTTAGTCGGCGGGATGGAGACAGGACACCTCCATGACCTCCGCCGCCCGTAGTACCGACTTATTTTAAGAGTTTTGGATCAAACTCTGGACCACAACGCTAGTGAAAGAAAGTTTGGAAATGTCACTTTACACAGTTTTATAAAGTGTTGGAAGAGAAAGTGGTTTGGATGTTCGTCTCCCTACCTAAAATAAAAGCGCTATACCACCAAACAGCAGTAATATGTGATCTGAAATATTAAAATATAGCATACAGGAATAAATGGATAATCAGTCTCAACAAAAAAGAAGTTTTTTAATTCAAACTACGCCTTATCTGATGGTGAACACAAAGTGTTCGAAACGAGTAGTTTGAATTAATAAAACTTCTGCTGTGTGGAGTCTTTGTATTATCAATTTACCCCAGTATGAGTAAATACAACACAATTATGGAGTGTACAACTTATGAAAACTAACTATGTGCTGATTATACAGCTTAAGGGTGGAAAAGTGCAAACAAAAACCTTACGTAAAGAAACTACGTATGTTTAAGAACAATAATATGTACATTTATCAATAAATAAAATCTCTGCCTATTTAGAAAACTGTTTACTTTGCTTATAACAATATTTCATTTATATATATAACTTAATTACTTTTTAGCCTCTATATTACACTTTTCTTTCTTACAAAGAAGTAATTAATTTTTGAACAGAACCTCATTACTTGTGTCTCATCTATTTATATTCAGCATTCCCTTCATCCTCTGAAAGGAAAATGATTTTACTATAATTTCCATTCTAATGAAAATTTCAACAAAATATTGTTTGAAGGGAATAAGATGAAAGTTGTTTTGAATATTCATAGACTGTTGACAAAAGCATAAAGAAGTCCTAACGACTGAGTGTACTTGAAAACAGGTGGAGATGGAACACAGGAGGAAATGTGTTTTCAACCATCATTAACATTTTGAGTTTAAATAAAACTTTCTATTTTATTCCGTTATTCGCATTACGACCGATATATTCTTAAATAATACATAATATTATAATATATAATTAATAGTAGTATATAAATAATGGCACTGACCATCCGAGTTGTACTTATAGTGCAGAGCTGAGACAAGATGGGTATTAGTTTTAGAAATAACTTCACTCAATCATTTACAAAGCTGCTTTTGTAAATGATTTACAAAAAAAGGAGGTGGAATCTTCTATATTTGTTATAAACTAGGCAAAAGCCGGTTGAGATATCTTTTCTCACATAGCGACTCAAAACTTTAAATAGCACACAACACTAATTAACTAATTAACAAATGCACATGGTGGAACTGAGTCACGCCTGTTACAGAAATTCTGGAAGTATTTCAAAGGTGTATGGGTGATATTCCTTATTATAATACAATATTAATGAATCAATCTATAGAAATAGAGTTGTGGCTCTTAAAAGCCATTCACTGTCAGTTTTAATAGCCTTGTACACTATCTAGAGCTAAAATATACTAAGGAAAGATATTACTAAGACCGCTTAGAACAAGAGGCGTCAAAAAACATTATTGCTGGGAGAACGCTGTTAAAAGATGGCCTCTAGAGTTTACACTTTGTAGGTCTAATAGAAGTATACTGCGTTAGTCGTAATAGCTTTCTCATTAACCAGCAATGACTCAAACAACCTGTATACAGTTACAAGATCTGTCAAGGGGATCAATCATACAACCATTAAAACGAACTATTACACGAGTATCTATTGATCTGATACGGGTTATGTTATAACAGTTGTATACTTAAACAAAAAACTTAAGTATGTTTACGAATATCTATCCAAGGTACAGATTAGCCCAGTGCCAACATGCTCGCCTCTGGACTGGTAGGCCTGGGGTTCAATACCAACTCTGGCTCTCAATTTATTCACGTGGGAGCTTAATAAATCTTGCCACATCGTCCCTCAGAGGGGACATTAAGCCGTTGGTACCGAGCCTGAATGGTGTCAGATACCCGTTAAAGATCCTTACTCTATATATAGATGAGTTAAAGAAAATTCAGGACTCTCAAATAGAATCAATCTTCATTGCGTGGAATCACGAAAGGCCAATGTTCAGCCTAACCTAACCTACCAATGTCTCTGCAAGGTATCCAATCTGTTTATTTATAATCATCTGTTTATTTCTTTAGGTATCAAAAGTGTTTATTTAGCCTGTCTTTAAGGGCAGGAGGTTTGTCAACAAACACAAAAAAATGAACCCTGGGAAATGTAGGTAATATTAATGTAAATAGTTATAGAGATATTACCTACAGATATTAGGGAAATAGGTAATGATTAGTGTATTTAGATATATTTTAGTAAAATATTATAGAATGAGTAATACAAATTAGGATTTTATATTTGGAGAGAAAACGTGAGATGCTTAATAGAATTTAAATATATACAAAATAAAGAAGTAGAACAAACTTTCAAAAATTATTAATTTTTTAGTTAAAATAGTTTTTCTATTTCTGCTGTGTGTTTTTCATGAGATTTTTTTTTTGTGCAAGTTTTGAATCTAATATTGACTCGTGAGCAGATTCTGCAATGACTGTAAGCCAGGGTGTCCCAACAGGCCGCTTGCAGATTACTTCGTATTTACCCTTAGTCTCACTGTTTACTGAAATTCCAAAAGTAACACATAAATTATTGTAGGATATATTGTAGCAATGCTTACGGTACCTGTCAATTTAAGCTTGTATAAAACTCGCTCCAAATGCGTTCACTAGTTTATATTTATTTGATGAGGGACAATCCTAATAGCAGACTGAGTCTGAAGCTTACATGTTATAGCGTATTCATATCAATACATTTCAAAATATTAAACCTTAAAATAAAATATAAAACTACTTCAAAAAATACATGCATATTGTTGGTGCCACAGAGGTTAGTAAATAAGAAATTATTATTAACCGTCATATCTCGTATATCGCTGGTGAAGTCCCCCGACCGGTTTTGCAATGGCTGAATCATGAATGTGACTAACGTTATCTTCCAAAATCACGGATAGAAATTGCCGAAACCATAAATACATTACGTAAAATAACTAAAGAAGATAATATAATCAATAATATGGATGAAGTAATAAAAATAACAAATACTATCCTTAAACAGAACTATTTTAAATTTAATAACAAATTCTATTCGGCTAGGGATGGATTAGGAATGGGAAATCCGTTATCAGGAATTTTAACAGAAGTTTTCTTACAATAACTAGAAAAGACGTATGTTAATAATTTAATAGAAAAATTTGATGCTGTCCAGAAATTTAGGCATTTATTGGCACCATTGAGTTAAAATAGGTATTTCTATCAGTGATTTTGGAAGGTAACGTTAGTCCCATTGATGATGCAGCCATTGCGAAATCGGTCGGGCGACTTCATCAGCGATAGACGAGGTATAACGGTTAATAATAATATCATATTTCAAAAAACCTTTCATATACTCACATTGTTAGGCAGCTAGAAAATGTAATTAAATTTATCAAAATTCCCATAAGGTACACATTTTGAGCGTTTTTCATAAATTTACGTTCTCAAAGTCGAGAAAACTAAAAATGTTTCTTTTTTTTTTGTAGAATGCTGACAGTCTGATAGAGTCAGCCCACCGATACTGATTCTTCAAAAAAATATTACATCTCCCATTGATACTACATAGAGAGGTCCTAAATGTTGCCTAACTCAGGTGTATTTAAAGTAGGGATTTTTAACGAGTACCTAACGTCATACTTCATTGGGACCAACGATTCATTGGTACTGAAATTATTCAAAAGGAATTCGGGTAATTAATAAAACATGAATACCCCACTGAACTTATGTTTGGGTTTCTAGGCTCATTATTGGTAAATAATGATACTAATTTCAAAACGAATAAATATTTTCAAATCACGCCTTTGAATTTCTTAGGACCTATCAAAAACTGAATGCAACAAATAATATGAATAGAATTTAGTACCAAGAAAGAGTTTTAAAAATAAACCTAATTTAGAATAGTCAATAAAACAGACATTATTATAGAATAAGATAACCTAAATGTAAGAATAAATTTAGAAAAATAAGTTGATATATTTCAACGATTAACATTATTATATAAAAAATATATAATAATTATATTATATCAATTAAATAATAATTATTATAAATTGTAGGGTAAAAATCTAATGAAATGGTCTCCACATATAAAAATTTTAATGATATAAACAACTTGGTTTTTATATGTGGAGACCATTTCATTAGATTTTTACCCTACAATGAGTAAATACCACATAATAACTGATTGCACTACATTAGAATTATTATAAACTATTATTATAAACAATTTAATGTAAAACATTATTATAAACAATTTATTATTTATCCCTGTTTACTTGTTCAGGTATCATCTGTCACGAATATATTAATAAGTATCATGTCTTGGAGTGAAACCAAGTCTGTTTATTGCCACAAACAGTGATATGTCTAAGAAATCTCAAATTTAAGCACTAACTAATCTTAAGGACTGAAAAATTTGAAATCTAACTGATCTAAGCGCAAATGAATTTAATAACGGTTCTCTAATACCTTAATTACCAGATCTTGTGGTGAATGAAGGCATACTGTCTCCCTAAACAGCGATAAGTATATGAATACATGCATATTGTAAATAAGATATTATTATCAACCGTCACACCTCGTCTATCGCTGTTGAAGATGAGATCGGGCGACTTCATAGAGATATGACGGTTGATAATAATATCTAAAAGTATATGAACTGATAATTTTAAGCACTAACTTATATATGTGCAAATGAATTGAAGCACAAATGTTTCATTTAAACAATAAGGTACACCAGATTAATTATGCTAATATTAATTTATCTGAGCGTTCAATACACTGAGAAAAGTATACCTAGCTTACTTTAACAGCAATAAATTGAACAAAAATTGAATAGTTGATCAGTTTTAATATTTCGCCTATTGATTCGATCAAAATGATAATACTAATAATATCGTTTTTCAAAATTTCAATTTCATAAATACACAAGAAAGTTTAATACTTTTTAAAATTAAAACAATATTTTTACTCCAATAAATCTATATTACATTAATGATCCTGTTGACAGTTTGTAATGTTTAAACTAAGAAGTAACTGAAAAAAAAAAAAGGAAACAAGAAGGTGTGTCTTAATAAAGTTGAAGCAATATATTGTGGAAAGGAGAAAAGTATGGACGACTTAGGGCCTGAGGTGTCAGAGACGGAAATAACAAGTGCAATGGAGTCGGTGCACGATTTCCATCCAACCTTGTTTTCATTTGTACTTCGTAACAGATTTAACTACGGGTAACCATGTTAAATTAAATATTGTCCTTCAATATTTTTAGTTTATCCGAGTTTTACTATAAATTTATTTTGTAAATAACTAAACTATTTTTTTTTGTTCAATCAAAGTTTCGATAAGTCGGTTTATTAACTTTACCAACATTCTTCCAGAGTATGCTTTTCGTTTAGCTAGATATACCTTTGGTTCTGATTAAATTATTTCCTTCTATATTAATAGTGCTTGAAATTATTTTATTGACGTTGTAAATTGCTTTCCATAACTTATATTTGAATAGCAAAAACCAACACGGATGATTTTAGGAATTAAACTAAGGTAAATACGTCTTTTTCACCTACACTGTTGTAACATAACCTATTTCTATCCGATTTTTAATAGCATTTAACATAGTTCATAATAGATAAAAGGTTTAAATTTTTACTAAATTAAATTTATTGTTCTTTATTTCAATTAATTCTCTTAGAAATAGAAGTAACTCATATTTGTAGGGACCAGGTCAGCTCTGTTGTAACGTAGTCACCTCTGGACTGGTAGGTCCGAGGTACAGGACCACTCAGGCACTCAACTTATTCACTTTGGAAGTGAATAAATATGAGACGCACTTCCCCGGAGAGAAGCCGTTGGTTTCATGCATGTACGATATAACGTATTCGTGGTAGATCCCTAATATAAATACAGTTGAAGAAGGCATATTTTGGGTCTACAAAGGTTTTGTTGACCGCAATCAATCGTATTCTAAAATCTAAAATTATTATTCCTTTTTTTTTTTATGTTAATGGTACTACTTAACCTGGAAAATGAAAAAAATAGCATTCAATATCCAAACTTGATTTGATTTTCCTACATTCTTTGAAAATTCAAGATTATTGTAAAAATTATTGGATTGCAGAATGATGTGAAATATTTGAAATGCACTGTCTTTTAATAAATTAATAATTTTTCGATAAATTACAATTGGATATTATTCCTTTACAATTTATAAATTTTTACTGATGTCTGTGAGGCATTTTTTATTTTTGATGTAACAACAACAAAAAAAAATTCTACTATAGGGAAGAAAATTTAGACATGGCAATTATTACCAAAAATAAAGTCTGATTATGCTGGTTTGAAGGATTAAGAAGACTTTCAAAAACATCAGAAAAGAAGATTCGTAATTATAAATACATGAGTGTGTTTGATTCTTTAGAAATCCAATGAAACCAAAAACAGGAGACTTTAAGAAAGCTATAGTTTGAAAAGTTGTAGGCGTTTCTTTGATTATTTGTTTGTAATAATGACTGAAAGTCAGGTGATTGTGAGAGAGGAAGAGGGTTGCAAGTTTTTGTCTAGATGGCGAAGCGAAGATTAATGCCCGGGTGTCACCTGCTGGACAGATCTGTTGGCTCTACTCCAAGGGTCACACGACAACTCTCTTGTTTTTTTTTTACCTAACTACTTCAGCGCTGCATCAGATAATTAATCAACGTCTCTCCTATACACCCCAACGTCTCCCTTACCCTTCTCTTTATTCAACTTTCCCTAAGTATATTTATCTCTCTTTTTTTTTTTACTGAAACTCTATTTGAATTGCTTTCAGAAGTCCCTTTGAAAGCTATTTCAGCTTTATTTTTTTGTTTTTTTTTGTTTCATTGAATCGTTTCTATTGAAAATAAAGAAATCCCTATCACCCTTTAAAAGTATTTAATGCCTCCATAAACATATATAACTTTAATGTACAGGGAAATGTCTCTCAGATATAATGACTCACTCATTTATAATCCTATCAACTCTTAAAAAAATATATGTTAAAATGAATCAAGAAATAATAGAATTAATCAAAGTTATACATATTCTTTTTCATATTATTCATGATATAAGCAGAGGCATAGTAACTATTTTTGCCGCCAGGGGTGTTTGTATCACTAAAGACTGGACGTTGATAATCTGTTAACATTCAAAACTCCATAACGTCTTGAAAATATTTTTTTTTTCATTGATATAATTTTAGACTGCTGATATTAGTTCCAGCCTTTCATCTTATTACAGTACTCGTATACATATACATTCATCATTACTGAAAACCAATGATTATTCAAAACAAAAACGTATAATTGAAATCATAAAAAAAAATTGTTAAATTAAATTAACTGTTTGCGCAAATAAATATCATAAATTTCCAAGCCCATTAAAACACTAGTTTTGAAAAACTTAATATACATTTATTTTTAACTTGTAAATTTTATAGTTGAAAATCCGTTTCAAAACAGAATTGCACAAATAAAACAAAAGAGAACAATTATGACCTTAAAAACTTATTTTGGTAAAAAATTTCAGATTTTTTGTTACCTTTTTATAATTTTTGTTCTATTTTCTATTTTTACCTACTCAAAATGCCGCCCCCTGTCACAATTCGCTCGGGGCGGACCACGCACTCCCCTCTTGCTATGCGACTAAACATAACTGCACTTTAGACCACAATTCTAGCTCTTGATCTCGAAGTATACACACCATAACCCTCATGCTGAATAACTTTCAGAAGTTTTTACTAGTTTTCGAAGAATGCCTGTGGAAAGCCCATTTTTTTTCATTTTTTGCTTATAAGTAGAAGAATGTCAAGGTAGCTATTAAATTGAATGCAGATTATGAAAACCATAAGATTTTGTAAAAAAAAATTATTATATTCTGTTTGTCAGTAACAATTCCACTCAGATTATTAATATACCTAAAGACGTTTCTGGATTCAATATTTGCATAATAAAACTCAATTGATGTATGTACACGTATGCCTTGTGTGTTTGTGTGTGAATGCGTGTGCGTGTGCGTTTATATATATATAATTATATATATAATCAAACCACCATATGAAATGGGGGTGGGGGGAGACTAAGATCTTTCAAGCGTAACAAGCAGTCTTCGTCAGAGTGAAATGTTTTATATATATATATATATATATATATATCAATGATCAAACCACAATAAGAAATGGGAAAACAAGACTAAGATCTTTCAACCGTAACAAGCGGTCTTCGTCAGAGTCAAAAACCCAACTGAACACTAGATGCAGAAAACATCTGGTGAGGAGTTGAGAAGAGTGGGAGGGAAGAGTGGTATTTTAAAAGGGTGAAAGCACAGGAAAGGACTAATGTCCAGAAAGGGATGTTTGGGGAAACAAAGGAGTACAGTAAGAAAAAGTAAAAAACTATCCGCTAGCTGTCAACCCTCTATGAAGAGGCTATTGCCCTCGTGACGAAAGTATCAAGTTTGAAGAGACCGTTTCTTATTGTGGTTTGATCATTGATTGTTGTTTCACGTGTTTATGTGAAATCTTTATATATATATATATATATATATATATATATATATAGAAAGAAAGTACAGAGAAAACACAAGTTACATAAAAATCAAAATTACATGTTTTAATATTATTTTCCGGGAAAGACAATACAACTAGTCCTGAATCTCTAAATGGCCCTCTTAAGAACTGTGGGTGTAAACAGGACATTATTTTATCAAAATTTTTGCGATAGTAATTAATTTAAACTGTATTTATAAAACACAAACATATAGTAAAAATGAATAAGGAAGGCAATGTAATTGATCTGTTTTCCCTATATAACCGTTTTAGAGTGCTGAGGCAAACAGTATACTGTAAATTTTACATTTTCTCTTAATCTCACTTAATTTAATTGTATTTATAGTATTAATATTTGGCATATTTCCTTCCGCTTGTATATTGTTACAGATATTTCTTCTCAAAATTTCAAATTCTTCACCCTTGGTATTATTCTAAATGAACAAATTATCAAGCTGACTGATAAACAAGTTTTATTTGAGTATCCTCCTAAATTGAAGAGCTTTTTCCCTCATAACTGTCTTAAGCCTATTAACCTTGTTAAGTGAATCGAGCGGTGTGGACGTCACAGCAGTGACACATGTTCTATTATTAGCCCAAGTCCTTCCTACTTTCAATCAATCAATTTCTTTTTCAAACAGAATTCATTTATATTAATACGTGTAGTTACCATAACTGTTACCATGACTAGATTACACTTCAATGCCATGCTTGCGGTGACTTTCATATGAATTGTCATAGGGCATCTTCAATCAACACACCATCCTTTCTCTAATATTTCATATACAGTGGAACCTCTACATACGAGATTAATTCGTTCCCGGATCGTGCTCGTATCTAGAGCGAATTTTTCCCATAAGAAATAACTGAAAACCAATTAATTTGTTCCCGGCCTCCCAAAATCATTCAAGTTAACCCTAAATAACTATGAACACATCTTTCTGATTACTAAAAACACATTCAAATAGTGACTGAACATAAAAATACAGTAATACGATAAATAAGATGATATTAACGAAATAAAATGCGAGTTTATTATGAGCACTTCCACTTAAAATTAAAGTTAACTTTATGAAAAACTAAATTTTTTTACGGCACTAATTTGTTTATGCACTTTTTTCTGCTTTTTTTTGCTTTTTAACATTACTGTATCAGTTTCGTAACTGATTCTCGTAACTTGGATTAGAGTTATTTGGAGTTACTTAGATTAGTTATTAGAGTTATGGCACCCACCTAGCGGAACCATCTGAAAATTCTCGTAACTTGGATTTTCTCTCGTATGTAGAGCAAGATTTTTGCTCGAAAGACCTCTCGTGTCTCGAGTTTCTCGTAAGTAGAGTAGCTCGTATGTAGAGGTTCCACTGTAAACGCTTACTGCGTCAATGTGAATGGATTCTACCATACTCCAATCTTTAGTCTGCTCCGTCCAGAGTAACACATATATCCTCCCTGCTGCAAAGTCATCTTTAGTCTGCTCCGTCCAGAGTAACACATATATCCTCCCTGCTGCAAAGTCATCTTTAGTCTGCTCCGTCCAGAGTAACACATATATCCTCCCTGCTGTAAAGTCATCTTTAGTCTGCTCCGTCCATAGTAACACATAATCCTCCCTGCTGCAAAGTCATCTTTAGTCTCAATCCCCAGGCTTCAATTTTCTCTTTATACATATAATTTAATTATCTTTCTCACTGATGGCTATAAACACAAATGTTATATGTTAAATGTTGTGTTAATGCTATAAACACAAGTTCAAAGTTAGTTTATTTGTTTCCGATCATATAAGCTATATATAAAGTATTTGATAAAAAAAAAACAGATATTAAGATATTTTCATTTTTTTTTTTTTAAATCTATACAATTATACCCTCAAAGGTCAGACTGTCCCCACTGTGAAAACATGCGTTAAGTTCTTTATATATTTAAGTTGCTATATAAAACGTTTGATATAATAACATATTTTTTTTTATTTTAAAAAATGTTCAAGAAAAGAAACCTATTTTTTTTTTCGTAGAAGGTAGATTTCTATTCATTCTATAATAAAGTGAGTAAGATAATGACGGGAGATTTGAGCAGGCAGTATGTGAGGATACCATCTGACAGGTGTTAGCCGAACAAAGCTTTAGATTTGATTAGAATCTTTCTCTTCACAACCCTTCCTCACACCACTAATCTCTGACCAGAGAGAAAAAAAGATAATTCACAATTTGCCATTCAACTCTTTCCAAGCCTATTTCAATATTCCTTAACTGTGAATTAATCTACATTTTATACAGCTTTAGTTTTAATTAGTTTTAGAAATTCAGAAAAAAAAAATATTAAACAAAAATTTACAAGTTTTATACATTTTAAATATTCGAGTAAATGGTTTTCAAAAGTTAACTAAACGTTTAGCAATTTTATTAATACGCATTAAATCAAAAGATTTAACCCAGTTTTAAAGCATTCGTTTATTTTCATTTAAATATTAATATTTTCCCATTTTGAATGTTAGTTAAGAAAGTTTTAGCTTGCTGAGAGAATAACTCTCGTACTAATTACTTGATTAGGCAGTTTTCAAGATTTTAGGTAACCTTCAAGTAATTTCTCCTTGTCAAATCCTTTTTAGATCCAGAATAAAATTCATTTAAACTTGTTTGATTATAAATAACTTAAGCAAACAAATCATTACATTTCTTATAATATCACGCAGTTTAGTGGAAATTTTCCTTTTTTTTATCTTTAATTTTTTAAAGAAAAATCTATCCTTACTCACATTTTCACATCTACGATTTTTCAAAAAATGGTAAATAATGATAAAATTTTTTCATATGTTTTCTATAGGGTAAATGAAAATTATTTCCTTATATGCCAATAGCAATAACTTGTTTTTGAATAAAAGTTGTTCATTCAAAACGTAAATAATATTTGACAATAATAAAGATGACTATGCGATAAAGCCTGTAACGAGCTAATCGTATTCCGAAAGACAAAATCTTTCCCATCACTTTCTGAAAATTTATTCAAAATTTATGTAACATATATATCGTATTCCCGCCACTAAACTTCTTTTCCTGAGGAAGACCATTGAAAGGATTGAATTATTGAATGTGATTTCTAGTTTCTGTTTTTCATTCGTTTTTCTCAAAGTTACATATATATATATATATATAACGAGATTTCACACAAACACAATACTCAATTATCGAACCACAATATGAAAAGGGAAAAAAAGACTAAGATATTTCAACCGTAACAAGTGGTCTTCGTCATAGTCAAAACCCAAGTGGGTTAAAATATCTTAGTTTTTTTTTCCCTTTTCATATTGTGGTTTGAATATTGATTGTTATTTCACGTGTTTATGTGAAATCTTGTATACATATATATTTGATTTCTTCATCTACGAACTCTTACTGCAAATTTTAGATGAAGAAATTAAAAATATCTACAAAATTGCAGGTTCTTTAGTATATATATATATATATAAACTATATTGACACAAAGAACACTCAAAAATGAAACAGAAACTCACTACTCAATTTCGATATCCTCGTCATCCGGAGGATAGAAACGAGTCGCTCCGCAGGGAGACTACGATCCTATATATATATATATATATATATATATATATATATATATCAATGATCAAACCACAATAAGAAAATGGTAAAACAAAACTAGGATCTTTCAACCGTAACAAGCGGTCTTCGTCAGAGTCAAGAACCCAACTCAAATGTAAACCCAACTCATATTGAGTTTTTGACTCTGACGAAGACCGCTTGTTACGGTTGAAAAATCTTAGTCTTGTTTTCCCATTTTCTTATTCTGGTTTGATCAGTTATATATATATATATCAATGATATATAGAAATTGATAAAAGTATCGACCGTTGAATAGAAACAAAACTAAAGTTTATCGGGACTCGGTCAGCTCATTGCCAACGTTTTGGTTTTTATTTAAAACCTTTTTCATAGGCCTACAAAAATAGAGGAAATATAAGAAATATCGGGACTGACCAAGTCCCGATAAACTTTAGTTATATATATATACTAAAGTTTAAATAAATAATAATAATAAATAAATAATATTAAATAAATAATAATAATAAATATAAATCACAATAAACACGTGATGAATCTAATGAACGTAAAGCCACAAGGAAAAGTAAAAAAACACAGAAAATATGCTCTAAGGCCTTTCAATTATATGTCATCAGAGAGCAACTAGATATTGATAACAACAGAGGTTACAGGTTTGTTACAAAAACAAAATATGGGGAGACAAAACAAAACACATGTTAAATTATAAAAACATATAAAATACAAGCTAAAAAAAAAGATAACACAACAAAGAGAAACAAAACATACAATTTAACAAAAAGGAAACAAAATACTAGGTACCAAAAGGAGAAACATCAGTTCGATTATAGCCTACACTGCAGGACTTTAAACCATCACGAAGTCCAATTTGCCTGACTATACCTTCAACCAAAACATTATCCAATTTAAAAAGTCCCGAGCTGCTGTTCATGAGGTTTACACGCCTTGATCAAACATTGGTGTGTAAACCTCATGAACAGCAGCTCGGGACTTTTTAAATTGGATAATGTTTTGGTTGAAGGTATAGTCAGGCAAATTGGACTTCGTGATGGTTTAAAGTCCTGCAGTGTAGGCTATAATCGAACTGATGTTTCTCCTTTTGGTACCTAGTATTTTGTTTCCTTTTTGTTAAATTGTATGTTTTGTTTCTCTTTGTTGTGTTATCTTTTTTTTTAGCTTGTATTTTATATGTTTTTATAATTTAACATGTGTTTTGTTTTGTCTCCCCATATTTTGTTTTTGTAACAAACCTGTAACCTCTGTTGTTATCAATATCTAGTTGCTCTCTGATGACATATAATTGAAAGGCCTTAGAGCATATTTTCTGTGTTTTTTTACTTTTCCTTATGGCTTATACGTTCATATATATATATATAACGTCAAGTAACGGCAAAGATTACTTGGAAAGCTTTTTCTCGTTTCGACTGTTCTCTGAAGACGTATTGTAAGTGTGTTTCTTTTCTCTGCGTGTTCCCCTTCTTGAATTTTTGAACTCGTATTGTGTCCAGTTTGGATCGTCTTTCCATTTATTAAGTGAAAATATGTATATACATTTAACATATTTTATTGTTAAATTTTATCTTGCTTGGAAAGAAGTGAGAAATAGATTTTTATATGAACATTTTTTTTTTGTTTTATTAAGTCTCACTCAAGTGCACGAGAGAGAAGGAATAAAGCAAGTTAGACTTGAGACGGGAGATACACTACAGATAGATGGAGGTTTTGAATAGAAAATCGGTCAAGCGATGAGGCAGAAATGTTTTGTGCTGCCTCCTCTTGTAATACTGTCAACAGCATTCCATACAAGCAATATATTGCAAGAGTTTCCATCGAAATTGCAAAAGAAAAAAACCTAAATGAATAAAAAAAAAAAAAAAAGCGGAATATTTCAAGACCTGACATGTTTGGGCTGAATTAATTGTGGTGTCTTTCAATTGCGAACTCACTGGGTACTTGTAAGTCAGAATGAATGGCCATTTTAAACTGTAAAGTCCAAATCAACTGTAAAGCAAAAAAACACGGCTGAAATAACGTGTTGCTTCATTTCTAGTTCTGTCCAACATGTCTGTAAATATAATAATATAAATATTGCTAAAAGTATCGACCGTGAAGTGGAAATAAAATAAAATTTATCAGGACTGACTCAGTTTTTCAGGTTCAAATTAAACTGGCATTGCCGTTACTTCGGTTTTTATCAGAACCTTTTTCATAGGCAGGAGTATATGGTACAATGTTTGAAACAGAAAAACATAAGTATTACATAAGAGATTTTCTGACAAAGAAAATAATTTGTGAATTTCAACAACAACTGTCCAGTTTGAATAAACGTGACACTGTTTATTCAAAGTATTACGTGTTTCTTCAACTAGACAGTTTTTGTTGAAATCGTAGATTTTCTTTTTAAAAAAAACTCTAATGTAATACTATAAGTTTTCTGTTTCAAATAAACATACTTATGCCTATGAAAAAGGTTTTCATAAAGGTTTTAGTATTATTCATTAAATTTTTCTCGATCCTAGTTCTTTTCCTAGTTAATTTCTTGATCCTAGTTAATTTCTAACTTTCTAATAAGGTGTTTGAAATTTTCAGATATACCAAATAATAATTATGCTAAACTTGTATACACAACACTAGTTATAACGTGTTATATAATGTTATGTGGTATACCTGAAAATTGCAAACTCATTAGTAGAAAGCTAGAAATGTTAACTAGAAAAATGACAAAAACAAGGACCCAGAATGAGTTTAATCAAATAAGTATAAAGGAAAGTCTCCTAACTAAATTATACACATATATAAAATTACAATTTGACATTCAAAAGTTTAAAATTATTTATATTAAAATTACAAAGAATATATAGCATGAAGTAGTTGTTAAATTAAGAATGAGATCTAATCTGTTGGTGAGAGAAAAGAGAATTCTCCAAAGTAAATACATATCTCTGTGCTAAATTCAAGGTAATAATTGATGGCTCCAATTCAAAAGAGCCATTCACACAAATCTTGAAGATTAGAATGTTTTTCCAACAGGTATTAAGGCGGTGACAATTAATCATTGCCTCACAATGCCCTTCTCTCCCGGCTAGGTCACAATAAATATGTATTTCACCTAAAATTATTGCCGCCACATCTATCTACCTTTCTTCAAGTGATTAATAATTTATTATTTAATATAATTATTTTTATAATAATATTTTAAACTAATATAATTTTGTATATTGAAATGTCTTTGAATCAACAAAAGTTGGGGAATTTCAAAAATTTATGTCTTCACACAAAAAAAGGTTAATATGAAAACTAACAACTTTTTTTAGTGTGTAGACGTAATTTGTTGAAATTTCCCTATATACGTATATAATATATAATGCTCTATTTAAGTATTATATAAATGTCTAAATACATGTTTATTAGCCTTTCATTCCTAGAGGTAGTACAGATAGTGATTGATCCACTTACCAATATATACGATTATTATTGTACATTACATCACTGATGCATATAACATCATTAGCATAACTACAGCAGTAATAACATTTTTTTTAAAAAGGAAAAGGTAGATTTGGTGTTACTAAATAATCTCTTACAGGAGAACACGACTTTTGTTCCAATAGCCAGTGGATCTGTTACACTGCTTACCTGAACTCTTTCTACATTGAATATTTAAGACAAATTTTCCCATTTAAAACTTGAAAATATTCTCATTTTTGTCTGAAAATTGTTAAAAACATCAAAAAAAATGTCGTTTTAAGATAATTTTTAATTTAAGATGTATGATAATTACTTTATTATTCTTAAAAGAAAGTTTTCAATTTTGAATTATGTTTTACATTTTTGGTCTTTCATAGAATTGTTATACTGGGAACTTTTTGTCTTTCTATTACTTAAAACAAATCATTTTTCTTTCCATTTGTCAAAAATTATACATACCAACTCAGTTTGACCGAGTGTTATCTTTATCTTGCGTACTGAACTCTGTTATAAGTTTGCTGTAAATGTATATTGAGAAAAAAAATATTAGTAATCAGCCAGTTTTACATACTCAAATCAAAGTCAAAGCCAGCTATTCAGTATAATTTAAAAACTTTGATCTTTGGGAGCTTCTAATTTTTGAAAATAATAAATACGAACTACTAGACTAGAATAGTGAAAAAACGAGGAGACACTATGCAAACACAATATATTGGTTCATTCTTTCCCTTTACGATAAGTGCTTTATAAACAAGTATGTCAGTCCAGATTTTATTTGAGAACTCTGTGCGCTGCTGATAAAATGACCTGGCTAAATATTAATTTTAGTGTAGGAGTTATAAAGTTCTTTTCAGAATAGATGATTACTTTTCCCTGTATTATAAGCTGTTATAATAAATTCAGTGGTATAAGGTAGTGATGTCTATCATACCAGATTATAAATAATATCTCTTTCACTTTATGACAAACATTTTCAGAATCTGAGAAACAATTCACTGAGACTAATATTGTAAGTTACCTTTTTAATGATATAGTGAGTTCTGGAAAGTATCTGTATTGCATTCTGAAACAACTAAAAGAAAAAGAAAATAATGTAAGCTTGCGGAAGATTTTTTTTTTTTTTTTTATGAAACGACCAGGACACCTGGGACAGGATACAATAAAATCTAAAGGGAGGGGGGGGGGACCCTGAAGACGATTTCCATAAAAATTGTACGGTCCCCAGAGTAAAAGAGATTGCCTTCAAAAATGAGAATTGCCTTGCTTAAAGGAACTTTTTGAGGTAAAATAGAATGTGAGGCTGTTATCGGAGACTGTGTAAACTGTCTCGGGATAACACTGTCTGCAATGTTGTTATTACTAAGATGAACAATATTTAGCATTCCGGTTAAGGAGCCACCTTTGATCACAGCGTCAACGTCGCAGTCATCAAAGCCATCGTCGGCTTGTCTTCAAAACTAATAATTATACCATCCTGTATTATGCATATACCAATTATTCCCTTTACATATATTCTGCTTGTAATACATAGCAGAGTAGGAAAGTCTATTTGCAATAGAAAAACGTTTATTGATATATTTTCAATAGACTCTTTTAATAAATCAAATAATTTAGAAATATATATTATCATTTAATAATAAATATCAGTTAATCTGTATAATTTGAACAGTAAAAAACAAACAAACAAACAGACAAACACACACACACACACACACCAATGTCCATACTAATGCAGATATACATGACTAAATATCACTATGAACTTATGAATAAATAATACACCTAAACCAGACTGAAAAATTCAGTAATTTGACAAAGAGCTTCGACTAAATAACAGGGCCTCGTTAAACTTACATGATCAATACATATACATAAATATTGACAATATAAGCATACATGCATATACATTGAGCGTTCACACACACACACACACACACACACACACTCACTCACAATGACCTACTGAAATCATCATTCACTTTATAAATTACAATAGTGTTGTTCACTCATGTACAAACTACACGACTGACTTGTAGCTACAAATTATCTTCAGCATATTCATCTAACTACTAAATGCACTCCTATAATGATCAAGTAGACCTTATACTTATATTCTATCTACTTGTTTTCCCTATCTTTACTGTTCCTACATAAGTATTAAACCCTGTAGATTTAAAAGTGCCTTACTGTTTTGAAAAGCAAATAATTCATGTCTTACCTAAAAACTGTTAATTTGTAATCAATTTCCTTTGGCAAACTGCAATTTACAAGGGATCGTGAAATTTGTCTTTAGTATATATTATTTTATCAGTCTCATCATAGCACTCTTCTATTATATCTGTCAAAGCAATAACATTTCAAAAGCGCAAAAAAATTTAAAAAAAATTCGGTTTAACTATTTTGTGGCAATAAATTTTTGGGTAATAGAATCGATGTATGAGGCAAATGCCAATAGAAATCTTCAAATTGGAATTATTTCATTTGTCCGTTTGAAATGCCAGATGTCGACCTCTACAAAGGTTAAAATCATTTTCAAATACCGGTCAAGTTTGTACATCATAAGGTCACTTCAAATTACCACTAGCTTTATTTATTACTTTTAATAAACAAAACATAATTACTTCAGAAATGCTGAAGAAGTTTAAGTGTTTTTTTTTATATTTTAATTATAATAGAAGGCTTTATTTAAATTTTATTTTTAAGTACTTATGAATATTTTAGTATCAAACTTATGTTTAAACAAATAAAACAGTCTATAGGACTGTACATAAGAATAATAACGAAAGTAACAGAATGATAGGGGGCCAGGTTAGCTCAGTGGTTAACGTACTCGACTTCGGACTGGCAGTTCGGGGTTCGATCCCCACCTGGCCCTCGATTTAATCACGCGGGAAGTGAATAAATCTGAGCACATCGTCCCTCGGAGAGCACGTTAAACCGTCAGTCCCGAGCCTGTACGATGTCAGGTACTCGTTAAAGATCCTTACTCGAAATGCACTTGAGTTAGGCAAAATGTAGGACTCTGTAGAATCACCGATCAAACAAAAAGCCGGCAAACGGCCCGCTAGGGGATCGGTTTGAACAATAAATAACACAAAGATAGGCAGAGACATAAGACGCAAGGAGGCAGTGTGGTGACTAAAGTCCTACCTCACGACCGTTACACAGTCAGCCATACCACCATCACCACCAAACAGGAAGAGAGGGGGAAGGACACAGATAAAAAAGAACAAACATATCAAAAATTGAAAAAAACGTGAGATAAACTAGCTCTATAAACTAGCTCTGATAAAAAAGTAATAATAAAAAACCAATAATAATAAAATCGTAAAAAAATTATTATAATTCCAACAATAAATAATTAATCAGTAATTTATTTACGAATCAATGAGGAATAATTAATAATAATAATTATAGAAAACATTTTTTTACAGAAATAATAAAAATTATTTAAAAAAAAAATTATTAAAGAAAATAAAACCTATACAAATAAAATGGGCTACTTGCCGTTGAGTCTACAACATGCTGAGTCTCCATTTGTCTTTTCTTCTGAAGACGGATTGACCGAAATTTTGAATTTGGAAGTGTGTTTTTTTTAGGCTGTGTGTTACTCTTCTTCGATTTTGAACTCATGTATACATATACATATATATTTCTTCTTATAATAAGAAGAAATATGGTTTTTTATGAGGATATATATATATATTTAAATTTGGGGAGCAATCCTACTTTTAAACATGTTTTGTGGAACGACCATTGTACTGTGGCATGAATAAATTTCATTGTCCATCTTTCACTGCAGAAATTGTGCAAAGGTCGTTCAACAAAACATATATATATATAAACTTTAACAAATAGGAAAGAACACAGAAAGTCACTACAGAACTCACTTCGGTATTTCGACATCCGTCGTCATCGGGAAGAAGTGCGAAGTACTCGCGTTGAGTAGCAAACTGCTACTGTATATATATATACCAATTAAAAGAAACGGTCCAGCGGACTTTTTTAAAATAAAATTAATTCAAAACGAAGGAAACACACAGAAAGACATACCACCCTGTCTTCCTGCGGGACTCTTCGCTCTTCACTCTTCACACCTCCTGATGACGACGATGGTCGAAATATCGATGTGAGTTATGTCTGTGTCTTTCTGTGTGTTTCCTTCGTTTTGAATTTATATATATATATATATATATATATATATATATATATATATATATATATATATATATAGATTTCACATAAACACGTGAAATAACAATCAATGATCAAATCACAATAACAAATGGGAAAACAAGACTAAGATCTTTCAACCGAACAAGCGGTCTTCGTCAGAGTCAAAAACCGAACTGACTGATCAGTTGGTTTTTGACTCCGCTTGTTACGGTTGAAAGATCTTAGTCTTGTTTTCCCATTTCATAATGTGGTTTGATCATATATATATATATGAAACATTCTGCCGTATGATATTACATAACACATATAAAATAAATAAGGACACTGTTTTATATATTTATGTGAACAAAGTAATTTGTTATGTTTAAGGTTACTTTATTAATTATTATAATGAACTGTGAACGCAAATCAAAATGGTTGAAGCTTGGGGAAATTTCTTCTTTTTTCTTGAATTTTCGTTTTTGAAAAATTCTGGACAACAGTGCGGCCTACTAAAGATAGAAAGAAAAAGAAATAATTATTTATAATTTTAAATCAAACCTTCAGTGCTACCACAAGTATACTTTCCAGTGTGCTACACTTAACACTGCTCAAAGAAACACAAATTTCGCACGTTATCATAAACGATTTAACCCAATTTATATATAACTGCGCCAATTCAAATAATACACTTAAAAGTAACTTGAGAGAGTCAATGATATATCTTCTATTCAGATAAGTTTGTAATATACATTAAATATTAATAATTAACATCTAATTTACAAGTATCTAATTATTAATATATATGTCAAAATATGAAATTAAATGTACATGAGATCTTTTATCACTTCTGAGTATGAAATTAGTATGAAATCTGGATATATTTCTTCTATTATTTTAGACCAAATTGAACCATTATCTAGAGCAAGAGGAGGTAAAGTTATTCCGCTTGTAATTTAAAATCTCATTCTCCTTTAGAGTTTTAGCGATTCAAACTTTTTGGCCAAATTTATTCGCTATACCAACTTTATAGCAAAGTTTATCAGTGAGGAATTATTCCGTATTTTTCCATTTGCATACAGTATAGATTAGTATAATTAGTTTTTTTTTGCTTCTCTATTACTATTAAATTTTTAAAGCGTCATTTGTATTTGAATGAAATTAAGAAAACATTGAAAAATCTGTTCACATTTTTCGTTTGGTTTTTTCAATGCAAATTGTAAATAATTTTCTTTTATTATTGTTTAAACTGATCCCCTAGCGGGTGATAATGTCAGCCGTTTACCGGCTTTTTGTTTGATCAGTGATTTTACATTGGGAGTCCTAAATTTTGTTTAACTCAAGTGAATTTCGAGTAGGATCTTTAATGAGAACCTGACATCGTACAGGCTCGGGACGGACGGCTTGACGTCCTCTAATGTACTCAGATTTATTTAATTCCTGCGTGAATAAATCGAGGGCCAGGTGGGGATCGAGCCCCGAGATACCAGTCCAGAGGAGAGTACGTTAACCACTGAGCTAACCTGGCACCCAATTGTAAGTAATAAATTTGCTTGTAATTTTTTTTTTTTTAGAAATCTACTCGTATGCTGTAAATAATCGAATAGATAATTAAAATAACTAATGAAATAAAAGTCCATCTAATTAAATGCTGCACTACTTGGTTTTAGTTGATTTTATCAAACGGTTTTTTATATTGTAAGTAATTGTTTTTAAGCTGTAAAGCCTCATGATTGATCAAATTGATAACTGAAACGAACCTCCATTTCGTATTGATATTTGAAGAATGAAAGCACATGACTTGAGTGCTTTCTTTTTTTTCATTCTGTTTTACTCATTCATAAATTCATTCATGATCAAACCACAATATGAAATGGAAAAACAAAACTAAGATCTTTCAATTGTAACAAGCAGTCTTCGTCAGAGTCAAAAACCCAACTATATTGAAAAACTCAGTTGGGTTTTTGACTCTTACGAAGACCGCTTGTTACGGTTGAAAGATCATAGTCTTGTTTTCCCATTTCATAATTTGGTTTATCATTAATTGTTATTTCACAAGTTTATGTGAAATCTTTTTACGAATTCATTCATATATACTTCTTTTAATTACTCTCTTTTATCTTCTTTCCTTGCGTATATATTTATATATATTTCACAATTAAAAGAAACGGTCCAGCGGACTTTTTTAAATAAAATAAATTCAAAACGAAGGAAACACACAGAAAGGCACAGACATAACTCACATCGATATTTCGACCATCGTCGTCATCAGGAGCCACCCTGTCTTCCTGCGGGACTCTTCGCTCTTCGCTCTTCACACCTCCTGATGACGACGATGGTCGAAATATCAATGTGAGTTATGTCTGTGTCTTTCTGTGTGTTTCCTTCGTTTTGAATTTATTTTGTTTATATATTTTTTCTTTTACACACACTTTTCTCTTACCTTCCCTTATGTTTCTTTAGTGTTGATATGTAACGGACATTCATGCAATATTCGTTGCATACATACTTTCATTATTCTTATATTTTTCTGTCTTTTCGGAGAAGCATGACTACATTCATTCTTCTTTATACATAAGATCTTTTATCACTTCTTCTATTTCATCATCAGGGCATGAGTCAACTCGCAACTGAATCCGATCAGTTTCATTTGGGAGTTGACTCTGACGAAGACCGCTCGTTACCATTGAAAGTTCATAGAGTTCCTTTTGTTTCATTTCATATTGTTGTTTGTAGATTGATTGTTCATTGTGAAATCATGTCATACATGCATACTAGCTTAAGAAAAATTATCTTCACTCCCTCTCCTACTTTCTCCTTTCCCACTCTCTCACCTTTTCTCTATATATATATTCTTTCTCACTCTTGTCTTTACATTATTCACCTTTTTACATAAACTCCTTCAAATTGTATCTACATCTACCTATCACTCCTATTTCTTTACTGCCTCTTCCTCTCCTTCTCCCTCCATTCTTCTCTCTCTCTCTCTCTCTCTCTCTCTCTCTCTCTCTCTCTCTCTCCTCAAATCTTTATATTCTCCCTTTCTTCTTTCTTTATATTTTTCTTTATACATACACTCCTTCAAAGTGTATCTAGATGTATTTTTACGTCTATCTATCACTCCTTCTCTCTCTCTCTCTCTCTCTCTCTCTCTCTCTCTCTCTCTCTCTCTTAATCAATCAATCTCTTTGTCTATATAGCTATAATTGTTCTCCTAATAAATTATGAGAGACAGAGAGAAAGAGAATTAACTGAATATTTGGTAGTGAGAACTCTCCACTTGTTTCCCGTTTCCACAACCACTATGGACAAACATAGATAGCATTATGTTACTTTCCATAACACACTTGACAATGTTATTCCTCACAAGCTCTTTGCTATTGAGTAAATTTTTTCTGAGTTATTCCAGTTAGATATACTGAAAAGCTTTAGAACACACGACTTTCATTTACTGTCATGAAATGGGTACACTGTACGAGTATACAAAATATTCTAGAAGCTGCTACATTTCTTGATGATGCCATCTTCACAAGGTAAAGTTTTCATGCCATAACTGACTTCATTACCAGTGCTTCATCGAAATATTTTTCATAACCACACTATACAGGCTAGAAAGAAGATCTTAAAGTCTCTTATTTTTAGTGGCCTTGCTTATATTTCATTCAAAATACTTGCAATAAACTTACAGAAGAAAACAGTGGAGAGAAATTACGTATCGTTAATACGTAATTCTAATTATTTAGAATTTTAATGTATTCTAATTGAGTGCAAATGAAGTTGACTTGCATTTCTCTTACAATTAGAACACTACCACTCCTGATAACGAAGATTGTCGAAATAAAAAAGTAGGTGGTTTCGAATACAAAAAACTGTTAAAAATCTCAGATATTGCTAAAATATGTATAAGATATAGTTTGGTAGACCTATAAAATATTATTTATTACACTGGAATTGCTTTAATTCAGCCTTGTTATAAATCTCTAAAGACCATAGTTTTAATTGATAAGAAGCCTTCTCCTAACTACCGTTCTAGGAAAGGTATCCAATCCAATTGTTTTCTTCTAATGCCTAAAGAACTGTATCTGAAATGTTTGACCCCTTTCAAGTGATTGGTTTATCTAAAGCAAAAGGCAAACTTTGTCCTTAAATGAAAAACGGAAGTAAGAAGACTTCAGTCTCTCAACCTTAATGTTTTCATCATATTAGTTTAAGAAACTTTTTTTTCCCCTAAAAGTAAATTGTGTTTCTTTCTATAAGATTGCCTTTGTATTATAAATAATTGAATCAATTTATTATTTTGTCAAAATTTAAACAATAACACATTAGTTTTTAAACTTGGCAAGTTCAGACTTCATAGTAATTATTTATTTTAATTTCATATTTTGATATATATTTGTAATAGTTAGATACTTGGAAATTTGATCTTAATTATTAATATTTAATATATATTATATTCTTGTGGTCTGAATCAAAGATATATGATTAATTTTCCTCCCGTAGGTTTTAAGTATATTATTTTAACTGGTGTACTTAAATACTATAACTTCAAAGTTAGTTGAGAGAGAGAGAGAGAGAGAGAGAGAGAGTGAGTGAGAGAGAGAGGAAAAATAGAAGGAGTAAAGTATTTCTTTTTAAGTAATATTCTACTTCACTTTAACAATAAAATTTAAATAATAAACAATAAAGGTTAATAATGTTGTTCATTTAAAACAAATATTACCGTTTATTAAATCTTATATTCAGTGTCAGGACAGCGTTTATATTAATATCGTAGAAAAACTGGTTAATAAAAGTTGAAAATAAATAAGTTAAAAGACCTTGAAACTTAATAAATTAAAACTTGTCTATCCCCTTAAAAGCCAGTTTTAATAATAAATAATTATTTGAGATTAAAAAATCTTAATGAACAGAAAAAATGAATCTTCAATATATAATGATATATAATTACTTTTCATTTAAACCCCTTAATAAATAACACGAATCTTGTTTCCTTTCAAGAAAAAATATCTCCAAAATTGCAACTTAAATAAAGAAATCCATAGAATTATCTTATCTGTTAAGAAGGAACAAGTTATTGTTTGGACAGCCCGACTAATATCATACATAGGTCATCTTCAAAGTCAAAGTGTTTTTGAAAAAAATTATGTTCTCTGAAAGATAAGAAAGTTTGGATCCAGTCAAAACAAGCAAAAAATGAGACGAATATAAACATTTACTTCAAAAAACAAATGTTGCCATCACTAGACGTAATAACCATTATTTATTTAATTCGATTATTATTTACATATTATTTACATATATTATTATTATTCGATCGACATCAGAAAGAACATTATAAAAGCAATATGGACAGGGTGGAAAACCGAATGGAATGAAGAAACCACTCAACTTTGGAAAATAATGGGATCAATTGGGACAACAATGAACAGGAAATCGAGAAACGAATGTGATATTAAACCGCCTACGTATAGGTCACACGCGAGCCACACATAGTTACCTGTTATCCAAAGAACAAAGACCCTCATGCCCAAAGTGTAAAGATGTGTTGACAGGACCCATTTAACTGAAGAATGTCTCCAATTAGAGGAAGAAAGGATGTTTGCGGGCATACTATCGAAATTGATAATAGCACTAGGCTCTGATACTAAATACACCAGTGACGTGACATCATTCCTAAAGGACATAAAGCTATATAACGAAATATGAGTAATTACAGAATCGAAGAAAACGAGGCAGTGCCCTAGTAGGTGATGCACTTATATCAACTATAAATAAAAAAAATAAGAATATTTTTATATTATTATATAATATATAATGTTATTTGAGATTAATATACACACCTGATATTGAATAAAAATCTGACGTGATACGTCATATGACTTTCATTTACCTCATTGTAGATATATATTTGAGTAAACCCTTATTATTTAAGTATTTAGATGTTACACAAACTTTATGTACATTAGCAGCTAAAATATTCAGGTTTGAAAATATTTACTAAATATTTTGTATGTTTAACATTCATATATCAGTTACTTAAAATGCGAATCTAGATTTTTTTAAGGAAATCAATAATATCAATAGAAAAACTTAGTATCGTATGTCATAGTTTGTCTTCGTAGTTTACTAATTATGTGCGTAGCTTACCAACCTCAGAATATTAAATTACATTGATAATAGAAGAGGGAAAATAAAAATAATTCTATTATTTTGAGAGGGATGAATAAAATAAAACGAGTTAACGCAGGAAGGAGGAAAAGGGGAGAGAGAGAGAGAGAGAGAGTGAGAGAGAGAGAGAGAGTGAGAGAGAGAGACAGACACACAGGGATGGAGGTAGAGAGATAGGGAGAGACAGGGATGGAAGTACAGAGAGAGGGAGAGAGATAGGGAGCGATATAGAGAGAGAGAGAGAGAGTGACAGGAAGGGAGGTCCAGTCAGTGAGGAAAAGAAAAAGGGAGGTAGGTAGAGATAGACCGGGAGTAGAGAGAGAGACAGGGCGAGAGAGAGAGAGAGAGAGAGAGAGAGAGATAGAGAGAGAGAGAGACACAAGGATGGAGGTAGATAGATAGGGAGAGACAGGGATGGAAGTACAGAGAGAGGGAGAGAGACAGAGAGCGATATAGAGAGAGAGAGTGACTGGAAGGGAGGTCCAGTGAGTGAGAAAGAGAAAAAGGGAGGTAGGTAGAGATAGACCGGGAGTAGAGAGAGAGACAGGGAGAGAGAGAGAGAGAGAGAGAGAGAGAGAGAGAGAGAGAGAGAGAGAGAGAGGAGAGAGAGAGAGAGAGAGAGAGAAGCAGTGAGGGAGAGAGACACACCGGAAGAGAGACAGGGTTGGAAGCACAGGAAGACAGGGAGAGAAACAGGTAGGGAGGTAGAGAGATAGGGGAGAGAAGTACAGAGAGAGGGAGAGAGACAGGGAGGGATGTAGAGAGAGACAGGGAGGGATGTAGAGAGAGACAGGGAGGGATGTAGAGAGAGACAGGGAGGGATGTAGAGAGAGACAGGGAGGGATGTAGAGAGAGACAGGGAGGGATGTAGAGAGAGACAGGGAGGGATGTAGAGAGAGACAGGTAGGGTGGTTCAGTGAGTGAGGAAGAGTTGCAGGGGGGTAGGTAGAGATAGACCGGGAGAAAGGTAGAGAGAGAGAGAGAGCTAGGGAGGTAGACAGACACACCGGAAGATAGACAGGGATGGAATCACAGAGAGATAGGGAAAGAGACAGGTAGAGAGGTAGAGGGATGGGAAGCGAGACAGGGATGGGAGTACAGAGAGAGGGAGAGAGATAGGGAGGGATGTAGAGAGAGAGGGAAAGATACAGGGAGGGAGGTCCAGTGAGTGAGGAAGAGTGACAGGGTGGTAGGTAGAGATAGAGAGGGAAGAAGGGAGAGAGAGAGAGAGAGAGAGGTAGGAAGTGAGAGAGAGATACAAACGGAAGGAGGAAAGAGAGAGAGAGAGAGAGAGAGAGAGAGAGAGAGAGAGAGAGAGAGTGGCAGGGTTGGAAGTACAGAGAGAGGGAGAAAGACAGGGCGGGATGTAGAGAGAGAGGGAGTGAGACAGGGAGGGAGGTCCAGTGACTGAGGAAGAGAGCAGGTATGGGAGCAGTGAGAGAGAGAGAGAGAGAGAGAGAGAGAGGAAAAGGGGCATGGAGGGAGGTGAAGAGAGAGAGGGAGAGAGACAGGAGGAAGGAGAAGAGAGAGAGGGAGAGAAGATATCCTCAGGGAAAAATCAATACATTTCATTTCTACATAGAAAAAAGAAAAATAAAGCTTTGAAAAATATACCAACCCAAATTATTCAATGTTACATAACTTGAATTCTTCAATAAGAAATAGAAACGGTAAAGTAACCTAAAGGGGGAATTATTGAATAAAATAGAAGGTCTGTGAACAACATTATGTAAGGTAGATAGGAAGATATTTTAAAATAATATATTGGTATAATTAATATAAATAAACTTTTTATATAAATGAAATAACTAAATTATTTTTTAAACATAACGAAAGTAATTCAAGTTTTGTAAATTACATTTTTAAGTTTTAGAAGAAATATAATGGCACAGTGATATGAATCGAAGGAAACGCTAGTCCAAATGATTTCACTACGTCAGGAGCATAAATTACTATAAATATATAGCTCAGGAGCAGGAACACAGGAATGTAAACATATTAAAACATTCAAAAGCTATTGTTATAAACAGCGAACCAACACAAAATGATTTATTTCGACAGAACCATTGGTATGTTTAAAAAAAAAAGTATAGATAAGAAATTAATGGATAAACACATTAGAAGATGACTCGGATAGAAAAAATTAATTGTATAAATAAATTATGAAATTTATAGTAATTGCTAAAAAGGAACTATCTTTATACTTCAGATTAAAAAAAAATAATCTTGATTTGTACAAGTTGATTAGAAATTCATTATTGAATTAAGATTTAGGAATGAATGATAATATAGTAAAAGTCTGTTTCTATGTTCTCTCTCCCTCTGTCACTACCTACCTTGCTCTCCATCCCTCTCTATTTCTACCTCTTCTCTGTATCTCACCCACTTTTACCGCACCACTCTCTCTCTCTCTCTCTCTCTCTCTCTCTCTCTCTCTCTCTCTCTCAAGTCACTCTCTCTCCTTACCCTTCTCTCTGTTTCTCCCTCCTTCGTTAACTTTCTCACTGTACCACCCACGATACCTCTCTCCCTCTCACTCTCTCTCTCTCACCCTCTCTATCTCTACCTCCCTCACTGTGACTGTTTCCCTCCCTTCTTCCCTCCCTCCCTCACTCTCCCACCTATCTCTATATCCCTCCCTGTGTGTCTCTCCTTCTCACCCTCTCCTATCCTCCCTCCCTCTCTATCTCTGTCTCCCTCCTTGTCTCTCCCCCTCTCTCTATATCCCTCCCGGTGTGTCCCTCCCTCCTTTTCACCCTCTCTCTTTTCCTCCCTCCCTCTCTATCTCTATCTCCCTCTTTGTCTCTCCCCGCTCTCTCTATATCCCTCCCGGTGTGTCTCTCCCTCCTTCTCACCCTCTCTCCTTTCCTCCCTCCCTATCTGTCTCTGTCTCCCTCCTTGTCTCTTGCCCTCTCTCTATATCCCTCCCGGTGTGTCCCTCCCTCCTTCTCACCCTCTCTCTTTTCCTCCCTCCCTCTCTATCTCTGTCTCCCTCAATGTCTCTCCCCGCTCTCTCTATATCCCTCCCGGTGTGTCTCTCCCTCCTTCTCACCCTCTCTCTTTTCCTCCCTCCCTCTCTATCTCTGTCTCCCTCCTTGTCTCTCCCCCTCTCTCTATATCCCTCCCGGTGTATCTCTCCCTCCTTCCCTCCCTCTCTGCACCTCTCTCCCTCTCTATCTCCACTCCTTCTCGGAGTCACGCTCTCTCTCCTTGCCTTCCCTCTCTGTCTATCCCTCCTTCGTTAACTCGTTTTATTTTCTTCATTCTTCTAAATAGATAACAATCTGTATATTTCTTTTGATATTATAAATACAGCTCAACCATTTGCTTAAATTGTTTTCACAGTTTCCAATAACTATTGTGATAGTATTTTATTCCCTACAATAAAAGTATAATAAAAAGAAAGTAGTGCTTAGGAGTATTAGTACTCAACATAAAGACTCCAGTCCGCCTCTACAACTTCAAGACGACTTTCGTTTAATCCCCTTGGCAAATTCAATTAGCATTTCTGAAATATATATTTAATTTAAAGTCATTATCTATTTAATTGAGCACTTAAACCACTGATAAATCAAATAATACTACTACATTTAGTTAAACAGGTATTTAATTGGAAAACAGAAGATCCAATTTAAAACAGTGCCTAGCTGAAAGTATGGCTTTATCTCACGAACTTTAGAGACAATTAATTCATTTAAAACTCTGTTATATTTAAACTAATTCACGGAAAATAGAACAAACCAGTAAATGACTCGAACTTTTTTTTTCTTTTAATTTCCCTGGAAATGTTATTGTTCAGCTTCATTTGTTATTTATTTTACAATATATTTGGCCTTAAGGTGATTCGATTTTATTAATATTTATAAAAAGGTTGAACAACTAACATATAAAAATAAGATATTAATTATAAAACGTATAAATTTATAAGTTACATTTTTTTGGTAGAACTATTAAAATAAAATAGGTGGGATTAGGTTTCAGTGACAGGTCCACGAGAGGACACACTTAGGTCAAACATAAACCCTTTCTAATACCGTACAACGAACATTTGGAGTTCTAACTTTACCTAACTCTTGAGTTAGGTAAAAAGGTATACTTTGAAGGATTATTACCTGACCTTGAACAGTCAGGACAGAAGGCTAACATCCTCTCCGAGAGAGGAGGTTCTCGGATTTGTTCACTTCCCGGGTGAATAAATCTATGGCCATTGTGGGTATCTGCATCTACTAATCTAAATGACCAGTGATATTGTGATTTCAAATAAACCAAAAGTCGACACCCCAACGGAATCAGCTAATATACCAGTACTCATGTTCAACAGAGGACTGTGCAACCCTGAATTCTAGGTAAATTGGGATGACTGCAACGAAGCTATCAAGACGATTGACCATGCATCTCTCGACAGGAGCCCCCAACATACCGAGGAAGCCCATGGATTCAAGCTCACCAGAGGAATGTTTGTTGAAGGAACTTCAGCACTACAATACAATAATGCCAAGAATAGATTAGCAATCCTGGAAGCCCGTTACATCAAAGATATTAATCCCAGCCTCCAAAAACCTACATAAATTATGAACTTAATGTTATCCCAAGTAGCACTACGTTTGACAATAGTTTCAATTTGTTAGAGAACTAGAATCTAGTACGGTTGGCAACAATTGAGAGTCTAACATGAATGTTGTTACAACCCTGCTATAACCTACTCTCTTTTATTTTGCTTTCACGTGCCGTATTCTCTGCTGTTTTATTTTTCGTTATACTTGTTATGTTTAGTTTTAATGATTCATATATTAACTTGCTATAGAAATTATACATAGTTTTAACCTGAAGAAGACAAATGTATGGTCAAAAGCTTGTTTCTTTTTAGTATGTTGTTATTTTAATATAGTCATTTAGTTTTCTCAGTAGTTTTGCTAAATTTAGTAGGACTGCTAAAATAAAGTAACAAATTAATCTACTTGATTGACTCTAAGAAGATTTTTTGAATATGATACTTCTTTTTCAAAATTTCATATACATGAATGATATATAGCAAGTAATATGGTTTCTTGAGGAACTAAAGTAATGTATAAAAGGCTGTTAGCTAGGGCGAACCGAGGCAGCTGCGCTGGGATCCGCGCTTATGTGGGTCACGCGGGACGACGGTGGTGACCTGGGACAAATGATCTGCTCATTGCTTAATCTGTCATACCGGCAGCAGATTTTATTTTTAAATAAAATTCAAACCTCTAAGCTCTTTTAATTTCTGATACCTGCACGATTATAACCAATATAACAATTATTTATATATCACTGATCAAACCACAATAAGAAATGGGAAAACAAGACTAAGATCTTTCAACCGTAACAAGCGGTCTTCGTCAGAGTCAAAAACCCAACTGTTTGAGTTGGGTTTTTGACTTTGACGAAGACCGCTTGTTACGGTTGAAAGATCTTAGTCTTGTTTTCCCATTTCTTATTGTGGTTTGATCATTGATTGTTATTTCACGTGTTTATGTGAAAGCTTTTTATTTATATATATAATAGTACGTGGGACAACCTTGTTTATAAATCGTACAGTCAAATAGAATTACAAATTAGAATAGGAATGTTTTAAACTTCAAATTCAAATTGAACTATATAATAGATATGTTTTACATAGTAAGATATGATTATTGCAATCTTATGTTCCTATGGATAAAAATATTGATAGAATTTGTTGTGAATATGCCATGTTGTGAATAATACTTCTAAATTAAATTGTAGAGTTAGTCGTTCTCAGAACATATCCTTCATTATATTAACGGTTCGCTGTTGGATGTAAGTATATTTTGACGTTTAAAGTTGATTCAGGCAGTGTAGAGGTAGCCCGCTTGTGACTGGAAAGAACATTACGAGTTTATTGCCGCCCTGACCTCAAATATTTTTTATGTGATGAACCAGCAAACTTCAATATTCTGTCTGTCGGGAAAAAAATGCATGCCATCCTGTTAAAGACTAAAAGTTGTCAAAGAATGATTGAATAAAACATAGACAATCTTTGCTTTAAATTGGAAAATAAGAGAACAAGTACCCAAAGTGAAAAAATTTATAATCTTTGATGGATCGAATTAATATTTTATAGAAAAATCTGTCTCATAGTGTAGATGAACTTATTGGAAGCAAATCTGCATGATGAAAAACTCACTTTTTTTGACAAATTTGCCTTTTGAGATTCTTTTCCTGCTAAACAACGACTGCAGAGTCCTGAAATTTTGTTATTATCATAGAAGCAATAAAAGGAATAACTGAAAAAAATACATATTTTTAAAACTGTAAATATTTTCATTTCAATTAAATTTAAAATTTTGACTTCTGATACAATCTGAAAGTGAATACAATTGTGAGGATGCAATCCATACAGTCTGACGGATCAAAATGAAATTATACCTAAAATTAGATTATTTGGCGGATGAGTTGGATCTTTTTGTTTTAAAATTATATTAACCAAAGGGATGTTATAGTAAATTGTAAGTTTTCAGAAAGTTTTTTTGACGTCATAAGTCAATATTTATCAAGCAAATATATGCGTATCCTTAATGCGCATTAGCACACACACCAGCACACTAACCCATCAGCACAATGACATACCAGAACACATTCACACAAAACACGAAAGAGCGAAATAAAATCATCGAAAAAGCGTCATAAAAGGACTTTGGAGTCCTTAAACCATTTAAATCGGTCAAAATCTCGAGATGGTGAAAAATCACGATCACCATACTCTCAATGGTAAAGTAAAATTATTGTTGGATATATGTGTTCGAGATAAAAGAACTATTGTCTTAATATAACTATTACAAGGTAAAAAAGTTTACTCATTCATGATAAGAATTAAAATCCCCTTTTATATAAGGATTATTGATTTATAAGGGGAAATCAAAACAGAAAAGTTATTAATGTCCACCTATAACAGCTATAACCTGTTTAACACAATATTGTGTATTACTATCTCAGAAATCAGAAGGAGTAATTTATTTAATGTAAATTTCATTTGTAGTTAAGATAACACTGAACCATATATATTTGAAGACAACTAAGTCTCTAACAACTCAATTGGTTTAAAATAT
The DNA here is from genome assembly GCA_026182355.1 of Hermatobates lingyangjiaoensis. Classification (NCBI taxonomy): domain Eukaryota; kingdom Metazoa; phylum Arthropoda; class Insecta; order Hemiptera; family Hermatobatidae; genus Hermatobates; species Hermatobates lingyangjiaoensis. The sequence goes on from JAPFBL010000344.1 coordinate 133,263, forward strand.
AATTTATGTATAAGAATATAAAATCAAATTGAAGAAATTCTTTATAATTCTCTTAAGTTGGATCTTTCAAAAGAACGCAAATATCATTGTTTTTATTGTTATCAAACTATTGAATCTTGATTTCACCTAAATAGGAAAATTGAAAACAATTTTTATGAGGAAAAAATTTATTAGTTTCTATTTTATTAAATTTAGTATTTATATAATACTTTATAATTTTTCTTTTATGAAAACGATGAAATGTTGATAATATCACTCAGTATGCAGCCGTACTTTGTTTTTATAATTCACTGGATTACATGCCTTCATCTTCCATTACATTTAAAGATTTTGCTGATAATATATTTGAAGAGAGTTACTACTATTCTTACCTTTTAGTTATTAGTAGATATCTTATTTTAGGATTAATCATTTGTTTTAATTAAATTTAGTTCAATATTTACAAAGTAAAGTGAGTACCTATAAGCCATTCCAGTTTCCATAGTTTTCCATGTTATTCTTTCTCAACTCGAGTCACATAATTGTTAGGTTCATACTTGTACAATGAACTTAGGTTCATAGGTAGGTTTTATTAGGTTCATACTTGTAGAATTAGGTTTAGATCTACACAGTGATGCAAGTAATACTGATGATATCTTAATAAGAATCTAAGCAAAGTAGAAGTTACTAACTTCATCATTGGACTAACTTGATGATGTTTTATTAAGTACTTATAATTGCCTTTAGTGATTTAGTGATTAATAGATCTGCCATCAAAACCTTTTAGAAATGTATAAAACAGTAATGATTGTCTCAACTAAGCTGTCATTTATTTCAACTACAAACCTTAAAAAAAAAACTTTGTTTAATCCATATTCAAATAACTTTAATTTAAAAACTTGAAATATCACTCTCACTCTATCTTTTTTTTTGTATTTTATTCCTTGTATATATTTCTTTAACAAGGTTTAGTTCAGCATCAAACAATTCTCAAAAAAACCGTTTCGTGTATATTTCTAAACGATTCAACTCTTCAAAATTACAATAATTACAATAACATGTATTCAATCACTTCTGTATTGATTAATTTTATATCAATAAGGAAATATCTGGACTTATTGACAAAAATTTGGTTTAATTGTTTTATTGAAAATTGTTTAATGCTGGACCAGACCTCGATAAAGAAAAACAGTTAGAATATATATGGGGCACAACTAACAGACTTCAATTACATATGGTAAACAGAAACAACTAGAAGTTTACTTACAGCCATGAATCATACTCAAAGCATTCAGTAGGATTGATATAACATTGCAAGTTATAGAATAATCTATACGTGCGAATACAGAAACAATAACTGATCATTAATATTACAATCTAATTGTTGAAGTTATGTATTTGAATAAATAAATACCTGTATACATAATCCTTCTTGAAAGATGCATGTAGCACAGCCACTATTTCAGACAATCCCGATACACTGAAAACAAATTTAATTATTCTAATATGATTGATTCAAATTCAGTATTGTTTTATAACATCATGCACATTAAATTATAATGCATCACTCCTCTAAACTATGAATTACCTAAATACTATTTAAATAAAAAACTATTTTATAACTGATAAAGCTGAATTAAAACCATTTGATTCTTAACACCATAGAGGTTATTCATAAGAGTATCACTGAAATAAACAAGCCCAACTTGATATATACACACAAAACTGATGAATTAGTAAAATTGAATATGATCTATCAAAAAACATTACATTTTTAATTACTTAATTATGACAAATTTATAGAAAATACTAGTTTTTAAAGTTATGTTAGCAGGTACTGAAATGTTCATAGTGACTGACTAAAAATTATCTACATTTGACTGAAATGCAATATAGAAATGTCACTTCATTTAGAAACTGATGAATTCAATATAAACTGCTTTTGATACAATTTGAAAATACAATTTTAAATATGACATCATTGTTTTGATGTAATTTTAATTGTAAATGAATCATTGGAACTATTTAAAAGTATTTGTAAGGTTTTCTTATTTGAAAATTACCCAAATGTAGCCTAATAAATTACAACATTCTGAAATTATTTGTTTAAAAAAAGTCACACTAACAATTCACATCAACAGTAAACAATAATCAATAATTTTAAATACTATGAGATTATATTCCTTACAATACATAACCAAGCTTTTACAATTTCTGCTATGTATTGTTATGTTAAATGTAGTTACATCATTTCTTTCAAATATTTTCAATATTAATCAAGTTTAGTTTAAAAATATTTATACGAATAGACTATTTTATTTGTTTGGACAGTAAATAAATGATAAAAAACAGAACTAAGAAAGGTAAATTATAAATAAAGTATAAAGTAACCAAAGAATGTTCTATAGTTAACTTTTATATGTTCTTAATCTTATTAACATTCTTTAATGTTAACTTTTTGAATATAAATGTAATTAAAGATGTTTACAGGTATATTTCTTATAGCTCAAAGTAAAAGTAAAACAAATAATGTCACTATCCATTTCTCTTGATTTACACCTTATGAAACTTCTTATATGAAATATACTACTAAGAATTATACTACTCTAATAATTAGTACTTGGTTTAGACATTATGTTTGCAGAATTAAAAGAACAATAATAAAGTTTTTTAGTTTATCTTTCTGTTGAAACTTGTAAATCATTGATATAACCTGACAATACTTCCTTTTTCAAGGCTGCTGTTTTACTTTTTCTTTAATACCTCATTTAAACGTTTTAACAAAAGTATTTAACACAATTCTTTAATCTTGTAGTTTTAAAAAGGCAATATCTATATTCTAGTAATTAATTATTGAGAATGTGTTTACTGTTTTGTAATATTTGAAATAATATACATCATGTTCTTATACCATGATTTGCATTTAACTATAATACCAAACAAGTAATTAATACCTCATTAAAATCAATTGAAAGAGTAAGATTATCATTACTTTAGCTAATTGGAAATAATGACACAGTAATATAGGTTATTAACAGGAAAAAGAAATATTGTACATTACTGTTCTATGCAATAACAAGTTTAAAAAGAAGATACAACACTCACATTTATGTTATGCTCTTAATAAATTCATGATAATTCTAATTTTAACAAAGTATTGTTAAAATATTTATTATTTAATAAGATGCATGATGAATTAAAATAGTTCAAAATAAGTACTAAAGAAGGTAGTAATTTATTCTGTTTTTTGAATCATTTCATCTAAAGCAATTGACTATTATATCATTGTCATTAAAAAATAACCTTTTAATACGTCTTCATTTATTTCAGTCAATATCAATACATATTTGATGTTTCAAATATGTATAAATACAAAGATTTTACTGGAAAGAAATGATAAAGAATCAAATTACTGATTCCAAAGGAAAATATGGTCTTTCCAAATAATGATAATAAGAAGTCGTTTCGTTCTCAGTAACCTAACCTATTATATTTCTTATAATAATTGCATGCTAAATTTCCATAAAATGTTGTTCCAACATTCGTATGAGTTCCAATTCTGTTTACGTTTATTCTTTATAAACCTTTATCATTTGAATATAACCAATTCATAATATAATTTTGCTACATTTGTAATAATTATTATGCTTATTAGTATTAGTTTATTTTATTTGCCTACTTTCAGTTATCACAACTTCCGTTTAAAAGTACAACTTATTCAGCTAGCTTATTAATGGTTTTGAATGTATATACATGTCACAGAATATATGCATTAAAAGAAAAAACGTTCTTAGCCAATCCAAGCATACATTTTACCAAATTTACTTCAAAGAAAGAAGACTGTTATCAAAACACATACAACATATATTAAATGAAGAAAAAACACTTACTATTTGTAATTTTCAGTCGAATCGACACCTGTGAAGGTCGGTCGGCAACTGATACTGTAACCTACCTAACGCGTCTTAATTATGAAAAATAACAGAGATGGAAGTAAGAAATCAAATCAAACAAATCAGGAAATTAGTATATTAATACCGAAGATTAAAAAAATTCACATTTCACGGCTTCCTCCAAATAACAATTATATTCCCATCGTCATTTTTTTTAAATAGTGGTATATTTGTTTTATTATTCCTGTATTGTGAAGTAAATAACCTAAAATTTTAGATGGAACATAATTAAATAAAATCGAACTCTAAAATAAATACCAATCTAGTTTATATACTCTATGAATTATAATAATAATTTTAACAATCATTGTTAATCTGGTACTGTGACTGATTTACAGTTGAAATCGATGTGGATTATAAGGGTATAACCCATAAGTGAAAATATTACGAGTAATTCATTACACTCGTTATTATCACTAATGCAATAAATTTCGAACAAATTAAACTAACAAACTAACTAATAAATCTTAAGCTAAAAAAATAGAAATGTTTGGAGTGGCCTACGATCAACTTTACTATGGTTTACAATATAATTATTTTTATCTCCTAAAAAACGTTCACATTCAAATATAATTTAGAACTGTTGCAATTTCTTGAAAAAATACCTTCATTATTGTCATGAACATTTGACAATTCATTTATTCATTCTCTGATTAAATAATGAATGTGAATTTTATATGGCTTTCTTAAAGTTCTATCTGTTTATCTAATATATTGGTGGTCAAAATCAATATAACTTATTTGAATTCATTGAAAAATTTCTATGAGGAGGTATTTCATTAATTAAACAAAGAAATCAATTGAAAAAAATCAAAATACCCAATATATTTCAATTTATATTCTGCATGCTAAATATAATAATAAAGTTGTATTAACAACAATTTATCTAAAAATTAATGAAATTGTCATTAATATGGTACAATTATATATTAATGAAAATAAATAAAAACCAATTAAAAAGTCCGCTGGACCGTTTCATTTAATTAATGAAAACAAAATAGCACATTCAAAACCATACAGACTACGCGTATGGAAAGCACAAATAAATTAATGTAATATTTCATTGATATGAACTAAACATTTTTTTTTATATATCAGTCTCCTACAATGTTATCAACAATTTACACTTTTCTTTCTCTTTGCCAAAAAAAGATAATAACCTAATTTACTACAAGGGAGGTTGGCTTTTTCTTGGGCTCTGTACTAGGTTATAAAGTTGATGTAAATATATATTGAATAAATAAAAAGATTTCACATAAACACGTGAAACAACAATCAATGATCAAACCACAATATGAAAGATCTTCGTCTTGTTTAATATTTTGGTTTGATTATTAATTGAAAATAATATATATCAGCAATTAGCCTGTTTTATATACTCAAATCGAATTCAAAGCCAGCTTTTTAGTATAATTTAAAACTTTTATAGCTGAAAGATCAAAATTTTTATAAGGAATAACAATGAACTATTTGATTAGAATAATGAAAAAACTGGATATTTGTCAACATAGCAGCTCTTCTACAGAACAAATCAATCCATTCCTCATACTTCAATATTACCCATAGATAATATGATTCATAAACACAAGAAAATGTACATCTGCTATACAGTTTTGTTGAATGGTGCAAAATATAGATTAGTTACAGCATTTTGTTAGACAAATCCATCATACCATGGAAAGCATCATGAATTATACGTTCATTGGCGATGATTTTTTTACATGTAAGAATATTTTCCTTCTTATATCTCATATGAGTCATTGAATCATTTCAAATGTTTCCACTATACCTCTAAACATCAGTCTTATTTCAGTCGATTTTCTTAAAAAAAATGTCTAAGTCAATGTAAACAATTAAAATAAATGTAACAAATCCTACAAGTATAGCAATTGAACCATTAGTCCAGGATGAATATTCTCTTGTTATAACGTTTTTTGCCCTTCGCAGTAAGGGCAGTAAATTTGTTAGGCAATTATTTTTTTTAGGAAAATCATCATACAATGGAAAGAATCAGAAGTTATATGTTTGATTCGCGTTGATTTTTTTTACATGTAAAAAAATCTCTCTACCTGATGATAATGCAGTAGTTTTTTTTTGTGGTCTCTTTTAAGTGTACTTTTCCGGTAATTAAATATATATTATCTCACAGATCTATATTCTTACTACGTCTGTAAGATTAGGTAAAAGTAAAAACAATTAAATTAACTATCCATTTGAAATGAAACGACCTTTTTTATCATAAATTATAAAAATCAGTTAATCTTCTGAATGAATTTATTTAAAGATGTTTATATTACTTATAAACGAGTAAAAAATAATATTTCATCGCATGATTACTGTTTCTTCAAAACTTATATAATTTTATCTGAATTATTATGCAATATATTGGTAAATCCGTTAGATATATATATTTTTCACTTTTTTTTTCATCGTATTTCAGTTAGGTTTGAAGTTTTGTTTATAATCCAGCTGTCATGTCTATGGTTGGTGGGATTTAGTTTGAATACAAATCATCCAGCGCGACGTGCGAGTGATCAGACGAAAGGTTTAGAAAACAGATGGCCGCTGTGCATGATAAATGGCAGGGCTCTGTCTGCCGTTTTTGTCCCCCCCAACCCATAGAGGACAGTAATTTGCTTCCTTCCAGCTCAAAACCAATGAAGAAGCAACTTAGGGTATGACCTAAGAGAATTATTCATAAGTACAACCACTGTAGTTGTACAGTTCACATGTAGCAAAAACAACATCAACCTGTACTTAATTAAACCATACTCCATTGTTTTTACTATTTATTAATTAAAGAATTTTAATATTTCATTAGAAGGTAAGTTAATGTTACTTTTGTTCTAGGAGATATAGGTTATACCATTAGCTTGTTATAGCCATATAATGAGCAATATGTGAGTCCTCTGCTTTTCGTGAATAACAAAAGTTCAACTGACAGAGTGAGTTTGCTTTCTTAAAACTACTGTATAAAAAAAAAACACTTGTATAATTATAGTAGTACTAGACAAAACTGTAGGTTGCAGTGACTGACTCACAAGGGAACACACATAGGACGAACTTTGAACCCTTTGTGATACCACACGATGAAGATTGATTCTAAATTGGGAATCCTAAATTTGGCATAAATGAAGTGTACTTCGAGTAGGGATCTTTAACGAGAACCTGACATTGTATAGACTTGGGGCCGATGGCTTAACGTCCTCTCCAAGGAACGACGTACTCAGATTTATTCACCTCTCACGTGAATAAATCGAAGGCCAGGTGGGTAATGAACCCTTGGACCTACCAGTTCAGACGCGAGTACGATAACCACTGAGCTAACCTGGTCTCCCTGTACTAAAATAATGTACAATTAAGAAGTATTGTACAAAATGTGTATTTAATACATTCGATACAATGGGGATCATGCTGCAATAAAATTAAAAAAAAAACTGCTGTGTCACCTTTAGCTTTTGGCCTATAAAGAAGGTCGCCCTTCAAAATGCGGTTGTCCCGGATCAATGGTTCAGAATATTCTTAGTCCAAACTGGTAGAATTATCAATTCTGATTGAAATATCAATGTTCTAATATGCACGTTTTTTTCTACTGGTCAGTGGCGTAGTAAGGGGGCGGGGGGCGGCGGCATTTTGAGGGGTTCAAAATAGAAAAAAAATTAAAATAATAAAAAGCCAACAAAAAATTTGAAATTTTTCATCACAATGAGTTTATAAGGTCGTAATTGTTTTTATGTTTTATTTGTTTTATACTGTTTTTAAAGGATTTTCAACTGTAATATTTGAAAATTGAAAATACATTTATTTTAAATTTTTCAAAACTACTTTTTTAATGGAGTTGAAAATTTATTATATTTATTTGCATAGCCAGTTAATTTAATTTAACTAGTTTTTTATGGTTTGGATAACATTTTTTTCTTTTGAACAATCTTTGGTTTTCTTTGATGACGACTGTATATGTATACAAGGCCTGTAATAAGATGAAAGTCTAGAACTAATTAACAGCAGTCTAAAATTAGATCTTTGATTGTAATTTCATGAAAATAAATATTTTCAGTACGTGTAGAAGCTTTGAATGTTAACGGATTATCAATGATCTTGATGGAGGGGGGGGGGGGTTACCTCTAAGTTGACTTTTTTCCTCTTACAAGGAAATATTAGGTGAGTAACGTGAGTGAAAGAAACAGACTGCAATAATGAACATTTTTATCAATAACCTAAAAAAAACGGCTTCTTTTGATGAATTTAATTTCAATCTTTCCCAACAGTCAGATTACGTTGGCTTATTGGTATTAGGATTATATATTTATTTAATTTGTTTTGACAGTGAGAATTGCTATCCTGATGTAATCATGAAAAGCTATAATAAATAAAGGATATTAGTTTTCTACGAAGAATACTTTAAAGTCGATGAAATTATCAATCATTTATTAAACCACCATTGAGTAATTTATTTTTACTTTATAAATCCACAGACTTTTTAATAAGATTCTTTATTACTCAGAACTTATCATCTAGTGCACTTGAATTATCAAGATATGACCAGTGTAGTAAAGAGAGCCCCACAAGAGGTTTAGCCACCGGCAGATTTTGTTCCCTTCAAGGGCCATAAAAAACACTCTTCTAAACCTGTAAAATACAGGAAAAACAATTACGAGGCATTATGAGCTTCTAATCTAAATGAACTGAAGCAATAAGTAATTCAAAATAACAGGTAAATCTAAGAATAAAATATAAACTTTTAAAAAAGCACATATAGATGTCCATAAAGTAATCCTTTTCGATATGAGGGTGCCACATAATTGGAAACGATACCTACATCTTCAAAACACGGTATTTTCATAAAAATTCTTTTCCTTTGTTTATCAAATATGAGAGAATATTACTGAGTAATAGTTCTACGAGTGTAGAGCCATGAACTCATGGTATAAACCTTAAGCCAGTCATCTTTAAATAGCTGAGATTCAAATATTTGTTATTAACTTTCAAATTAATATTATGAGTATTCCTTGTAACATTGCATGTTTAATGATTATTATTAAGATTCCTAACTTCATAATACTCTTATAGAAATAAAGATTATTTTTAATCATAAAAATAATAAACAATTAAATAAAAAATAAATAAACAAGTATTTCATTAATTGCAGAACATGATCTCCCCAAAAGTATACGTAAAAAAAAGGAACATAACAAAAAAGAAGTTTGAAGAAGCTGTTAAATCAAAAATATTTAAAAAAATTGTTATCATGATATTTAAAAGATTTTATCATGATGATTTAAAAGAAATTTAAATGAATATTATGAGTATTGCTTTCAACACTTAATTTTTTAATGATTATTATTAAGAATCCTAACTAAATAATACTCTCATAGAAATAAACCATTATTTCATAAAACAGAATCTTGTCTACAGTTGACTTAAAAAATGGAAAACAACAAATAAAAAGTTGACGAAGATGTCAAATCATATCTGTTAAAACCACTTTCAATTATTAATATAATTAATTAAGAATAATTAATGAATTAATAATAAGTAATTATATTAATTAATTAATAATTCTTAATTAAGAATTATTATTAAGATAATCTTTTTCAGTTATCTTAAACTCGGTTAAATACTATTTACGGAATCAATATAGTTTTCTAACGTAGTGCAATCTATTATTATGTGGTATGTGCTCATTGTAAGGTAAAAAGCTAATAAAATTGTCTCCACATATAAAAATTTAATAGTATAAACAACGCGTTTTGAATACATAGTGTTTTTCCTCAGGCATTAACTAAAAAATGCAATGACAGCAGAGAGTTACCTGTAGTACAAAGTAAATATGGTACAAAATAAAAATAAAATAATATAAGGAAGAGAGTACGGACTTGGTGTCATTGTATTTTTTAGTTAATGCCTGAGGAATAACACTATGTGTTCGAAACACGTTGTTTATACCATTAAATTTTTATATGTGGAGAAAATTTCATTACCTTTTTCCCCTAGAATATAGTTTTAACTTATCCAATATTATTCTCTCTACTACTCACTGATGGGAAAATATAACCGGAACATCAATTAGTGCAGCATTAATTAGACTAACTTGTAACGCTGATAACGAATATTATCATGACTAAAAAGTAGACATCAAAACAGTTTTACTATCAGAAGAGATAAGTTCATGTGTCCTGACCTGTATACTAGTTTTCTTCTGTATAAGTCGTACATTAAATTATTTTAACATTCAACCTTGATTATTTCTAAGTCGATGTTTTACTTTGTGTACTATTTTTGTAAGCGTTAAAAACTAGTGAAGTGAGTCACGTAGCAGCAATGGAAATGTGATAGATAACCTTAGGGAAGGTATTGTAAACAGCTGATAAAAGAAGGTTATCTTTGTGAAAACAAACGTAAAGATATAGAACGTATAAAAAAACAATAACATTATATGAATAACATTAAAAAAGTGAAATATAATATAACAATGGGATTGAAATAGAATCCGTAGAATGATAAGAGTAGTTTATTAATATTAAACCACTGCAAATTACTTGAAGGTTAAATTTGTTTAACTATACTCTCAATTAAAACTTTATTGAATCTAATAAGGGCAGGGTGGCTATTTATCATGATTTTAAAATGATTTTTAATGAGGGCCACTTTCCGCAATGTTTTTATTCAATATTCCAGGGTAGGAAAATCAGTTTTTTTTTTGCATCTTCCCATTTCCTTGAAAACCTCTTGCTATTGTTGTGTTGAAATGGAGTACTCAACTTCTAGGATATTGAAATTATTTGGATATTGACATTCCAATTACTATCAAAATAAAATTTTATAATTAATTTCAGTTATTCTCTGATAACTTAGGATGAAGTGATTCAGAGAACTCAGTTCAATGAATTTCTTTTCTTCCTTTTCTAGTTTATTTTTCTTTATATCTATCTGTCAAGAATTTATTTTACGTATAGTATATATTCTATAAGGAAATTATATACACGTATCTATACCTTAAATATGAAAAAATGATCCGAAACGGATAAATGAAGTTCAAAGTAGATAAAAAAGCATAGAAAAATTAAAAGCCTATAATTTTTTGTTTGAATCGTCATCAGGACAAATAAGAGAGGGAAACAAGCATACTGGTGCAAAGATGGTTGGGGATCCTGAACGAAGTTTTGCACCAGTAAGCTTGGCTTCCTTCTCTTCTCTCTCCTGATGACGGTTCAAACCAAAATCAGCCACCAGATTTTATGTTTGATGTGGTGTCGTAGGTCCAGCCCCTGCAAGATCCACTTTTCGACACTTTGAGGAGTTTGGTGAATCCTTTCCTTGGGAGAATTGTTGGAGGCTCCTCGATGTGATAAAGGCTATTATTTTAAAATGAATCTTCGTTCATGATTTTCTTCATGGTATCGTCGACGAGATTGAGAAACAAACAAATGAAAACAGGTTCAAACCCAAAATTAGATACATTGCTATATTTCTGTTTCATTTTACTTTATATATATATACGCAAACCACAATATGAAATGGGAAAAAAAAGACTAAGATCTTTCAACAGTAACAAACGGTCTTTGTCTCAGTCAAAAAGACTTGGTTGTGTTTTTGGCTCAGACGAAGAGCCTAGTTACGGTTGAAAGAACATAGTCTTTTTTCTAGTATTCATCTAGTTTGTTACACATGTATTATGCATGCTAATTGTTTATCAGTAGGTCAATATGAAATATATGTTGTTCGTGGAAGACAAAGTTTTCAGATGAAAGCGTGAATTAGATGTTTCGAAGATACTTTTGACATATTGCGCCCAGTTAACTTTGTTTGATATTCAAAGTACATATTAATTAGTTGAAAACTTCTGGCCAATCATTAGACTTTCTTTATTATTTCTTTTTTCAGCCCACTCCTTAAACAGGCTTGGGGCTGTACAATATGAGAGTGTTGGGCATAGTTTGGGTACTCTTGGAACCATGGGCAGCCACATTACCAGTGTTGCCCTTTCAAATACTAACCAATAATGATATAACGGCAACCAGTGTAGCCAACATTGCTATGGACAATATTAGAAGAATCGTTTAACTGATTCTAATATTTATATTCAATGCCATTGAAAGCAAATCAATGAAACATGTTGATAAAACAATGAAAATTGTTCTAGTTCAAGGAAAAAGTAAAAAAATAACCCGGTGAATCTGAATACAATGATCTTTTATTGATTTTGATAGGTACATTCGAGTCACGTCCTTATAACATGCTCACTACTCGAGTAACTCGAGCTCGCATGATACAAAACCGACTTGAAGAAATAACTTTCCTCTGCGCTTTTTTTTTCACTTGACTCTCAGTCATTCACCATGTTTTATACCACCCTATTCATTTATTTACAAACATTCCTATTTACGGATTCTAGATTCATAAATATCGCAGCAGACTTAATGCCTTTGAGGCTAAGCTCTTGAATAAATAACTAAATAAAAAAAACTACATAATCTAAATATAACCTTTTTCTAAACTCACTAAACGAGATCTGACACTCCTGAATAAGTAAACAGAATTTTTCTCATTAAAAGAGAATAGTTAAACTAATTGCCAAAAAAAAAGACATGTTTACTTCTATTTTAACGCAAATAAAATATACTTATAAAAAAAAAAGTTTGCTTTCAAATTTTGACAAATATACAGGTATAGTGTACATGGTAAACATATTTATATGTCTAGCTGTACATTTATATCTATATATAAAAGTGTATTTATATGTAGATATCTCTAGGTGATATCTGTTCCAAATTCCCTGTATACATTGTAATTTGTTCTAAATTTACTAAAGCATACCACAGTTTGTGCGATTTAAAAAAAATTACAAGGATATATATTTTGGTTTGGAAGTAAGCTTAATTTTGTTTTTCCAGTATTCAGTCATAAAAAATGAATTTACTTTTCACCAAAAAAACAAACTAATTTATTCTTGTTATTTTAAATTATTTTTTTTTTTTATTTTTGATTAATATTTTAATTATTTTTTTTTGCCCTGATACTTATATATTAACTGTTCTTATTTAAATATTGTTATTCATTTTAATCCCTTATGTTATATCTCTGACTTCTTATTTTGAACATTTCTGCAAAGGCATTTATATTCGTTTCATTTTGATACTTCATTATATAGATATTTAATAATATGCAATTCACAAAAGGGCGTTCCTGAGGATTTTGGTCATAAACATACAACTTCTGATTATATGTCGACGTTTCGTTAAAAGTTGTTTGGCATTTTCAAGGATAAAAAACAATTTATTAACGACATAATTAAAGCAAGACAAATATATCCTCAAAATACCAACCAACAGAAAACAAACCAAACAAACAAAAAAATCAGTAACAAGAGAACCATTAAAGGATCATAAAATACCTAGTGATATTAATCATTATTTAAAAATAGACATTTGTTGTTTAAACCTAATTACTTATTATTAATTATTCAGGCAACAAAACCCAATTTCCAAACGGGTAAGCACACTACTACAAAACTAATACTGGGAGGGTACCTCTATACAGAGCATTCAAGCAAATCACACACAGTAACAACCCTGGGAGGATATACAGGTACCCTCCCAGAATTGGTTTTGTAATAGTGTGCTTATTTGTTTGGAAATTGGGTTTTGTTGCCTCAATAATTAATAATAAGTAATTAAGTTTAAACAACAAATGTCTATTTTTGAATAATGAATAATAACACTGGGTATTTTATGATCCTTTTGTGGTTCTCTTGTAACTGATTTTTTTGGTTGACTGGTTTGTTTTCTATTGGTTGGTATTCCGTGGATGTTTATTTATATCGTTAATAAATTGTTTTTTAGCCTTGAAAATGCCAAAGAACTTTCATATACAAAACGTTGTTTCATAATCAGGAGTTGTATGTTTATGACCAAAATCCTCAAGAACCCTTGTGTGAATTAGAAATATCAGTGGTTGAGAAACTATATCAATATTTAATAATATGTTCATCTTCTATTAAGGACCAGTCAAAAGTAGCAATACACTGCACGACTAAAGTGGCTGGACTCTTTGAAGGTTGTTTGGTCAAAAGGTCAAATGCTCGGACAGATTTAAGTTTTTGACCAGACAACCCTAAAAGCGTCCTGCAACTTTAGTTGTTGTAGTGTATTATATTTTAATATATTATAATAATATATTATATAAATATATTATTTAATTAATATAAATTATATTTAATTTAATTTCTAATATAATATATAATCATTATATTATATTAATTTAATATAATATAATACAATATAATTCTGAGGTAAAATGGATAAAGAAACAAAAGTCTCCACACAAATAAAGTTTTATTCAACAACCACAACGCGTTTCGAACACTTTGTGTTCATCATCAGGAAGACACTACAATACAAATTATATATAATCAATTACAAAATTAGAGTTAAATAATAAAATTCAATTAATAATAATAATAATAATAATAATAATAATTAGAGAATTAATGGCATACCCGAAGGATGAGTAATAACCAACCCTTCAGCACCACATCCTTCTGATATATCATTAATTCTCTCTTAATTGAATTTTATTATTTCACTATAATTTTGTAACTGATTAGACATAATTTTTATTGTAGTGTCTTCCTGATGATGAACACAGAGTGTTCGAAACTCGTTGTTGATATTGAATAAAACTTCATTTGTTTGGAGACTTTTGTTTGTTTATCTATTTCACCTCAGAATGAGTAAATACCACACAATTACGGATTGCACAACTAATGATTTAAATACAACATAAATTTATCTTTGACATTTTTTTATTTAACATTGTTCTATTTATTCATTTTTTGTATTTTTATATATTTTCTACCTTATATTTTTTTCATTTTTACTTTCGTTTTTATCTGAGTTATCATTACATGCTATTCTATTTTTTACTTTATTTTTTGTTCATTTTTGATTTTTCTTATTTTTTCTTTCACCTAACTAGTAGTATACCTAACTGTATTGTTTGTTTCCCACTATCTATATTTCGGTGCGCTTTATCTCCCTCACTTTCCTTCCTGATGAAGGTTGAGTAAAAAAATGTGAAAGTGTAATTATTTATGTCCCTTTGATTTGTGCAACTGACTCATGTTTATAATACCTATGAGAAAATTCCCAAGAAAGGAAACTCAGTGGCTTAGAAAGGGGAGGGGGAGTGCGCCCCAGGTGCCAGGGGGCGGCAATTTGATGTTGTAAAAATAGAAAATACAAATAAATTAAAATCATAAAAAGCTAACAAAAAATTTAAAATTTTACCGAAATGATGTTTCAAGGTGGTAATTGTTCTTATGCTTTATTTGTGTAATACTGTTTTTAAACATATTTTCCGCTGTAATATTTGCAAATTAAAAATAAATTTATTTAAAACTTATCTGTTAATATGGTTGAAAGTTTATTATATTTATTTGCTTAGACTGTTAATATAATTTAACAATTTTTTTATGATATGAATAATACGTTTTTGTTTTGACAAATCTTTGATTTTTCTTTGAAGATGACTGTATATGTATACAAGTACTCTAATAAGATGTAAGTAATTTATAGATGTAAGATTGTAATTCCATGGAAATAAATATTTTGAGGACCTTCTAGAATTTTGAAGGTTAATGGATTGGTAATCAGGGGGGGGGGGGGGGCAAATCTTACGGCCACACAGGACAGCAAAAATAGATTTGCTACCCCACTGAGATAAGTTTGGACTTCAGCAAAGTCATCCACTATTATAGAAGGATCTTTTTAAAACAAAGATCTCTAAAGTCAGCCCGCTGAGTATATTTGAATGACAATACAGATTTTCAATTGAATGAACATTACACACGACGGTTAGTGCATCAAACAAACATGCTAAAGTAGAATATACTAGAGAAATGTTATCTGAAGGAACCAAAATAATTCAACAAGAAACAATCCAGCTAAACTTGAGTTGAAGAGGCCCTTCACTTTAACCGCAAGAATGCTACTATGAATTTGCAGGCTAACTATATGCACCTACCAATCAAGCTATCGACCAACAATATATAACATATATAAACTATTTTTGATTCGATATGTATTATAACATATATGTAATATTTATTATCTTACATAAAGTTGTAACGTCTTATTTTCTAAATATTATAGATACATTGTATCTAAAAAAAATAGTGACTTAACATTATAATATACTTCAAATTTATTAAAATATAAAATAAAAAACGGTAAATTTTACATAAATATACTATCAATTTTTTTACTTAATTGTTTTAGTAAAAAAATTCTGAAAATAAAATTAAGAATATTACATCACATACTGATAATTGGTCGATAAATCATAAACCCCAATCCAAATCAAGAAATACCGTTTTTCAACTTTGAAGAACTCCGAACAATATATGTGCGGGCTACCGGTTTTAGCCTTATTTGAACTTTTATTCCAGTATTGAATACTTGATTTTCCTTTAGCTTTTTTTTTACTGAATAGAATGCAAGTGCAAGTATAGTATTTCCTTAATTTATTATATTATGAACGTCTAAACCACAATAAGAAATGAGAAAAAAGTTTAAGATCTTTCAACTGTAACAAGCAATCTTCGTCAGATTCAGTTTGGGATTTGACTTAGACGAAGACCATGTATTTATCAATGATCAAACCACAAAATGAAATGCAAAAAAGAGACTAAGATATTTCAGCCGTAAGAAGTGGTCTTCATCAGAGTCAAAACCTAACTGAATTATGTAAAATCTTGTTATATATACATATTGTTAAATAACGTCCCATATTTGGCTTGTATCTGTTTCTAACACAATTTCTCCAGTTTCCCGAATTACCTGCTCGTCTCTTCATTAAAACTATAAAGCTTATTAGTAATATTACTAGTCGAAATGTTTCGAATGTACTACATTCATCACCAGGACAATAATGAGCATAATATTAGGATTGTCAGTTTATATATATATAGAGGTGGATTACTATTGCAATGTTCATAGGACATCGTCCTGGATCACGGGGCATTACGCGGAATTAAAGTAGGGTGGTTGGACTTAACTACTACCTAACTAATCTGGGTTGGCCTGTTGGAAAATAGTTTGAAAAAATTTGAAAAGAATTATTAAGTTGGATATTTATGGCTGGCTGCTTTTCTTGAATTATTATTGGTTCTAATAGTTGTAATTTAAAATGGATCCTTTCTCTAGCCATAATTTTTGTTGAATTGACCTTCATTTCTCTTATGAGTTTTATCTGATGGCCTGCTGTTGTATGACCTTTTGGCGCGCCGGCAGAAAGGTGCAGAAATTCTTCTCGACAATTCTTATTTAACAATATATGTTTAAATTAAGGGCTGCTTCCACCTTTTTCAAGAAGATTTTATTGAAAATGACCGCAGTTTCTGCATTCACGACCTTTTTATTAACAGATTCTAACCTCTTGGCTATTTTCGTAGTTGGTAAATTATAAATCAGGTTCGCCAATGACATTTTCAAGTAAATAGGTCTGAACGAAAGAAATTTAATAACATGGTCTAAATGTATATTCACCTTACACTAATAAACGAGCTTTCAACTTGAAAACGTTGAACACTAATAAACGTTGAAAGATCGTTTATTAGTGAAAAGTGAATATTCATTTAGACCATGTTCTTAGTCTTTTTTCCCCGTTTCATATTGTAGTTTGATAATTGATTGTTATTTCACCTGTTTGTGTAAAATCTTGTTATATATATATATATATAAACTAGAATTTAAAAAAGAACACATAGAAAGGAAATCACTGAACTCACTACTATATTTCGATGTCCTCGTCTTCAGGAAAAGAAGTGAATCGCTCCAAAGGCTGATAACGACTGACTTGGCGTTCGAACTGAAGCACTCAAACAGTGTAGCCAACTTTCGGAGGAAAGGTAGATAGGGAAGATAAAGAAATAAAAGCCAAATAAAAATTAAAAAAAAGAAAACATTTAACTAAAATAAAATTAAAAGCTGATAACAACTTAAAAAAAAATCAACGATTGAGGTTAAGCCCAGGAGCCGATCTACCGCCCAGAAGACTAATAAGTGCTTCTTCTGAAGCTCTCAGAGTAACTTTCGAATTAGTCTGATCAATCTTCCTCAGGACCTGCACACGGAAACAGTCATTAAAACTGAGTCCGTGAGAACTGGCATGAGTAGCAACGGGAAGGTCACTGCGTTTGCCAACGGATGACCTGTGATTATTCATACGCAGGCTTAGCTTGGTGGAAGCCAAACCCACATAAAAAGAATCACACTGGGTGCAATCCAAACGGTAAACGCAGTTACCAGGGGTACAAGAGGTCTTGTGAGAGATAGGGTAGGTGCGTTTACTATGGACAGAGGTAAAGGAAGGAACAGGATTGATGATAGGACAAGTAAGACATCCACGACGTCCACATTGAACCATACCACCAGCAGTTTTTGGAGGCTTAGGAGAAGAGATGTGAGAGAAGAAATATATATATATATATATACACTTTTTTTCGTTGGAAATACGAAAAAAGTACGTAAAATACGTTGGGTCTCCAACCGTCTCTGATCCAGTGCGCTTGGTTTCCCTCTCTTATCTCTCCTGAAGACGGTTCAAACCGAAAATTAGAGACTGTAAGTGTGTTCTTCTGATTTCTCTATGTTTCTTTGTTTATATTGAACTATATATATATATGCTATTTATGATTTATATAAATAATAGCAGAATAAATAATATATTTTCAAAATCAAACTAAAATAAATATCACAGAATATATTGAATAAAATAGAAGTATAAAGAATGATTTAGACACTTTAGAGTTTGCTGAAATTGTTCTTATTGAGTTCGGAAACACACTCCTTTAGCATGTATGTAGTTTGAATAACAAATCAGTTTTTGGTTCGGTGTCCTTTCTATTTAATTATCCATGAAATGTTATTGATTTCCTGTGATCAGTTGCATTGATCTAGCAATTTGACGATCGCAGCGACAACAGACCTTTGAATACCACTGGGTTTTCGCTCTGTGAAATAGCAATGGTACAATTGTATGTAACATTTGTCATTGTTTGAAATTCCCTTTGAACTATTCATTTAATTGCTTTAAAATGAATACACCTCTTTGAAACAGTTTATACGTGCAATGAGATATTTGCATCGACCTGTCAACCTCTGTGATGGTTGATGAAATAAACATTTTCAAGGGATAAGTAAAATCGGAGAGATCCTGTATGGATGTCGCTCACTTGTCACCTAAAAACCCTTTTGCAGTGCCAATTGAAAACTCGCTTACCTAATAATGTATCTCAATTTGTACTCTCCAACTCAACTGCAGGAATGTCACACCTTTCCAAGCGTGTTTATATTAAAATTTAAACATGTTTTGAATTAGTATCCCAATTACAGTTTTGTGAAAACAGCGCATTTCTGGAACACAATTTCATTGTTGGGGCTATATTCAATAAGTGGTTTTTTTTAGCCTGTTGTTATTTATTACTAAATAGAATTTATTCTTCAGTTTGCAATCAACTTTATTACGTATTAACTAATTCTAAACCACTAGCAGTTGGCTTTGAACAGGCGAACAGAAAACTAAAATTATAAATTTTATTTTTTAATTTAAAGCTAAATTTACCTCTATTGAAAGTAAAATTTTCTTTTTTAAAAATTTTTTAACATCAATTATATCAAAAAGTACAAATGGATGACGTGTGGTTAATTGGATTGAAGGTGTTTCTATTGGAATTATTTGACGCTGTATGGAACCCTGATAAAGAGAAATAATTTATAAATATATAAATATGAAGTAATTTTCAAATATCTGTTTGTGTGTATGTGTGAGTGTTTTGTTATTTCTAAAAATATTAAAAAAAAAGTAATGATTACGACATATATTTTATTTCAAACAGCTTTTATATGGCATATTTATTTCCAATGGATTATAAACTCATTATCTTTTTAGTTAATAATATGATAAGCTACATGTTCATACTTAATGATAAACATACAAAAATAAATGCTGGCACTCTACTCTAATTTCTTGGTAAACTGTCATCAGGAGAAAGAAGAATTGAGCAACGCAACGACGAATCAATCGTCGAAAAGCCAATGTATATATAAATATATATATATTTGTAAATTTGGGGAGCAATCCTTCTTTTATACATGTTTTGTTGAACGACCTTTGTACTGTGGCATGAATAAATTTCATTGACCATCTTTCAAGTTTTCTCATGTCTTTCTTGGCTATCTCGTATTCCAGAAGACTTCTTCTATATTTCAAAGTAAACTTTTTGAGAAAACTTGAAAGATGGACAATGAAATTTATTCATGCCACAGTTCAAAGTTCGTTCAACAAAACATATATATAAGTGTATTTTGGAAGCACACCTTCATTTAGACATGTTTTATTGAAAAGTATGCCAATTTTCATTTCTGTTCGTTTTCTATTTAATTTTTCTAGTTTTCTAAGCTTCGTTTTCAACACTTCAGGTAAATTGAACACTAACTCTCCGAATGATTTATTTCTGAATTCCATTATAGTAATCCAATAATACACTATAACTCTAACAAAAAAAATGACACAATAAATTATTCCAACGTTTCAGTCATCGTAGACCATCTTCAGGGATTTAAGATATTGATGATTGAAAAAAAAATATATATGCACTTTTTCGTTGGAAAGACGATCCGAAACGGACAGTGCGTTATAGCAATAAAACTGGAGACATTTAGATACAAAGAAATATATGAATCTTAAATAGCTTTCAAGGGAACTAATTACGGTATTTTGGTTTTGATCAGGGTCCTTCTTGGATTTTGATTTTGACTTGTGTTCATTTTGAGGGCCTAATGGTTCCATATCTACAGGACCTTTAAAATAGTATTCAGTATAATTTAACGGTTTCAATTTAATTTGACACGATTATTATGTGGTAACATGCTTCTCTTTCAATTGCTGGAAGAAGTAAAACGATAATTTACAACTAAAACTTATTTAAGTTTCCTCGAGAAAATTAATGATGTAATTTTGATTTGGATGATAATCAACTTTTGTTACCTTCGTTTTAATTTTGAAAAAAAAAGTGTGGCAAATTTGTAATAAGTTTTATATTATATCTTTTTTTGCGTAATCTATAATTTATATGCTGTATAGATTTTCTTTATCTGAAAGAAACTTATGTGAATCGAATCTATAAGAAATTTAAATTGTTTTTGTTATATGTAATTTATTATTAGAGCTGGAATTAAATTGTTTCCCGGACAACTTGGGATAGTTCAGTAAGTAAAATATGTAAAACACCCCAAGCAAAGTGTAAACAGATTGCAGACTCCAAATTTGCACTTTCACAGCTTGAGTTTTGAGAAATTAGTTGATGTCAATGAGAAAAATGTTTCCATTAATAGTTAATAGAAAAAAAATTGAATAGTCTACTTTCTTTGGGTATATTGAAGCATGGGGAAGGTACATAATCGAATTTTCTTTCAAAACAACTGCCAATCCATAATTTTAGTGATTTTAGAACATTTGCCTTTGTATTAATTATTTGCTGAATGTAAATAATTCATAATGCAAATTTTTACAAATATTTATATTAAATGGGTATACGTTACACGAAAAGTAATAGCTACAATGATCTATTCTTAGTAGCTTCTAAAATTTTTCTATAACATTCTCTATGTTTTTACAACAATTAACTGAATTAAATTATCGAATTTAGAATTATTCAATTTAATAATTTAATTCCAAATTTGTTATATAATATTTTTTATTATATTACAATTGACGACAACAGGTTTTTTTTCTCTTTCTTCCATTGTTTATAAAAGATAACTTTTAATATAAATTTCATTAATATTTTGCTTTATAATAATTATATATATATATATATAATATATATATATATATATAAAAAGATTTCACATAAACACGTGAAACAACAATCAATGATCAAACCAAATAAGAAATGGGAAAACAAGACTAAGATCTTTCAACCGTAACAAGCGGTCTTCGTCAGAGTTGGGTTTTTGACTCTGACGAAGACCGCTTGTTACGGTTGAAAGATCTTAGTCTTGTTTTCCCATTTCTTATTGTGGTTTGATCATATATATATATATATGGTATTTTATATAGAATATGTCTTCTCGACCATTGACTCTTACAATTCCTCACAAAACTAATTTTGAATTTTATAATATATATAAATACGTTTCACGGTAAATCACAAACGCATAACAAAGGAACAAACACACTTCCTGTCTCTAATTTTCGGTTGAACCGTCATCAGGAGAGTTGAGATAGGGATACCAAGCGCACTTGTGATATCCAACCGGCTCAAACCGTCACTTCACAAGTGCGCTTGGTGTCCCTATCTCAACTCTCCTAATGACCGTTCAACCGAAAATTGGAGACAGTAAGTGTGTTTGTTCCTTTGTTCTATGTTTGTGATTTACCGTAAAACGTTTGTTGTCCTTTTGGATCGTTATCCTGTTTCCAAAAAGAACACACAGAAATGAAACAGAAACGCGCTAGTATATTTCGATGGCCTTGTCATCAGTAAGATAGATGTGATTCGCTCCGAAATCAGGTGACGAATGGCTGGTATATCTACACTATACTACGCAGATTACTCCATATACGAGTCACTATTATATAGAAACACAGAGTCCACTACGTACTATATAAGTGATTTAAAATATCAGTCACATAGAGTGTGCTAAGGTGTTATAAACAATACTATATTACTGCATTTCCAGTTTTCAATTAAGAAATATTATTTGTTAAAGTGGTCAAAAAAATTTGTTGCGTAAAATCTTGACCAGTGAAGAAGGGGAACAAATTGCTGTCCGTCTGCTATTCATTGCTTATCATTTGGTCATTTGTGTTGCGTGACAGAAGGCACAGACTAATGTATATTTGATTTTTATTTTTATAACTTCTCTGATCGATGATCATTATTTTAGTCTGCATAATACCCAAGTATGGGTAAACTCATAGTACCCATAGAATTATACCCACTGTCCATTAAACCTGGCGTTGCTCAAGTTTTCACTTTTTATCGTCAAGTAGGGAAGAGTATTCGAATCCACCTCAACTTACTACCCTACGAGCTGGGCTGTGGAGTCGGAGTCGGGCATATTTTCGACCTTGAGGAATCGGAGTCAGAGTCATGAGAAATCAACCGACTCCGACTCCGACTCCTCACCTATTTAAATTAGTTGTTTACATGAAAAAGGGATAATAAAAAATGATTAATTAGTCAAAGTAGGAATTTATCATTTCGGAGAAAGACATTGGACATTTGTTGGTATAACACAAAAAGTTCAGTTTAATACAAAATATCTGTCCTTAACTGTTCAGTGTTTCAGATGATTAAGAATTAAAAATCTGGAGTGGCATACACTCAACTTTACTACAAGCAAATATAAAATCAAACTTCTTGGTCATATAATGTCCTATTTAGATATAATATAAATGCCTAGATAGGAGATGTTTTTTAGTCTTTCATTCCTGGCGGTAGTACAGATAGTGATTGAACCAGTTATACATATAAACAGTTATTTTGGTACATCACAGAACTAAAACATATAATATCCTTTGTATTACCACAGCAGTAATAACGCCAAAGTTTTCGTTTGGAGACCAAATATTCCTATTTTGTTTGAAAAATGTCAGAAATATGTAACAAAAAATATCACCGAGAAATTAGCTTAAAGTTAATATCCGTTTTGTAATATAGAACAACAGAGTTCATTCAATATACTACAATATTACCCAAAGATAAGATCATTCGTAAAAACAAGAAAATATACATCCGATTTTAAGTTTTGTTCCAGAGTTCAACCCTATAGATTGATTAGAGTATTTTGTAAGATAAATCCATCATAACATGGAAAGCATAGAGTTATAGATTCGATTGGCACAGATTTTTTAAATGTAAAATTTTATGCTTCTTATATTTCGTATCAAATTGTGAAATAATTTCAAATTATTTCATTAAACTTCTAAACATCCATTTTATTTCAGTCTATTTAGTTAAAAAATTTCTAAGTAAACGTAAAGAATGTAAATAAATGTAAGCTAATCCGAAAGTTGTAGCAAGTAATTCATTAGTCGAGCATGAATATTCATTCAGTTATTATAGTTTCATTGTTCTTTGTGGTAATTAAAAATTCACAACTTTTCTTTATAAGTTGCTAATTATTATTATCATTATGATCATAAAGTACTAATTATTATTATTAACCACCGTCATCTGTTTTTTGATAATAAAAAAAAGAGAGCTGAAGTATAAGCTGGAGTCGGAGTCGGAGTCGGCCCTAAGAGGTCCAACTGCACTGCCCTGCCTAAGAGACGATGAAAAACCGCCTATACGAGGTGTGTAAATAAAGTAGTGAGACTGATTTTTTTTTAAATTTTCAATTCAAATATAATTACAATGTGATATTGTCACCTTCAAAATAGTTCCCTTCGGAAGCCACACAGCGCTGGAGACGGTCCTTCCAATCATTGTAGCATTGCTGGAACTCGGATTCTGGAATGGCCTTCAGCTGGTCGGTTACAGCAGTTTGTATGTTTTGTAGTGTCCCGAAATGAGTTCCCTTGAGGTGATTTTTCAATCTCGGGAAGAGGAAAAAGTCACAAGGACTCAAGTCTGGTGAATAAGGAGGCTGAGGAGCAACAGGAATGTTTTTACTGGCCAAAAACTCGTTTATTGAGATGGCAGTGTGACACATTTTCGCACAAATTTTTCTCATCTCCAATTCATTGATCAAAATGTGATGAACGGAGGTGTGATTCAAATTCAACTGTTCCCCGATCATTCTGACTGTCAAGCGTCGATCTGAACGCACAAGGTTCCGTACTCTGTTGACATTTTCATCGGTGTTTGCACTTGAAGGCCTTCCGCTTCGTGGTTCATCTTCAATCGACTCTCTTCCTTCTGAAAATTCCTTAAACCACCGAAAAACCTGTGCCCTTGATAAAACACGTTCTCCATAGGCCTCCTGAAGTTTTTCAAAAGTTTCGGTTGCATTATGTCCAAGTCTGAAGCAAAATTTGATTGCACACCGCTGCTCAACATTGAGGTCACTCATTTTTAAAACGCTCAAGAAAAAAACCATTTCACAAAAACCAACGCTACGGACAAACAAATGACTGTGGCGAGTTCAGATTCATACTGGAGGCGCATCACACGTGCACCTGACGCTACTCAAGGCCACGCGTCTCCAGCGTTGCCAGATCGAAAGCGACGTTGCCAGTCTCACTACTTTATTTATACACCTCGTATTTCATTCTTATACCTATAATACAAGACAAACCTGTCTTAAGCTAATTGACTTGTGTTCAAAGTATCACATGATAAAAGAAGACATCTTGATCTTTCATAGAAACTTCTTTAATCATCTTACTTTTCAGTTACCTTGAAATAATCTTCATATTCATGTTTTACTTTGTGTAAAGAAACCAATTGTTGAGAGTTTCAATTGTTTTTTTAATTCACGAACAGTGCAATATTTTATTGTGTAGTATTTACATATAATTAGAATGGGAGAAAGAAACATTAAGTTTAAGGATGAAATATTCTATACACGTCAATGTATTTTGAACATTTTGTGTTCATCTTTATACCACGTATCCTTACTAAGGACGATTTAACCTGAAGATGAACACAAACTGTCCAAAAGGCGCCAACGTTGTATAAAATCATTTGTATGGAGACTTAGTTTTCTTTTCCTCATTTGGATCACGATTTTTAATTTATTAGCTTATCTAGGCAAAAATTTCATACTACACCCTTTAACTTAAATCATTAGTTGTGCAATCCGTAATTGTGTGGTATTTACTCATGGTTTATCCATTTTAACTCAGAATGACACTTTAACTTGTATACTGAGAGTGTATTAAGTTGAACAGTGCTACCTG
Source organism: Hermatobates lingyangjiaoensis (assembly GCA_026182355.1). Taxonomy (NCBI): domain Eukaryota; kingdom Metazoa; phylum Arthropoda; class Insecta; order Hemiptera; family Hermatobatidae; genus Hermatobates; species Hermatobates lingyangjiaoensis. Next base: position 159,110 of record JAPFBL010000344.1, read on the forward strand.
TTTATAATTTTTAATACTAGAGGATTATAATACAAATGACTGCTTTAAATGGTCAAATAATTAATTAAATAATTAACCAAAGTAAATAATTTAAATGATGCTAGGAGAAAGACGATCCGAGAGATAAAGCTAATTACTGGTGTGGTCCAATTTAAACAAATCACTCCATTAACAAAGAATGATTGATGAGCTTTTTGACAATAGGTAACAGTCAAAGCGTTAATGATTTAGTAAACCTGAAACCAGGTCGAAAACAAGAATTCAAGCGTCAATAGAACTACTAACGGGTTTAGGGCGGGTTTAATAAAGAAGCATTGTGCATTGTACCAAAGAAGCATTGTAAAGCAATGCTTAATAGTACGGTAAATTACTGCAGTCTGATAGCGGATATCGGAACCCATTTCAAAGGAATGGTTTAATACCTCAGGCGAAACGTGTACCGCAAGAAGGACTCTGTTAATTCAATGGACCGTTTGTCAAAGCTCATTGATGATCCTCATTCATGAAACAACTACAGTATTTCTTATTTATTTAACCTAATTTGCACTTTTTTTTTAAACAATATTTTAGCCTTCTGTATTTTTAAGAAGTACTTGTCAGTGTCCTGAAAATATTGAAACTTTTATTAGTTTTTCAGGTGCAATGGACTTTTATCTTTATTTATTTCTATATAAAAATGTAATGAGAAATATAAGACGCTATCCAGACTTCTTGACAAAAGATCGAATTTGACTCTACATAACAAAAGACTGATATACACTGAAATAATTAAACAGATCTGGACTTACGGACTTCAAATCTGGCGATTAACCAAGCGTTCGAACAGCCCAATTCATAATCCTTCGTAAAATTGTACAAGCTACCTTTTATGTTTCAAACGACACCATTCATAATGATCTGAAAATCCCTTTTATCCACTAAGAAATCCAATCCCGACACTGCAAATTCCATGAATCTTTACCCAACAATTTAAACCCGTTTATTGAGGAAGTGTCGTCCCACCAGATTCCTAACAATCCAATTGTGCTGAAAACTACATATATAATATGTAAAACTACACACACATATATATATATATATATAAACCAGAATTTAAAAAAAACACATAGAAAGGAACCACTGAACTCACTACTATATTTCGATGTCCTCGTCTTCAGGAAAAGAAGTGAATCGCTCCAAAGGCTGATAACGATATATATATATACATATATATATATAAAGATTTCACATAAACACGTGAAATAACAATCAATGATCAAACCACAAGGCAGTTGGGTTTTTGACTCTGACGAAGACCGCTTGTTAAGGTTGAAAGATCTTAGTCTTGTTTATCCATTTCTTATTGTGGTTTGATCATTGATATATATATATATATATATATATATATATATATATATATATAACTTTCACATAAACACATGAAATAACAATCAATGATCAACCACAATAAGAAATGGGAAAACAAGACTAAGATCTTTCAACCGTAACAAGCGGTCTTCGTCAGAGTCAAAAACCCAACTTGTGGTTGATCATTGATATATATATATGAATAATAATCAACACTTGATATAATAGATGGATTAATTTACCACATTGAAAACAATTTTTGAAACAATGCTCTAAGGCCTTTCGTTAACACATCTTCGGAGAGCAAGTGAACTAAAAAAAAAAAAAAAAAAAAAATTTAGTTCACTTGCTCTCCGAAGATGTGTTAACGAAAGGGCTTAGAGCATTGTTTCAAAAATTGTTTTCATTGTGGTAAATTAATCCATATATATATATATTCAGCCTTATATATATATATATATATAGGTGTGTTCTCTAATCGGGGTTCGGTCAATTTTCCAGGATAAAAAATCAAACTCTCGTTGCCAACGTTTCGGTTTTATAAAACCGAAACGTTGGCAACGAGAGTTTGATTTTTTATCCTGGAAAATTGACCGAACCCCGATTAGAGAACACACCTATTCTATCAAACGGTCGATATATTATTGAATCTGTTATATATATATATATATATATATATATATATATATATAAGGCTGAAAAGATGTTGGCCCCGAGATCCTCTCGTCAAGAAATGTTAACTGTCAAGAATAGTCACAAGTGATCTGAACAATCTATATATATGGAGTACTACCAATGGGTGGTTTCTTTACTCTTTTACCTCTCTTTTATGTATCATGGATCAGTAATACTTGTTACTCCTCTAAGGGTAGTTGTAATAAAATAAAAGAATAAAAATAAAAGTATAAAAATTAAAGGTATGAAAGTGTCGGGTAGACTTTTTATGTCGACTATTCAACGGGAATCCTCGTTTTGAGGTTCAATAAAATAAGTTTTGACGGAAATAGTCCGTCTGCGCTTGTGGGTCATACCTCAGAAAGCCTTAAATACCAAAAGAACATCAATCCTTTAGCTTCATATTTAAGTTTGTCTTACCAAAGTATTTTTTTCAAGATATATATTATATAAACATAAAAACGGTTCCTTGCGATTCAGTAAAATCTGACTACTTTGATCTTTCATCAGAATTGCTGTAGCTTTTTAATTTAATGAGCGGTTAATATTTATATGGTGTGAGTCGAGTAGGAATTGTTCTTAGAGATCAAATTTAAAAAAAAAACCTTATTTGTAATAAAAACATTCGAGTATTTTAATCACTCTGGATGCATTGATTTGAATATCGAATATACGAGTAGATACTAAATGTAGTCTTTTTATCGAATCAATTGAATCAAAAGAGATAAGTAACAGTTGAGAGAGAAATAACAATTGTTTCTAACTTGAAAATTCCTACAATGCTTTTAGTATGAATGTATGCAAGTTTTATTCCGATGTATTCAAAGCTTATGTACCAACCAAATGGTTTTTTTTCACGCATTATTGCGAAGTATGTAACTAAAGTAATAATTATTAGTGTGAAATAGTTAGTAATAATTATTTTAATTAAACATTTCTCATCAAAATATAGGAAAAAATATTGATTTTTTTTAATAAGTAATTTTATTTGTGAATAAATATATTTATTACAATCAATTAACATAGTGCATATATGCGTTTATCAATCTCATTTTAATGTTTCGAAGATGGTTCTCATAATCAATCATATATGTTCCGAAATTACATATATCATAAACATATCTATATGAATGCATAAATATGATTTATATGATTACATGTGCTTTTTGTATTGACGTTATATGCAATCAGGTTTAATAGAAATCGTAAATTTAGAGCTATGTTTGGTTATTTTAACTAGGCTCTTCTTCACGGTGTATACACTCCTAATGAACCAAATCGATATTGTTAATTACGTCATGGAAAGGTCTCTTCATATAGTTGACTTTATAGATTTTGTTTTCATTAATGATTGAAAGGTATAAGTAACAAAACATTGATAAAAAAAGACTCAGATTAAAATATTTCCTGTGTTAAAAAAAATTCAAAATACTCCCAGGCTCTGGGAAAAAAACAATAACATATATTATAACTCTTTTTAAATTTTAATTTTATGTAATTTAAAATTTAATTTTTTTTTATTTTAATAATATTTAAAAATACAAAAAATATGTTTACGTCTAACTTCATCTCAAGATTTCAAAATCTCAAAAAAAAATGCAGAAGTCTAAAATTGATGTTCGTCAATTGTTCAAATTTCAACAATCACTTTTCATAAGTTATTCAATTTTATATAACATATATTATATTTTTTTTAAATCTTAATATTTTTAATTTAAAATTTAATTTTTTTAATTTTAATTAATTTTTTTTAGATTTAATAATTTAAAAATATTAAAAGATATTTTCATGTCTAACATCATCCTAAGATCTTAAAATCTCAAAAAAAGAATGCAGAAGTCTAAAATTGGCGTTTGCCAATTGTTCAAATTTTGACATTCACTTTTCATAAGTTGTTCAATTTTATATTAATTATATTTTTAGTTCTTGAAGGGAAAGCCTGTTGACTAGAATGTAAACTGAACTAAACTTGGTGACTCTAAATATATTTATTTAGAATTGATTATTTGCATTTTTTTTTAAAATGTGTTCCTCTTAATCGAATTGATTATGCGAACGATTTATTTTCTTATTGTTTAACCGATCCCTTAGCGGGTGATAACATCAGCCGTTACCGGCTTTTTGTTTAATCGATGATTCTACAGGTTCTACATTGGGAGCCCTAAATTTTGTCTGACTCAAGGGCATTTCGAGCTGCGATCTTTAACGAGCATCTGACATCCTACAGGATCAGGACCGAGGGCTTAACGTTTTCTCCGAGAAACGACGTACTCAGATTTATTCACCTTCCGCGCGAATAAATCGAGGGCCAGGTGGGGATCGAACACCGGACTACCACCCCAGAGGCGAGTACGTTAACCACTGAGCTAACCTGTCTCTATGTAAAAGATACAACTCTACTACTTTATACATTTTCCAGTGTTGGAATATAATTAGAAACTAATTGTTTTATAAGAGCCTAGTATAGCTACATATTGAAAGCGTTCTTAATACCAAGTGGAAAATAGTAATTTTATAAATTAAACGTTTAATTAACATTACTACTAATTGACATTAATACTAAATATAATAAACTGAACGCCCAGGTGGTTTAGTCTCCACAAAGATCAATATGCAAAATTCCATAAAGATTATTAAAGCATTTTGGGAATGCATAGCATTCAAAGAAAATGCTATGCAGTGAATGCGAATTTTATATTATAAAACAGGGGTTCTCACCCTTGCTTGGAACATGCACCCCGGCTGCCAATTGTCACGATGTCAATAGCCCTCCCTCTTATCTTTCTAAGATAGTCTTATCATATCATATGAATCGTATCAGCCATAAAAGCATTGATATCAAAAGTCTTTTATAGGCACTAAATGACATCAAATCTCTTAAATTTCAGTAAAAATTATATAAAAAATATTTATTATATGCATCAGTGGTGTGATACGAGTATACAAAAATGAAGATATATATTGATAAGTGGAATACTCAATACATGTACTACCTTCACATAAGAAAGTCAAATAAATATCTCCCATTTATATAGTCGTATTATACCTAAATGGGACATATGAGCCGTTTATTTTGAAAGTGGCCTAATTCCATTTTCCAAAAAAATTTAGCTAGCTATTTAAATAATTACATTTTTACGTTATCTTTACCTTTTGCAGCAAATTGTACAAAATTTATTTAAAATTACTAAGTTTTTGTATAACAAAAATTAGTTGATAAATAAAATGACAATATTTTTAAATTTTGTAAAACACAAACCCTTAAATATCTCGATTTTAACATAAATGGAATTAGGCCACTTTCAAAATAAGCGGCTCATATATGTCCCATATATATATATTATACAACCAAGAAGTTTAATATTATGAGTAATTATAATAAAGTTAAGTGTAGGCCACTTCAGATTATTTGTTATTACTTACTTTGGTTTGGACGGTGATTTGTATTTATGTATTTATTGTGCAATTATGTTATATAGATACTCGTATATAGATATATATATATCTATATATAATTAAAAGAAACGGTCCAACGGAATTACTTATCAACTTATAAGTATCTGAACTTAAGTAAGGAATAAGTATCTCAACTTATCTGGGAATTACCACCTTCTATTCGTAAGACTGTCAGGAGACTGGAACAGCTTAGTTTGAAAGACGTTAATGCCGAAGCTGCGGTACATTTCAACAAAATATGCTTCCAAAAAGATTTGCTGCCATCCTATAATAATATATATTTATATATACACTATGATAAACGAAAAACAGTCCGGCAGGACAGATAACGCTTAAAATAAACAGTGACACATAGACTGAAACATAACAAAAGACTCACTTTTCAATATTTCGACCGTAATGGCGTCGTCCTCAGGAGAAGAAGTGAATTGATGGAGGGACGACAGTCAACTCATATATATGTATATATATATATATAAATTTATAAAAAGGTTTCACATAAACACGTGAAATAACAATCAATGATCAAACCACAATAAGAAATGGGAAAACAAGACTAAGATCCCCAAACATCCCTTTCTGGACATTAGTCCTTTCCTACACTTTCACTCTTTTAAAATACCACTCTTCCCTCCCACTCTTCTCAACTCCTCACCAGTTGTTTTCTGCATCTGGTGTTCAGTTGGGTTTTTGACTCTGACGAAGACCGCTTGTTACGGTTGAAAGATCTTAGTCTTGTTTTCCCATTTCTTATTGTGGTTTGATCATATAAATTTATATGGACTGTGTTTATATTAGACCTGATCAAATTATATGCTAATAAAAATATTGATTGATATAAGAATAATGAAATCAATTAAGATATTCATTTTTATTAAATAATTAAAAGGTCAAAACCTATAATTGTATTCCTCGTTTTGTTAACTTACTGTGGTCACAACTATTCACACCCTGAATACGCAACATTTACCACTAGGGTGAATTCACCTCTATGTGTTAGAAGATTTGTTAGACGACTTTATCTTCAATACTGACTGATCTTAATCATTGAGTATCTAATACAATATCAAAATAGATTTCATCTAACTTTTGTATCTAATCTAACGACTAAGTTTGGAATAGTGGACGAGTTTAAGTAGCTCTTCATCTTTAAAAGTGACTGATCTAAACCTTTTGATATGTAATAGTATGATAAACACTTAGAAATTCTATTATATAGAATAGCTACTCTTGAATATGGAGGCGTGTTTGACGACTCCAAGCCTACTATAAAAAAGTAGTGCAATCAGTTATTTTGTGGTATTTACTCATTGTTGGGCAAAAATCTGATGAAATAGTTTCCCTATGTAGAAATTTATAAAGTTTTTGAAACGCATTGTTTATACTTTTAAATTTTTATATGTGGAGACTATTTCATTAGATTTTTACCTTACAACCTAGTATTAGAGGTAAAATGGTTAGAACTCACTGCCGCATTCAATAAACTCAGTGGTACTAACAATATGCACATATTAGTTAATTAATTTAGTTTCTGGTCTTTTAATTTTAAAAACCATATCAGTGGCTCCTATTAAAGGGGCAAAAATAAAGTAAAATAATTGTATTTCGAGGTAAGATAACGCAATATTAAAATAATTTGAATTATTAAAGACTAATAATAAATAATGGTTCTTTCATTTTTTTTGTTGTTGTACGAGTTTTTATGAAAGTAGTTTACACGTTTTTTTATTTGACAGTTGACTTTCTAAAGATATATTTATACTGTAAAGCTAAGTATGAATTGTATTGCTTTGTTTTCAGATAAAATAACAAAATTGAAGAACTAACATGAAATGTAGACTGTTGGCTAACTGGCTTGCTGGCTTGCTGAGAAGATACTAACAATGTTTGTCGTCAGGATTACGAAAGTTTCGCTAATCAGTCTGTTTGCCTCTGTTGCAGAGCGAGTCGATCAGAGAGGGAAGCGGAGAAAGCCCCCCTGCACCCCCCGTGCCGCCTACCACATCCCCACCCCAGACACTGGGTCCTCAAACATCACTAACATATCATTTTAACTCAATTCTATTAACTTCAATTGTGTTTATTATTTTGTTTGAGCTTTTTTTGTTTTTTTTCAGTAGAAGAACAACTTCTGAATTTCAAAACACTCTTTACACATATACAGTTAACATCGCACTAACTATAAAAATTACTGTTTTATTATAAGCATAAGAAATATCAACATTAGTTCTAAGCTTATTGTTCTCAATTAGAGTTAACAGTCCATTTTGAGAGATGTTCAAATATACTCATACATACCACATACCAACTCGCAAACACACGCATTAACACAAAAGCCTTCAAATTGTGTATTTCTATTGAAAATTCGATATTAAAACTGAATGCCATACATTACTACATTATATTATTTTGTATAAAACATAAAGGAAAGTTATAGCATTTAAAGTTCAAAATGAGTTTCTTGAGTATTTGGTGCAAAATATTAACTATTCCTAATTATAAGCCGAAAAATTCTTTGGCAGTTTCAAGGATAAAAACAATTTATTAAAAAAATAATTAGTAAAAACAAATACATCCACAAAATATCAACCAACGGAAAACAAAAAAATACAATTAAGCAACAAACAACAAATATAGTAAAAGAAAACTACAAATTGACAGACTAGTTTTTTATGTTACTGTTTTACTCTGTGGGTACATGTCTTTTCACTAACTGTGTTTTCAATAAATTGTTTTAGCATTATAAATACCACACAACTTTTGACGAAAAGTTGGCTTATAATCAGGAGTAGTTAATTCTTTTGACAGAATCCTCAAGAAACACATTTTGAATTTTAAGAATTAGTGGTCGAGAAGCTATATCAATACTAACGTGTCCAAATTGCTTGCATTTTTTCTATATTATGTTATTGCAAATATTACATAATTAAGTACTATATAAATGCTCTTAATAAAGAATTGAATAAGAAATTCCTGAATTAGTTTTAATAAATTATACCTCAATATTATTTACTCATAAAATACGGGTGTAATCAAGTACATAAAGTTATATTACACTATACCTGTTTGTATTGATAAAGCTTAGTGACCACTGATTCTTAAATTTCAAACTGGTTTCTTGAGAATTTGGTACAATAAATTAACTACTTATTAACTACTTTGGCTTATAATGAGGAGTAGTTAATTTTTGGACCAAGTCCTCAAGAAACCCATTTCGAATTTTACGTGTGTTTGTACAGGAACAAATATTTAAGAATACATTCCATATGTATTTTATTAGTTCTATTCTTAGAACTAATGGTACACATATAATCTAGTTCCCAAAGAAGTATTGCACCGTTCATAGTATACAGACAAATCTGTGATCATTATTGGCAAATCATTCATTAGTGACATACTATCAGTGGTGAGATTCCAATTTTTTAAGAACCGGTTCGTACGAACCGGTGCTTAAAATATTATGAGTTTGGAAACTAAATTGTTTAGTTATATATAGGCTATATACATGCCCAAATTACGTTGTCATACATGCACAAGTTACGTGAGTCACGCGACACTTGTGGAGTTTGATAGTGGGCTAATTAATACATGTCTGAATATGGGTTTGCGTTATTTTAACAACCGGTTCGCCGAACTCATAATGTTTTAAGCACCGCTTCATACGAACCGGTGCGAACCGGCTGAATCCCGGTGAATCCCATCACTGCATACTATCAATCAGAATTTCTCAACTGACCTTCCTCAGAACATTTAGTTTCCGCAAAAGATCACTAAGAATTATTCAAAAACATGAAATGTCCTGAAATGGTTAAGTTTTCTTATTTAGCACCATATATGCAAAAATAATATAGCACAGACACCAACATGTTCCAAAAAAACTGATGCTGCAATTACCTATTCATTCTTTTTTACTTGATACATTCCTCTTTGAATATTTGACCATATTTTGCTGAAATAATTTTTTTCACAAGTTTTTCAAAGTTTCTAAACAATTTCTATTTTTCTTCATCCAAGCGTTGGAGAATATTAATGAGGGGAGATCCGACTGTTTCTTCCCCAACATGTTAACTTCCCTGAGGACGACTGGAAGCCAGTCGAAATATGTCGGATCCACCCTAATTAATATTCTCCAACGTTTCGATGAATAAAAGGGGAAATTATTTAGAAATTTTGAAAAATTTATGAAAAAATGACTTCAGCAAAATATGGTCAATTATTCAACCATATATATACGTATGTATATATATATATATATATATATATATATATATATTATATATATATATAATTTTTCGTTGGAAATACGATCCGAAACGGACAAATAGAGTTCAACGTAAAAAAAGACACATAAAGAAATCAAAAGCACACGCTTACAGTCTCTAATTTCTGGTTTGACCCGTCTTCAGGAGAGATAAGTGAGAGAAACCAACCGTCTCTGAACCAGTGCGCTTGGTTTCCCTCTCTATCTCTCCTGAAGCGGTTCAAACCAAAAATTAGGGATTTTAGGTGTGTGCTTTTGATTTCTCTATGTGTCTTTCTTTACATTGAACTATATATATATATATAGATATATATATATATATAATACAAAGTAACTATAGTAAATTTTAAAACCTATTGTTTAAACTATCACCCCTTACATTAAATAAAAAAAATGAAATATCTTGAAATAAAATATTGAAAACATTATCAGAATATTTAAAACCAGATTCATCGTGTAAGTAATTATTTCTTATTTGTCGTACAATTTTGATTTATGATCACTAATAACAAATTTATAACACTCCGTTTTATCTAGGCAGGCAGAAGATATAGTATTAACAAAATACTGATTATTGATTTTTTTTCTTAATAGCGAGTAAAAAACATAACTGATTTCAAGTTATGTAGTCAGTTTAATAGTTGCCATTAAATGTTGACTTTTTTTTTCGCTAATGAATATCCCTTTAGATTAATGTTTCTTTTTCAACTCAACTTATCAGCTGTTCATATTATATGGACTTTTTTTACCTTTTTATGATTTCAATAGTTTTTTATCCTTTTAGGATTTTAATAGTTTTTTATTCTTTTAAGATGTCAATAGTTTTTTATCCTTTAAGGATTTCAATAGTTGGATCAAGGTAATGGGATGTCGGAACCTTTCTTTATTGAAGTTTTTATATAGAATAGCACATTAATTTTAATAGTTTAATGTTTTGGTATAGTTTTGGTTTAATTTAAAAAGAAAATGGTGGTTCAAATTTTCATGCATAGAACTAGTCCATGTTTAAGGTACTCCTCTGAAGGAGGCTTACTTTGTTTCACATAACTTCTGCTTGATTTTATAAGTTCTATATTTTCATATATAATAAGATTTCACATTAAATAGGTGAAAAAACAGTAAAAAATGAGAAAAAATACCAAGATCTTTCAACTGTAACAAGCAGTATTCATCAAAGTCAAATTTCAACTGAGATTATTGAGATTTGACTCTGATGAAGACTGCTTGTTACAGTTGAAAGATCTTAGTCTTTTTTCTCATTTTTTACTATGGTTTAGACGTTGGTATTTCCATATATACGTTTTTGATCGTATTTCTGAGGTGTTTATTAGAATCCAAACTGATGGAGTCTTAATTACTTTACAACTCGTTAATCTGACGTCCTGATGCATCAGATGGTAATGACAGCTCTCACTAATCAACTTTTATTAAACAATTAATTTTCCAGATTTTTCATCTCAACTAATTTGTTGTCCACCTCACAATTAATAGTTTTTTATTTTTTTTTTTTCAATAATTTTTGGTTTAGATAATCGTTCTTTTCATATTATATATGCATAAAACTACCCTAAGCGCTCAGAGTTGACTCAAAAAAAAAAAAAAAATTAAATATCACAGCAGAAGTTATAAATAAAAATAATTAGCAAACTTTCAATTGTTTTATAAATCTTTCATCAATCAGTCAACATTACCAATTCCACAATATGTAAATGAGTTAATTACATTTCTCATTAAAAACTCATGAGCTAATAACATTAACTCATCAAAAAGACAAAATCTAATAAATTATATAAAATAAACGAGCAAGGATATAAACAAAACCAAAAACTTGAAAATATATCAAATTTTCTTAAATTTTGGAACTGTCATACCATTTAAAATACCTTTTATCATGATCAAATACAAATAGATACATTTTAAGTTAAATTTATTTTAGTATTATTCGTATTTATCATCAGACGTAACAAATAAATGAATGATAATGTATAAATGTAAAGAAATTTATGAATGAATTGACTTCCTATGAATGTTACGAAATATTGATAAAAAGGATTTTTTTTCAGTTAGCTTAGGTTTTCTATTAGAGCTATTCCAGTCATATTGGATAGTATTTGCATGTAAACTGTGGTTGTGAATATCTTTACACATCTATACGCTTTGTACATGCATAATATATTCAATGTTTTGAATCTTAAGTGCTGATAAAAACCATATAAAAGCCATGCTGATAAAAATGTTATCCTCAAATGGAATTGGTAGTCATAAATTTGATAATTTCTTTCATCGCAAATCTGTAAATTACTTTTAAACTTACTTACAATGTTGATATAGCTTCTCGATCATTGATTTTTAAAGTTTTAAATGCCAAAAAAATTTCTGACTAAACGTCGGCATATAAAGAAGAGTGTAATTTCTTTAGACCAAAATCCTCAAGAAACCCATCTTTGAACTTTCTTATATTGGTTTGTTTTTTCTCAAAGGAAAATTCACTAGAGTTATTCGAATATTTTTTGTTTGTTTGTGTTTAAAAAAATATCAGAACAGTTCTTCCTTAACTATGTAAACAAAAGAAAGGTTCTGACTGTACATTTCTTAGAACAGAGTCATTTCAAGTTATCTTTACGTTTCATACATTAGAGAAACCAAATCTACCCGTAGAAAAATTTCTGTGTGTTTGTCCAAAAAGTTTGTCAGAAGTAAACAGCCACCATAAGTCACAGCAAGCTGAAACTTTGACAGCAGATTTGTGTATGTCTAACATAAAATATGAGCTTTGAATGGATTGGAAATTCAAGTAGAAGCGAAGTTATGGACTTTTAAGCATGTTTGGCTAGCTACATAGGTATATGAAATAACAATACCTACTTACTACAGTATCAGGTAGCTAAAAATACCTGCATATTTTTGAAATATATATGTTTCATTTTTTTCTCCAATGTATAAAACGTAAAGATATCTTGAAATGAGTCACTTCAAAGCAATGTACAGACAAAACCTCTTTAGATATACAGATATTTGTAGGTGCCTTGTACTGTAGCAAGTAGTTTTTGTTAGTTGATGTTAATTTAGTTTGCGCATTTATCACAACTGGCTCGTTTTTAAAAAGTCAGTCCTACCTGCTTGTCTACTAAATAAGAAGTATGCCTAGAATAAAATCAAATTTGAGCTCAGTACTTAAAACCACAAAACGTAAAAGACTCCAGATCTAAGAAGAATTATGGACTGTACTAATTTGATATTTTCTACTATTTTATAATTTTTAATAATATTTTGAAATACCACGTATCATCTCTGAATTTTTGTAAAATACCTATCAAAGATGGGCATGTCTGCTAGTATCCTATGAATCCTTCGGCCTTTTTAAATATTTACGAGGGGAATATTTCACAGGTCTTTGACTATTTTTTTTTTTAAAAAAAAACAGCATTTTTGGAATATTTACACCCTTTGTGGAATAGACCATGTAGAATATACAGGTTCCTGCAATGTCATCAATGTTAAACAACACGAAGCATTTATACTAATCGGATGGGTGATACAGCGTTAGTCGGCAGGTTGCCTTGTCATTCTTAATGTGAAGAAAACTATAGTTAGCCGCTTTTCAGTCCTTGATAGCGGTAAACCAGTAATGCTTGTTACAGTATTTTTATAATAGCTGAGAAAATATAAACATTTTTTAATGTTAAAATCTTTTAATGTTAAAAAGTTTCAACGTTTTGATCAGAGTTGAGATCCTAGCTATGAGGTTAGAATAAAGAAAGCTGATCATTTGACAATTGTTTCCTTTTTATCTATAATTATGATACTAACGCTGCCGAAACTGCTTGTATGATTACAATCTTTGTCCAGAAAAACTCAATTATTTCGAAGTGAAAATTAATAACACTATTATAGTTAGTTATAGACTTTAGAGGGGGCTAGATTAGCTCAGTGGCAACGTGCTATCCTCTAAACTGGTAGGTCAGGGGTTCAATACTAACTCCGGATCCCGATTTAAACAGCTGACAAGTGCATACATCTGAATACGTCGTCCCTCGGAGAGCGTGTTAAGCCGTACGATGTCAGGTTCTCATTAAAGATCCCTACTTTAAATACACTTGAGTTAGGCAAATTTCAGGACTCCCAAAGTAGAATGTTCATAGTGTGGTATCACAAAGGGTCAATGTTCGGCCTATGTGTGTTCTCTTGTGGAACTACCACTGCAACCTAACCCAACCTATAGGCTTTAGGAAAGGCTGTGCACGCATATCTTTGTCGTGCTGTGATTAAAATTTGTTAATTGTTTTATAAACTTTCATTAAAATTTAAGATTATTAACAAATTTATAACACGCCGAAAAATTACATTTATTCTTGAATGGCATACTGTGTTTTATATTTTGATATAATAACTTTGTCCCTTCTTCTTAACGTTAATAAACTTTGTTTCTCAACAGATGAACATTTTCTCCATCATACATATGTTTCTTTATAGTTTACATTGATGGTTCTATAATTTAAAACAGAAACAAAAATATTCCTCAAATGTTGATACGATTATAATTAATCCTACTTCGAATCATTGATTGAAATCGTCAAAAAGTGAAATGTATTCATTGATTTTGCCATTAAATAACATATAATGCAAGTATCTGTAGAATTTACGAGTTAATAGGGACTGAATTATACCTCGTAAATTGGGAACTCGTAAAGGGAGTGTTATTTTCTTTTAGGAATGAAGGAATAATGAAGAGCTTGGTTCTAAACAACAAAAAAAAAAGGTAAACATATTTCCAATTTCATTTAAAATAATAAAAGTTGTATAAAAAGAAAAATGCTAAAATAAACAAAAAAAACTTTAATAACTTTTTATTTGTTTTTGTTTTTCATTAAATTGGCTTCCAATTTATAACCTTTCAAAACTTTTTGTGAAGTTTAATATTAGTGGAATGAATATGAGAATTGCAACCTGTTAATCACAGTAGGTTAATAATTAACTGAGGTTAGAAATATTAGAATTAATAATAATATTATCCAGCATACTCGTATACCTGGAGAGCTCGACTGGTTTTGGGTACTTCTGGTTTACATCTTCAAGAGAATGGTGAAAAGCAGAAAGACACGAAACTGTTCAAGCTGTCAAGATATTCTACGGGGCAAGATAAATAATAATACTATTAATTCCAATATTACTAACATGAGTGGACATAAGCCATTAACTTCTCCTATATGGTTAGACACTGTCAACTCGATGAAACGAATAATTGAAACTTATTTAAAAAAAAAATAGAGACTGAAAAATATTAATGATCAATTCAATAAACACATGTTCAACTGTTGAGAAAGTTTCATATTATTTAGACTTGTAAATTCAATAAAATAATCTGTTTCTCTCTTACCTTTTGTACCACTTTTTTTTCATCATGCAATGTTTGAATAGGTAATACATATATCATTGTGAGTTATATTAGGTAATATTCTTTTAACTATATCCTCTACTACCTTGATTCAATACATCTAACATATAAAACAAGTTAATTAAGCAAGCCAGTTAAAAACTTTCAAGTGGGCCTCAAAAGTAGACTCTTGAAAAAAAGGTTATCAATATTAACAGTTCTTAGTTTTATTAGAAACATTTTTCATTAAAAAAAAATATCATAAAAATATATATTAACAAAAGCTGCAAATCCTTAGTTTACCAATTAAAGTAGGATATAAATTAGAGTCAGCTTTTCTTTCTAACTTCTTTTTAATAACCGCTCAAACAAATAAAACTGAAGAACTAATTATGCCATATAATATGAAATATTTTTACAAAAATAATAATTTTAATAATTAAATTCATACATTTTTTTATAATATTGGTATATATGTTTTTTTTCTATTCTGCAATAACTGCACTAAATTTTAAGTGAATCGGATTTTTTACAATAAACTAGTAAATATAAGTAAATGTAATTGATATCAATAAAATAAAATTTTATCAATAGATTTATGGTTTCACGGATGAATTAAAAAAAAAGAATAACTGTAGCTATTATTAACTTACAGTTGACAAAATTTAACAATGAATTAAAATACGATACAATAAAGAATTCTGAGATCTTGTAGTGACTTAAAATGATTATAAAATTTCTCGATAACAATATAGTTTCTTTGTAAAATAATTTGTAATGTAATACTTAGTTTTTCTGTTTCAACATTTATATTTCTACCTATGGAAAAGGTTTTAAATAAAAACCGAAACGTTGGCAATGAGAGTTTAATTTGAACCAGAAGAACTGACTGAGTCCCGATAAACTTTAGTTTTGTATATATATATAAAGATTTCGCATAAACACGTGAAATAACAATCAATGATCAAACCACAATAAGAAATGGGAAAACAAGACTAAGATCTTTCAACCGTAACAAGCAGTCTTCGTCAGAGTAAAAAAACTCAACCCAACTCAGTTGGGTTTTTGACTCTGACGAAGACCGCTTGTTACGGTTGAAAGATCTTAGTATTGTTTTCCCATTTCTTATTGTGGTTTGATCATATATATATATATATATATATAATATATATATATATATAATTATTTTTCTTTTGTATATCGGTTTGGTCTAGTGTTATCAATAAAAAAGAAAAACCGTGTTGAGTATATGTGGTGGAGATAAAAAGACATTCAATTATTTATACATATAGCAGATACGTGTAAGAACTGTAATTAAATTTTAATTAATAAATAAATGCCTTTACTTGCAATATATATTCTAATTTGATTATTTATTTTCTGACCTAATTTTTGTTGCTGCTGCTTAAAGAGAAAAAACAAATAAAAACTCGTTATTTGTCGCTATGACTGCCTTATTGATTCAAAAGATTCCTCTAGGAGAAAGGGATTTCTGCGCTTAGATGTAAACTACTTTGCAAGGGCTTTCCGATAAGGAAAACAAAGTTTATGACATTACATTCCGGCTTAGGTTTGGGAACCAAAATGAAAAGCAAACTAAGGCAACCTCACTGAGTTTGATAACAGCCAAGGATATTCCCCTGTTAAACTTAACCTAAACTAAAACCAAAATATCACTTTGCAGTCTGTTTAATTACCTGATTTCAATATTAAATTTATGTCTAAAACATTATAATAACAAAATGAAGGTTATTTATTTTTAAAATGTTGCATATCATTATCAATCAGTTATACTTATGCTTCATTTACATCAAAATAGATAGGTTTGTATACTATAATGTATGATATATTATATTGAAATTCCTATCAATATATATAAAACTCAGGTGATAGTTCGTTCGTCTTTCTATTTATACTATAAAATACAGTATTTAGATATATATATATGTAGTATATATATATATAGTATAAATATATTTATATACTATAAAAAACAAAATTACATCGAACATGGAGTATAGTATAATTTTCCTATAAATTTTCCTGATCAACTTATGACAGGCATTGGCAATCTTCGGCCCGCGGGCCACATGCAACCCAGGACGTATTGTGCAGCCTTCAGAGATTATCTGGAACTCCAACTCAATATTTAAAACTCCTTTGCTTTTTAGATTTTCGATACGTTAAATCCAAATATCAGGTTAAAAACCGATTTTGACCAATGATAGTTGACAAAATAGCGGCCAATAAAAATTCAGATAAAACACAATATTTCAAAAAATATAAAATTATTTTATTACTATAAAACAATGATAAGTTATAAAATGACAGTAGTATACCGTTTTTATTTGTTTATTGACTATTTTATTAACAACTTTCACTTTTGTCAAAACCAACATTTATTTCAAAACACTTGATAAAAACTATTTTTGAAGTTGACGAATACAAAAAAAAAACAAAAAAAATTTGATTAAAAATTTCATTGACTGGTTAATGAACAGTTGTTGTTTAGTGAAAAAGTTGTTAAGGATTTTTTACGACAAAGCATTAATTAATTTGTGTTAAAATATAAATAAAAAACATTAAAATTATAAAAAAATCAAACAAATGAATTTTAATTGTCTGCTTTTCTCTCAGCTGTTTTTAGTCGAAACCGGTTTTTGATCTAATATTTGGATTCATCGGTATCGTGAGACTTGGAATACAAAGTTCTATCTTTATACTATGAAAATGACGCGCAACGTTTGATTGAACCTAAATAACTGGAAAACCCATGTTAAATCAAGTTAGTGGAATTCAATCTATATGGGGACGGTTTATTATTATTTTTTTTACTTTTTAAGATCATTCTTTTTGCCTCTACTTTTGATTTAGAGGGAGCATTAAAAAAAATGATATTTTTCAAAAATAAGATACACTCTAATATACACAAAATAATTTATAGAACGCAAAAAAAAAGGACAAAAACTTCTAGACAACTCAATAAACATGATGATTGATGAATCGATTCATCATAGATTCAAATAGATTGATTGCATCACCCGATTTGTCAACTAGGCATGTTAGATTATATCAAAGCGCATGTCACGTTAACGTACTCGCTTCTGGGCTGGCAGTCCGAGGTTCGATCCGCCCCAGCCCCTGGATTTATTCTCGCGAGAGGTGAATAAATCTGAGTACGTCGTTCCTCGGAGAGAACGTTAAGCCGTCAGTCCCGAGGCAGTACGATGTCAGGTACTCGTTAAAGATCCCTACTCGAAATGCACTTGAGTTACATAAAATTTAGGACCTTAATGTAGAATCTGTAGAATCACCGATCAAAACAAAAATCCGGTAAACGTTATCACCCACTAGGTGATCGGTTTAAACAAAAAAGAAAAAAAAATACTCCCTATGCAATGTTGTAGACGCTATAGTAACTGAACCAGAGTAGTTATTGATATAAACCTTTTTGATTGTTACTGGGGATGCTTTGTAAATCCTATTGAAACAACTACTCAAAAAAAAAAATTAGTACTTAGACAATTTTGATTTACAACTTTTCAATTTTTATTCTCAATTAAGACTTGAAAAGCTCTTTCAGAACAAGTCAACTTATAAATCTGTAAAAGTCAAAGTTTTAAACATATAATAAAAAATTGTATATGTGTACATCATCTTAGAAGATTATCAGTAAAAGTCCTTGATCTGTTAGATTTCATTGCATAATTATAAATTGATGGTTGTTGCTTTGTATTTTTTTTTTTTTTTTTTTTTTTTTTTTTTTTAAGAGCAAGTCTACATATACAAATCCGTAAAAGTTAAAAGCGTTAAAAAATATAAACAGTCATGCAAGTATCTATATAATCTTACAAAATCATTAGTAGATCACATGTGTGTTTTAAATTTGATTGCATAATACAAGATTGATAGTTGTTTTCTGTAGTTCCTATTTTTTTTCTGACAGCTCAAACTGTGAAAAGTTTTAGGTACATATTTACTTGTATATTCCTACAGTAAGTTGCTTTTTCTATTCAGTGTCTTCAGAATTTTATTTCAAACTAGCAAACGTACCCGTCTTTGACGGAATCAAAAATTCTATTATACTTGGTATTCCAAAATATCAATTATAGTATTATACTAATACTACAATTAGAAGTTATAGAATAGTAGAAAATACCATTATTAGTACAGTGCTAAACAAATGCCTCTGTATACAAAGATTAGATTTTAAGTTAGACATACACAAATCTACAATCAATGCTTCAGCTTTATATGTCTTATGGTGGCAATATTTTGTGGACAAACCGACAGACAAAAATTATTCTAAGGGTACATGTGGCTACTCTAAAGTATGAAACGTAAAGAAAACTTGAAATGAGTTAGTTCTAATTAACGTGCTCCCAGTCAACAGCTAGCACGCAAGCCACTGGGCTACTCTGATTCCATACCTTACTTTATTACCAGTGTTTATATTACGCAAATATTAAATTAAACAAAATTTTTTTGTTGTACTTATTTATAATACATTTGCACTACTGTCATCGGCGAGCAAGCAAGCTACTGGCTACCCTGGCTAGATCCCTTTACTTTATTACCATTTTTTATATTATCCACATTTTAAATTCAAAAAAATATTTGTTTGTTACATTTATTTATAATACATTTGCACTACTGTCATCGGCGATCACGCAAGCCACTGGGCTACTCTGGTCCCATACCTTACATTATTACCAGTGTATTTATTAAGCAAATGTTAAATTAAAACAAAGTTTACAGTTATATATAATACATAGCAAACGTACCCGTCTTTGAGGGAATCAGAAGCTCCGTCATTTTTGGTATTCCAAAATGTCATTAGAAATTATAGAACAGTAGAAAATACCATTATTACTACAGTGTTAAACAAATGTCTCTAAATACACTACATTAGCTGTCTGTCCTTCAGATTCATGGTAGAAGAAAGAGTTGAAACCTCTGACCGTTGAGCATGTAAACTACATTTGACCATGTGAGAAAAACTTGGTTTTGCTACCTTGTATTCCTGCGTTAGATGAAGTCTCCATTTGCGACTTAGTTAACGTCATTGCGAAATAGACTCTGACAGGACTTTGCAATCATTTCAACGGAAACAGACAGTGGCTCGGAATAAATGCTATGTGTGGTATACACACAGACTCCCCAATACCACATCCAGTCATTATGTCCGCCTCTATGGCATATCTGTGTAGAGCACGAACTCAGAGTCGTGTCCCGTTGCACAGTTTTTGGAGCACTCATGTTTCGTAACATGAAATTTGTTACTGCTATAAATTGCAGCATCATTGGTGCTCCTACTTTAAGTTTTTACTCATGAGCAGGCAGTCCAGGAGAAATAATTTCAGAGTCAAGAAATTCAATTAGATAAAGAACTGCTTCTTCATCACTATCCAATCTCTTTACTGACTTGTAAGTTCTTTCCTCGGTATGATATAGCGTAAGAACTTGTTTGTTGATTTCTCCTGCCTGTTCATATTAAGGGCTCAGAATTGCTCGTTTACAAAACATTTATTCTCAATAGATAGTACATCCTCAACTCTGTGAAACACCATTTGAATGATGTCAAATACGCAATATATTCATATGCTCAATTGAAATTAAAATCAACTAACAATACCTACTTGCCACACCTGTGTATTTTCAAAACAAACTTGTCTGTGAAGTTAGGAAAATACAGCTAAAAGCCCCATAACTTCGCTTCTGTACTGAATTAATAATCTATTTAGAGCCCATATTTTAAGTTAGGCACACACAAATCCAGTGTCAATGTTTCAGCTCGCTATGTCTTATGGTGGCTGAGTTTACTTGTGACAAACATTTTTGCGTTAAACGTCCATAACTTCACTTCTACGTTGAATTTCCAATCAATTCATAGCCTATATTTTAAGTTAGACCTACACAAATCTACTGTAAAAGTTTCAGCTTTATATGTCTTATGGTAGCTGAGTTTACCTGTGACAAAGTTTTGCGGACAAACCGACAAACCGACAAACCGACAAACCGACAGAAATTTTTCTAAGGGTGGATTCGGTTTCTCCAATGTATGAAACGTAAAGAAAACTTGAAATGAGTCAGTTCTAAGCAATGTACAGACAAAATCATTATTTTATTTATAAAGATATCTTTCTGCCTCGATAGCCTGATTATATAATTTTTTTTTTTTTTTTTTGATGGAGTTGCTAATGTTTCATGACATACCTTTGTGCATTTCAGATGTTAAAAAAAGATAATCGATGTTTTTTTTGTTTAAATTAAATTGCTTCCTAATTGTTTTGTTTCAACAAACATTCATTGATTGGCAGTTGAGTCCCAAGTAAAAACGTAAGCCAATAAAGGCAAAAGATTATTTCAATTTCACTGTGACGTTTAACCTTTTAACCTCCAATTCAATTCCTTTTTTACAAACTTCCTGAGATCTACTTTAATATAAAAAAATTGAAAATTCATTGCAAACAGATATATGCAAAGTATTCCATATATATATATATAAAACCAAACATTTTGAAATACTTAAGTCGCTTCTTGTCACGAAAACACTCGCAAAATGGTTATAATAAAAATATTTCACAACAACATTGCAATAACGTAGTTTTCTAAGAGGTCTTAACAATTAGAAAAGCTTATATATAAATTTAAGATTTATATATGTATATCAATATTTTCTAATTTGGATCACATGTATTCAACACTATTTTTCTTTATTTATCAGTGTTTGGTCTAGCGTCAAACAGTAAATCATCTTTAAGCCAACGTTTCGTCTATAATTGTAGATATCTTCAGGGCTTGGTAGTTTTTCCTGTAAACAAACTTTATGACTATAGTATTCAAATGAAAACAAAAGCGTGCATTCGTAGTAGTCAAAAGAAGGATGTCTAGTTGAATAATCCACCAGTATTTTAAAATCTTTCTTTTATTATTATTTATTTTGTAAAAGAAATTTAAATCAGTTGGACTAAGTTTTTTTTAGACACCTTTTATCTGTTTCCTTCTTCATCCATTCATTTCTTCCAAGACTGTGAAAGCTCCTTGGTGAGAGCTTTTATTGTTAATTTTCAACTCGTCAGGATTTCAGACAAAAGTGTCTTTCTTAAAATCAATAAAATTCAATATAAGAGATTATTTCTGATCACTTTTTCAACTCTGTAAAATATTCTGCGATTAAAAGCTCATTTTTTTATTATTTGATAACGCATTGTAAAGGATTTTACCACTCATAATGTTAACTTGGGTTGCTCAATTTTTCTTTCCAAACTTTTAATGAGATAAACTTTGTATATAAGTATTTGTTTGTAACTCTCAAAAAAATTGTGGTACGCCCGAATTTTCAATAAAAGCGTCCAGATCCTTTTTTTTGTTTGGCGGCTTCCAAACATATATATATATACGATCGTATATATATATATATATTGTTATTGTTATTGTTATAGTTATTGTTATATAGTCAATAGTTACCGTTTTTAGTTATGTTTTAGCAACGATATATAACTATATTTTTAGTTATATATCTGATTATTATATATATAATAATTATATATATATATATATATATATAATTATTAGTCCCCACATTGTGGATAAGTTAAAGAAAATAAAACAACAAGATTTACCAATATATGTGGAAACGTAAGATCTAATGTGTCTTCAAAGATTCGTCTGTGCATTTCGGAACAGGCAGTCAATTTATATATGATATAAAATGAAATTAATATTTTAAATTTCGTGTCAAAAGTTTACTTATTAAAGTCAGCTCAAATTTAGAGCGTAAAAATTATAAATTTTGATTATATTTTGTAATTGGTATGAATTTAATATGAACATTTTCAAACGGAACAAATTTAAAAATATGAAAAGTTTATTTAGTGCCGTTTATGCTTTCATGATCTAATAACTAAAATATCATACGGAATGGTTAAATTTAAAAAGTAGTGAATAATTGTCAAAGTTTACCTTTTTAATAAGCTTGCGTTATCTTGTTTTCTTTTTTTTAAATTATCTTGCAAGATAAAGTTTGTTTATATCAAGTATTAAAAAGTTTTGTTGGTGAAATACAAGTAGATGGTTAGTTAAAGTTTTGCTGGAAAATGTCCGACAAAGCTGAATCACGATGATTTGCTAATCTTAATAATCATAAGTTTAAGCGAATTGTGAAAGGGTGCGAGGCAGTTTCAAGAGTTATCAGACAGAGCGCTCTGCAAAACGTGAGTGTTCAACTTTAAACAGACAACTCTCCCCATTGTTGGACTAGATCCATCAAAACTATACCACTCGCTTCCCCACAACTTTTGCCCACACACTCTAATCCACTAGATAATTGGGACAAGTAAAAATGCAACCACCAACTTAAACCTTCTTAAACATCCTTGTAAAGAAACTTTTAATTTAATTCACTTTAGCGTAAATTATTAAGCTATAAACCATCTTTTCCAGACATAAACACTAATTTAATAGTTCTTATTCTTCCATTAGCTAATTATCAGTAACTTATTTTACAAACATAGTCACACTGTTTATTCCATTCAAATACGTAATTGTTTCATCTATTTTACTTTAGAATTTACGAAATGAATTATTTTGGTTAAATAATTATTATATTAAATAAATTGTTAAATTTCGATTTTATTACACATACTATATGCTCAGTTTGATTACATTTTAGTTTTATTCAAAACTTTTTAGGGGATAAATTGAAACATATAATTTACAAACAAATATCTACTACTATCCGACAATCAAAGGGGTGCTGGAGGAGATAGACTTGCTTCACGTATATGCTTTACTCAAAAATATCAATTGGAATAATTTGTATTACATCAATAAATTGCACGATGAATTAGAATCTATGTGCCAAGAATACTCTTGTATTGGAAGAGGTATCAGGAGTCCTAAATGGCCCATTAGTGATGTACCCGAGACTATAGTTAAAGTTATGGAGTCTGAAAGATTATAAAAAGATCCAAAAGATATAAAATATATTTACAAGAAAACATAATGATTAAGGAACTCTGCCAATTGGTTGTGTTTCTTTTGTTTCAACAGACCAGGGTTTTTAAAACTGTACGCCACAAACACATTGTGAACATTTGTGGGTTACGTATAATTAGGGCACTTGAGAGGACAAAAATGTGCCAGTTCAAGACCTTTTCTGGGCCTCTCTTTCCAACACTGGTCATATCTAGATAATTCAGTTTCCCAATATCGTATGTCCTGAGTAATAAAAAATCATATTAAAAGATCTCTTGATTTATAAATCAAATAAAAGACTCAAAAATGGTTTAACTTTTATCAACATTATAAATCATAAATAATTAATAACTTCAATCATATGCGATTGATGTTATCAAAATAGAATAAATAAATCAATGTTGTTGTGACTGTGCACTCTAATTCTCTTTCTTTTTCAATTCATCAATAACGAAAATGCATACATAATTGCTCCTTTCAATTTTTAATTTTTTTCTCTGATATTCATGTGCCACTTAGATTCTTGTTGGGCCTGGTGCAGCGGCTGCACCTCCCTCTAGTGAAGTCTGAGTGTTATCATGAAATACCGGGAAATAAAAAGAGTAATACTTTAGTAAAAGAAAAGATATCAGAAGTCTTAATTAGCATGATAGAGATCTACTCGAGACTATAGTTAAAGTTATAATGTCTTAAGAGATATACAAAGAACTGAAAGTTATAGAACAATATACAGGGAAAGCTAATTTTCAAGGAACCCTAACAAACTATAGGGTTGAACGTGATTCCTTTCAATAAGAACAGCGTTTTTAAAACTGTACACCAAGATACATTGTGCATTTTTGGAGGTGTTCATATTTTTGCTAAGTTTAGAAATATTATATTCCAAAATTGTAGAAGTCTGTTATGACTTATGTGAATTTGATAAAACTATCAATGTGGTTTTTATATCTAAACCAGGTTTTCAATTTTTTTTGTTTTAACTGGAAAATACATTACTTTACCTTCTCTCTCTCTCTCTCTCTCTCTCTCTCTCTCTCTCTCTCTCTCTCTCTCACTCACTCACTCTGTCTTTCGTCTTCTGTAAATTCATAGTTGTGTTCCGAGAGTATTAGTTGTGTTGAAGAGCATTAGGCATTTTGAGAGGCCACTGAAATCAAGGAAATGAGGTACAGATTATCTAACTCTGCAGTCCTAGTTAGATAGACTGTTTAAATATAAAACCTTAATACATATTCGAACTTTTCCTTTCAGCTTATTTAATTAGGAAAGATGAAATAATTCCTCGTGAACTGTATTCTAAAGAAAAGGGGGCCAGGTTTGGTCAGTAGTTAACTACTGAGCTGCTCTAACTAAGTAAGTTAACTAGTTAAAATAGAGCTGCTCACCTTTGAATTGGTGGGTCCAAAGGTGTGATATCCACTCTGGCCCTCGATTTATTCACGTGGAAGATCGTTTACGTCGTCCCTCGGAGAGGGCGTTAAGCCGTCGGTCCCAAGTCTGTACGATGTCATGTATTCGTTAAAGATCCAGACTCTAAATACTCCCAATGTGGAATCAGCCTGATAATAGCGCTTGCTCATTACTAAAAATGTGTACCAATAATAAATGAGTCACAATTTCCGCCCCTAGAACAACATTAAAGGTGAACGTCTATATAATAAATAATTATATATAAGACTTATTATAATAGAATTATCCAAACATTATCCTATAGGATTCATTCGTCACGCAATTGTCCAACTAGCGCTGCAGACAGCAGTAAACCAGAAGAGTGAGAATCCAATAAATTATTGACTTTACAAAAGAACATTCAGTTCACGCACTTCCGCTCCAAGTCTATCTTGCCAGAAGAGATTCCCTATCCTAACTGATTTGAATTCTTGATTTATTCTAGGGCTATAGTCTTCCTATCAACCAGGCTAACGAAGAGGAGGTACAAAATTCCACTTAAAACAGAAGTGGAATACTTTACTCAATTATAACAGTGAATAACAAAAAAACTTTCAAATCATGGAAAAATTTAATAGATTAAGGGTACGCTAATTTTTTAATATCATTAATATTGTTTTACCCAATTTAAATTCATCAATCGTACTGTATGTAAAAAATGGTATATTTTTTATATTTAGTTTTATATGGTATATAGTTTTATAAAAAATATACCATTTGTTACACGATTTCCTTATCTAAGATAGATGAACTGACGCTGTTAGTTGTTGAGTTTTAGAAGTGCACAGTAACTCTGAGGTTTCAGTCGCACCCCTGCCTGCCATTTCCACAAACAGAGAAAATTTAATTTTCTCAAGATTCGAGTATCACTTCAATGCGGTGCGGGTACCAGCTTCCCTGTTCGTTAGCTGACTAACGATCCTTACCACTGGTAGGAGTTAACTTTCGAATGAACCAAATAAAATTTAATTCCAATTAAAAATGATAATTTCTCTTGAACGAATACTTCAAGTATCAACAAGTTGATCGGTTGAAGGTTCTAGTCATAATATGTTTACGATTTACTATTATTTTCATAATCTGGCAGCAGATCTTCATCCAAGCGTATGTTGTGAATATGGTAGGGACAGTATATCCCTAGGAGATTTGTTATTTTTACTGCTTCAACATCAGCCACTACTAATATTAGGTTAGTTTAGCTTGTACTGGCAGTCCAACGAAAGAGCACACATAAGCCTACCATAAGCCCTTTGTGATACCATACAATGAACAGTCTACATTGGGTAGTCCTGCATTTTGCCTAAATAAATTGACTTTCGAGTGGTAATCTTTAACCAATACCTGACAGGGTACAGTCATGGGACTAACAGCCTAACGCCTTTTCTGAGGGATAATAGAATTAGATTTTTTTACTTCCTATATTAATAAATCGAGACCTACACTGGGTATTGAACCTGGGATCTACCAGTTCAGAAGAGAGCGCGTGAGTCACTGGACTGTCTCACCACTACTGGCATGGACACCCCAGTTTGTAATAATAAATCGGGATGATATATTCAATCCAAAAGGAATCCAAATCACACATTTGAACCTGAAGATGTAATCTTATCACGTCAAAGATTTTTACGCAGAGTAATGCATCCTAACCACTAACACAACAGTTTATCATATTCAGTCATTAGCGTGTTCATTATAAAATTATCTTAAACAATAAATTACGTAAAATATCAATCGTAAGTTCATTCTGAAATATTATCAATTATTTGAATAAAAGTGAGCTTCCAATAAGAGACTATTTTAATGGGTTAGGAAAGGTAATTTTAAAAGCAATACTTCATTGACAATTTCGCCTAATGGGATAGATAACAGTGGGAGGCAGACACAACTCTGAAACAGATAGAACAGATAAACCAAGTTGAGAAATATTTATGCTCTTCGACTGAGAAACATAAAAGATTTGAACAACCTTATTCCTAGGAAATATCATTTTTCTACTATCTTAGTTTGAGAAATACAAAAGAGTACAGCGCTATATTTAATAATGACATTGGTGAAAAAAATTTTGATTTAGATTAGAAAAGAAAATTACATTTACAAATCAACAAAACATAATAATATTCATTGATTTATACTTTGAACATTTCCATTTCCTCTTGAGAATGGATGAGTAATGAAACTGGCAAAAACTTTAGGAAATCATACAAGGCAAGACAGAATATTTTTGCAATAATAACATAAGTGGCACTTATGAAGCTGTTTTATATGTAAAACCGATTTAATTACAAGATAAGTTGAAAAATTATTGTATAATTAATATTTCAGTTAAATAAATCAATTCTTAATACATACAATTCGTAATTCCGCCAAATAAGTTGTAACTAAAATAATTACTGTCGGAAAATGTAATTTACTATGAAAACATAGAGTCTGTTAAGAAGTATTGTTTGTTTTCAATGTTTCCACTTGAAAACTTTTGCCTTTAGTGGTGTTCTAGGAGCGAGAAGTACGGCTCATTTGTTACTTGACACCCATTCCGGTTAAAGCGAGTTACAATTCCAGAGTGATTCTATGTTGAGAGTTCTTAATTTTCTTTACAAACTTTTATAAAAGAGAGAATATTTTTCTTGTACTAGTCCAGGCACCAACATAATTTTGTTTAATTTATTTTCATCATATCCAAAAATCGAGCGCAATAAAATTATCCAGAAGGTTATTTATGTAATTTAATTTACATTAATTAGCACATAATCGTATATATAATGTACAAAGTCTGGGTCTCCAGGATTAATCCATTTAAATACTACAATAAATATTTTAATAAACAATTAAATAAACAATTTCAGTTTATGTAGATTTAGTTTTATGAGGTTAATTTATTTCAAAATCTGCATTATATTTGTTAAGTACAGTCAAATGTACCGTATTTCTTTAATATTTACAAATGTAATGAATCATTACATCTGCCCTAATATAGTTTATATGACTGTTATGTTATATTACATCACATGTTTCTCAAAGTTGTTTTCCAAAGGTGTATAAGGTTTTATAGCAAGAATAAATTGAATTGAAAAAGTGACTTTTTACATATTGTTTCTGTTAATTAAAAAAAGTCGTTTTAAAAATGTAATTTCAATCAATCTAAAAATAGGAAAACTTCCAATTAATAGTAGTGTAGAAATAATTGAGGTAATGTATAAATTAGTATATACATTACGTATATAAACATAAAGTATATGTTTCGACGTGATCAAAATGGCTGATAATATACTATAAATAATACTACGAAATGTGTTCATAATGTTCTTATATACGCCAAAAAAATTATTAATTCATTTGACTCCTCGGATTTTTAAAGTATTTGATTATCTCAGTCTTCCCAGTGTTAAAATTATAGTTACAACACTGAAACAGCCGAATATAAATGGAAATATAATATATCAATTCACAATTAATACTAAATGGAATACCACAAGTGTGACAAGGACCAGGTTAGGTCAGGGCAGCGTACTGCTCTCCGTATTGGTACATCCGGGTTTCAATACCCACTCTTGACCTAGATTTATTTACTTGGGAAGTGAATAAATCTTAGCACGTCGTCCTACGGAGAAGACATAAAGCAGTCGGTCCCGTAGCTGTACGATGTCCTCTACCTGTAAAATCGATACTCTAAATACACCGGAATATGCAACGTTTAGGACGTCCAAAGTAAAATCAATCCTCTTTGGTATAAAAAAGAGCCAATGCTTGTCCTATGTGTGAACCTTTGTGGGATTGCCACTGCAACCTAACCTAACCTACAAGTGTTTTTTGTTTTTGTTTTCTTGTTTAAACCGATCCCCTTGCGGGTTAAAAACATCAGCCCTTTACGGTCTTTTTATTTGATCGTTGATTCTACAGTGGGAGACGTAAATTTTGCCTAACTCAAGTATATTTAGAGTAACGATCTTCAATGAGTACCTGACATCGCACAGGCTCGGGAGCGACAGTGGAACATCCTCTCCGAGGGACGACGTACTCAAGATCTATCCACCTTCCGCGTGAATAAATCGAGGGCCAAATGGGTATTGAACCCAGGACCTACCAGTTCAGAGGTGAGTACGTTAACCACTGAGCTAACCTGGCCCCCTAACCTACAAGTTTTATTTATGTTTTCCTCACGGAAGTATTACACCACCTTTGCACTTTTGCACTACATTAAAATATAATATTATACATACATATATATATATATATATATATATATATATATATATATATTGGTGTATACTGGCAGTAAGTCTTCTTTTAAACAAGTGTTGTTAAAAATCACAGCGGCTTCAGCATTAATAATCTTTTATTAGAAAGATGTTCTATTTGCCTTATTATTTTCTTGTAAAGAAACATTACACGAAAATGAATATCAATTTACAAAAAAATAATAAGGCAAATAGAACATCTTTCTAAAAAGATTATTAATGCTCAAGCCGCTGTGCTTTTTAACAATATATATATATATATATATATATATATATATATATATATATATATATATATATATGTTGAATGCCAGATTACATATTGTAAAAGACGAGCCAATCCCTGTTACGTATTACTTCGGGCACTTCTTATTGGTTGTGGGTGTTTATTCGTTGAACACGTTTCTCCTTAGCACACTCCGTCTGCTCGGCTGCCTCAGCCTTCACTCCGGGAGAGGGCTCGCAGTCCCTACTTAATTTTCCAATAGAGTTGGATGAAGGTCTTGGCGTCCTGGCTTGGAAGTGTACCTCGTCGAACTCGGTGTTTACTATGGGCTTAGTGGATTTCATTAGATACTGGTTGTTGGTGTTTTTTGTAAATTCTATTGATGTGGGTGTATGTAGACCTTTTCCCCGTCGGTTTCTTAACACGCTTGGCCGCATCCGCCGTCCTTCCTGGAGAGGGCTCGCAGTCCCTACTTTAATTTCACAGAGGGCAGGAATGGCATAGGCGTCCTCACGCAGAAGAGTTCCTCGTAAGAATCTGGTCCGGGCTATGGGCATTATGAGTTGAAGTTGAAGTTGAGTGTGTGTGGCGTTTGTCATTAGACCCCTTTACTGCAGTGTTTTCTTGAAGAATGCGTGGCGCCTTCCTCGTGTCGTTGCGACCGGTTTCGACCGTTCTTCGGTCATTCTCAAGCTGGTGAGAATGACCACCAGCTCACCAGCTTGAGAATGACCGAAGAACGGTCGAAACCGGTCGCAACGACACGAGGAAGGCGCCACGCATTCTTCAAGAAAACACTGCAGTAAAGGGGTCTAATGACAAACGCCACACACACTCAACTTCAACTTCAACTCATAATGCCCATAGCCCGGACCAGATTCTTACGAGGAACTCTTCTGCGTGAGGACGCCTATGCCATTCCTGCCCTCTGTGAAATTAAAGTAGGGACTGCGAGCCCTCTCCAGGAAGGACGGCGGATGCGGCCAAGCGTGTTAAGAAACCGACGGGGAAAAGGTCTACATACACCCACATCAATAGAATTTACAAAAAACACCAACAACCAGTATCTAATGAAATCCACTAAGCCCATAGTAAACACCGAGTTCGACGAGGTACACTTCCAAGCCAGGACGCCAAGACCTTCATCCAACTCTATTGGAAAATTAAGTAGGGACTGCGAGCCCTCTCCCGGAGTGAAGGCTGAGGCAGCCGAGCAGACGGAGTGTGCTAAGGAGAAACGTGTTCAACGAATAAACACCCACAACCAATAAGAAGTGCCCAAAGTAATACGTAACAGGGATTGGCTCGTCTTTTACAATATATATATATATATATACACGAAGACCGCTTGTTACGGTTGAAAGATCTTAGTCTTGTTTTCCCATTTTCTTATTGTGGTTTGATCGTTGATTGTTATTTTACGTGTTTATGTGAAATCTTTTTATATATATATATATATATATATATATATATATATATATATATATATATGAACAAACCACATAATGAAGTGGAAAAACAAGACTAAGATCTATCAACCGTAACAAGGAGTCTTCGTCAGAGTCAAAAACCCAACTGAGAGTCATTTGGGTTTTTGACTCTGACGAAGACTCCTTGTTATGGTTGAAAGATCTTAGTCTTTTTTTCCCATTCCATATTGTGGTTTGATCATTGATTGTTATTTCACGTGTCTATGTGAAACTGATATATATATATATATATATATATATATATATATATAAAATGAAAGGTCCGTGTGGACAATAAACACTTTAACACATAGAAAAGAACACAGAAAGACACTACAGAACTCACTTCGATATTTCGACATCCGTCGTCATCGGGAAGAAGTGCGAAGTACTCGCGTTGAGAAGCAAACTACTACTGAGTAGTAGTTTGCTTCTCAACGCGAGTACTTCGCACTTCTTCCCGATGACGACGGATGTCGAAATATCGAAGTGAGTTCTGTAGTGTCTTTCTGTGTTCTTTTCTATGTGTTAAAGTGTATATATATATATATATATATATATATATATATATATATATATTGGTATAAATAGGCAGCAGATCTTCTTTTAAACAAGTATCATTAAAATTAACCGCAGTCTCGGCATTCACGATCTTAAGACTGAGAGATTCGATCCTACGAACTAACCTCCTGCTAACAGGGTTCAACTGGAAAAGGAGTTGGCCAAGTGACATGTTAAATTAAAATCGATGACTCATGCTTAGTCATTGCTGTAAATAGATTAAAAGGATAGTACAGGTTATTATGAAGAGAAGGTTAAAGGTCAATAATGAACAAGAAACAAGCGGTTAGAATAAAAGAGTTGAAAGGTCAACGGTATAACTGGACTAATAGAGAATAAATAGATTAAGAAAATTATTAATAATAATAATAATAATGTTAATAATATATATATATATATATATATATTATATATATATATATATATATAAGTATATATATATATATAAGTGTATATATATATATATATATATAATATATATATATATATATATATATATATAATACAATGTAATTTACATTGGCTTATTATAATTCATTAACCTACAACTGTTGGTTCAGTGAGAGGAGAAGACAATTCGAGATCAAAAAATGCATGAAACTCCAACTACAGTTGCGTTAAAACTGAGGTATATCAGTTGCATTGCTCTATTGCGTACACTCTACTGTATAAAATGTCTGACAAGAAAAAAATTAGAATTTAATTAGAAGTTAAGGTATGAATCAAAGTTGTGGTAATCATACAGTCAACATGAATGATTCATGAATATTGTAGAATTCTGATATTAACAGTCTGTTAAGTACTTTTCTTGAAGGAACCAAGGATTTGTTGTTTAAATGGATCACAATTTTTAGTAATGATTTAACTTTCTGCAAACTATGTTAGACTTTGTACAGACTACTTTTGGCTGAAATCAGTTATATCTGTTGAGGAGGCAGTAAGAAATGCAATCTCTCTCGTGTCAGTTTTCAGCTGTTCTCCCTTTGCTTGGACAAGCCTATGGAATAAATCATCTTACTTTCTAACCGGCTTATATCTCACGTCAGACAAGTTCGTGCCTTTCTCTCTCAATAGCCTTCGTCTTTCACTCTAAACTACCACGAGTTCCCCAATACACTTCAAACACATAATGTCATTTATCACCCACCGACAATTCCTACCTCATAGGCCAGTAATATCTTTTATTATCACATTCCTATATAGTAATATTGAATTTTATTAAGCTTTTTTTTTATGAAATTCAGATAGAAGTATCAACAGGTAGATTATAACAAAACAACTAAGGTATTTTAAAAATTTTGTGATCGAATTCATGCAAGAACCCAACATTTGTAATTAAGGGATTTTCTAGAATTATAACTGTTGGTCCGTTTTACGTAAAAGGACAGATACTTTTAAAACATTACTAATGAACTCAGTAAGACGATACAATTGACTTAATAATGTGAGTCACGGGCAGTGCAATACTCCTTCGAATCAGAACAATAAAGCTTCATTGATACTTCCATTCATATTACAAACGAATATTAAATATAAAAAAGAAATGGAATATGTTTTAGCTAGTAACAGCTTGCATATACTCACATTGAAACATATCGACCCAATCATAACATCTAAAAGTACAATCAGGTTTATTGTCCAAAGTCGTCCTCAAGATCAACTAAAGACACTCAACCAAAAGCCATTAACATACAAACAGAATCCTGTTAATATGTCAACCACGTCACAAAGTCAAACATAAACTAAGGTCAAAGGTCATCTCCATATACATATATATATATATATATATATTATATATACATGTCATCATGCTGACCATTTAGACAAATCTAATCATAAACTGAGGTCATCCGGTCAAAAGTTATTGTCTTATGCATGCACTACTCCAACCATATATTGAAATTCACAAATTGTTTTCTTTTTTAAAAAATCTCTAATGCAATAGTTAAATTTTCTGTTGTTTCAAAATGTTATACTTTTGCCTATTAAAAAGGTTTAATTAAAATCTGAAACGTCTGTAAAGACAGTTTAATTTAAACCTGAAAAATTGACAGAGGTTTGATAAATTTTATTTTGTTTCTTCTTTACGGTCGATACTTTTTCCAATATATATATATATATATATATATATATATATATATACAAACTACAATAAAAAATAGGGATAAAAGATCTTTCAACCGTAACAAGCGATCTTAGTCATAGTGAAAACTGAAGTTGGGTTTTTGACTCTGACGAAGACGGCTTGTTACGGTTGAAAGATCTTAGTCTTCTTTTCCCATTTTCTTTTTGTGGTTTGATCATTGATTGTTATTTCACGTGTTCATGTGAAATCTTTATATATATATATATATATATATATATATAACAAGTTGTATATATGTTATATATGCATATACATGTGTTATTACATGATATATATATTTTATCAATTTAAATATTGAATTTGTTTTTTTTGTATAATTAAAAGTAATTTAATGTATTTATCATGTATTCAGATAATGTCCAGCTGTCTTTAAGAGGACCAAAAGGAGAGCGAGGTGAACGAGGGCCTAGAGTAAGTACCTAATTTATATATTTTATTAATTAGTATTTATTGTTAAAATATAAATGTAAAAGTAATCATGCTCATTAATAGTTTTTATATTTTCCATTGGTCTCTTTCTTTACTATTTATTTCTCTTTAAAAAAAATGATAAAATATTTGGATAGAGTGAAAGAAGTGAGTGAGAAAGGAAAGAGAGTTTGAGGATGGCAAGAAAGGAAGGAAAGAAATAGGGATAAGGTAAGAGATTGAAAGAATCATAATAAAAGGAATAAATAAAAATATCATCGAAAAAGTGAAGAAGATAAGAATAGATAGGGCAAGAGAGACAAAGAGAGTGGGGGAGGGATGGAAAGGGGAAAAAGAAAAATGAAGGAGGACGATAGATGGGAAAGATAGATAGAGTGAGAGGGGGGGGGGGTTATAAAGTGGGTAGAAGTGAAAAAGAAATATTGAGAGAGAAGAGGAAGTGAGAAGAAAAGAAATCTAATTGAGATAAGAGAAAGAGGAGAGTATAGTATGAGGGAGGGATGATAAACAGTTAAAATGAGATAGATAAAAGAGAAATATAGTCAGAGTTGAGGATGGAAAGAGATAGAAAAAAGTTGTTGAACACTAAAAAAAAATGAGGAAATATAGTGAAGAAGAATGAGTGATGGAAGAAAGAGAGATGAAGAGAGAGTGAAAAGGAGAGTGAATGAGAAATGTGTATGTGAGAGTCTGACAGTAATGTAGAAAAAGTGAGAGATATGGTGAAGAAGAAGAAAAGAGTGTTAGAGAGAGAGAGAGAGAGAGAGAGAGAGAGAGAGAGAGCGAGTGAGACAGAGACTGAGTGAGAGAGAGAGATAGTGAACAGGAAAGTGAATGAGAAATGTGTATGACAGGAGTCAGTTAGTAATGTGGAAAAAGTGGGAGTTATGTTGAAGAAGAAGATAAGAGAGTTAGAAAAAGAAAGAGTGAGAGAGAGGGATGGAGTGAGACCAGAAATGAGGGAGACTAGCAATAAGGAGTGATAGAGAGGACAGCGATAAAAGGAAAAATCATGGTAAGTGAGAGAGAGAGAAAAAGAGATAGGGTAAAACAAAAACATGCAGTAAATGACGGGAGAAGGTAAATCACAGGGTTTGGTTCATGGTACGCATAAGAATAATGTTAATAAGTCTGTAACAAAAAGAGAACTTTGTATATTCTCCAAAAAGGCCATTATTTTAGTCTTTATGACGGTAATATAGTACTTTTTAAGTACCCTTCAAATTTAGTTTAAATTTGAATAACTGACTATGAATTACATTATGGTAATCATCTCATTACTAATGTAATTATAGACCATTACTAATATATGTAATGGAGTTCATGGTACCGGTGCTCCCATTTTGATCCGCGTTCGATTCTCACCCTGGTCCCCAATTTTTTCACTTCCAGAGTAAAAAAAAACGATATCCAGGGTAAGAAACTGTAATAACTAATGTAATTATTTTACATTATTACTCGATGGTAA
Source organism: Hermatobates lingyangjiaoensis (assembly GCA_026182355.1). NCBI lineage: Eukaryota > Metazoa > Arthropoda > Insecta > Hemiptera > Hermatobatidae > Hermatobates > Hermatobates lingyangjiaoensis. The sequence continues at coordinate 195,185 of JAPFBL010000344.1, forward strand.
TGGGGGCCACGGTAGCCCGGAAGTTTACGTGCTACTCTCTGGACTAGTAGAACAGGGTTCGATTCTCCTACTTGCCCTCGTTTTATTCACAATAAAAGTGAAAAATTCTGAGAATGTCGTCTCTTCTAGAAAAGCCTGTACATTAAAAATCCCTACTCTAAATACATTTGAGTTGGTCAAAATTAAGACCCCTTATGCAGAATCATTAAGAATACATAATATTTCCTTGAGAAATAAGTATCAAAGGTGTAGTATCAAAGGTGGTCCCGGAAAACCCACACACCAAAAATGTACGCAGATAATGTAATTACATAAAGATAATGAATGAAATAGATAGTTTCTATCAGCCAACAACCAATTTACTTTTCCACTTATTTACGTGTACGTTGTAATTAGAAGGCTTAAGTTAGGTGATGTTGCAGTGGCAGTCCCGCAAGGGAACACACGTGGGCCGAGCATTGCCCCTTTGTGATACCACACAATGAAGATTGATTCTACAGTGGGAGTCCTAAATTTTGCCTAAATCAAGTGTATTTAGAGTAGGGATCTTTAACGAGTACCTGACATGGTACATACTCGGAACCAACGGTTTAACGTCCTTCTCTGAGGGACAACGTGCTCAGATTTATTCACCTCCGGCGTGAATAAATCGGTGGCCATGTGGTGATTGAACCCTGGTCCTATCAATTCAGAGGCGAGTGCGTTAACCGCTGAGCTAACTTGACCCCTATTTAGAAGGTTTAGACTCATTTTGTACTAACAGTGACAACCGTCAGTAAATTCCAGTTTTGACTTACGATAGTCAGTTCCGTTACGTTCGCGGACGTCTTGTCTTGTAGGTACTCACCATTTAGTCATAAGCAGAGTCATTTTAGTGAATACCTCTGAAAATGAAATCGTAAAGAGATTTTAACACAAGATCAATTGGTTAATTACATCTAGTCATATATAACAAAACAACATGGTACATATTGTATGGTTATAATGTAATGAGGCTGACTGATTTGAATAATAAAACATAATACTCTTTATTAAAAATGTGTTTCTCTTAAAATTCATAAGTTAAAATGGATTTTCGCAAAAGAAATAACTCTTGGCAAGGGTAATCAAGCTCTTAAATGCATCTCTTAAAGAACAAGGTTAATGGGAAGTTTATTGCAAATGGCTGGCAACTAAGGGAATTAGAGGTAATCGCGCTGTGATGCAGTTAATGCCAGCTGAAGAGGTGCTAGAGTAATGGCAGAGGTGTTCTTGGGCTGTTAACCACTCCTAATGACAATCCTTAATAGGGGTCCACATATACAAATAAACGTGAAAAAAATTCTATTTGTCACCTCACTACTAGATAAATTAAAAACACTCTTTTACAAGTACTAACACATTATATATCATAGTTTTGTCATATCAATACTGTTTACAGTATTATTTTCAACATACTGTAAGATTCAAAATTTTTTGTAAGATTGAAACTCATAGGTCAACAGTAGTTGGTTATCATCAACACAACATACGGATCAGAAAGTCCGCAGTCTAAATAAGTAACCCTATGAAAGTAACTCGTGATAAAGTAGATAACTTGGTTATAAATATATTTTTATGAATTAGGCAGCACGTGTAAGATAGGATCGAAAAATTACGCAAATATATTATTAAGATTACTCCTGCAGGCAGACAGAAAAAAATCAATATTCCACAGTTTAAACATTCAATTTAAATAAACAATTTCGTCGTAATTGATACATCTCCGAGTTTTTTTTTTTAAAAAGCCTGAGTCAAGCTAACATATTTCAATTTGACTAAGAGTTTGTTTTTTTTTTTATTTTTCAATTGGTAATAATACTTTCACTCTACAGGGTAACGCTGTTTCACGTTCACAGCAATTTATTAATGGGCAATCCACTTTACCAACTGAATTTTCCATGCAGTATTCATTTCGAATCAAATTCACCAACATTTGCATGAAGTTTTCTCTATGTAGATCTATAATAACTAGAACTACAACCAATGTACTAAAAGTTTTAACATACTCTTCATGTATGATTATACAACTTGGGAAAAAATGTTAAGTTCATACGCATTTTAACATCGCCATTAGTAGTATTTTCAAGTTGGAAAGTATAACATTAACAAATAATCTATCTAGTTATTTTAACACTATTTTTCTTTTTATCGACATTACGTCTAGCTTCAAACAATACAACACCTTTAAGCCGATGTTTCATCCATATTTGTAAACATCTTTAGGGGTTCATAAATACAGAATTTAATTACAGTAGCATGAAAAATGTTTATAAGTTACATTATTTAATTAATATATACAATTACCTTGGTATTTTCCTATTGTAAAAAAATATAACTACTCAACCGTTATATTATGTGGTCGAGATAAGACAACAAAATTTTGACTCAGTGAAATTTTATAGAGTTCGATATTTAACAGCTTGATAATATCATAAACGCTGATTATCCTTATAATTATATACTACTTACGTATCAATATACGTATTAAGTAATTAAATAAACGGTCCAACAGACTTTTAAATAAAAACCGATTAAACTCTTCGCCTCCTGATGACGACGATGGTCAAAATATAGAAGTGAGTTATTCCTGTGTCTATCTGTGTGCTATCTTCTTTTTAATCGGTTTTTATTCAATATACGTATTATCATTAGAATTAACGTATAACGATACACTATATACTGTACGTATAATACACTCATTATATGTAGTATTATTATCGTTATACTATTACATATTATACGTATATATATATATATATATATATATATATATATATATATATATACCACCTACTAAATTAAATGAACCAAAGGGACACTCATTTTATAAGTTGTTGTTGAGGTTATATGACATATGCGAACTGGAAGTTTACGCAGCGCACAGTTAATTAATAAGAAGTTACTAAAAAAAACACTTACTAGAGACCATATTTCAAAGTACTTCTCGTCCTTAAGGGAAAACTAAAGGAACTCCTTATGAAAAGTCACAGACAGATAAAAGGAGATGAAGAGAGAGTGATTGTTGCGTTCTGTAATCTCCTTCTACTAAGAAACAACCATTGACTAGGTAGTCAACCAAGTTCAATGGTAGTCCTACAAGGGAACACACATAGGCCGAACATTAGCCCTTTGTGATACCACAAAATGAACATTCTACTACAATAGGAGTCCTGAATTTTGCCTAACTCCAGTGTATTTACAGTAGGAATCTTTAACCTATACCTGACATCGTACAGTCTCGGAACCGACGGCTGAACGTCCTCTCGAATGGACGACGTACTTAGATTTATTCACCTCCACGTGAATAAATCGAGACCAGCGTGGGTATTCAACCCTGAACCCCAATTTATTGAATAAAGTAACTGATTTTTCCTTCCTGTATTATATTATTTTTATTAGAAAAATCAATATATATATATATTGATATATGATTATTGTGATTCTATCACTTATTATATGTTAACCTTCGTAATTGAAATATCCATTTTAAATTACTCTATCCTATTTAAATGAACGTACTTTCTTAAAAAAAGAATGTAACAATTATTCAAAACAGTCAGCAATAATTCAAACTTTTCAATAGGTCGTACATAGTAAAAGTGTTCATAGTTAAATTCTGTACATTTTAATTTACCTTGAAAAAACAAGCCTCTCTGTTTGTCTATAATTTCGTTTACAGTTTTATCTGAAAAAAAAAGATAACAGTATTATAGTTTTTTGTGTTATATTTTTTAAATCATATTGAAATGAGATAAACTAATTACATGTAATTAATTAATTAGGTGTCATGACATGAATTAAGCTCACAATCAATGGGAAAATAAATTATGTATTTTATTAAGGTCAATGGCATTAATTTTAGCGCAAACATAAAAACCTGTTAATTCATATCAAATAATATAATTAAATCTGTTCTAAAGAATAAACATAATTAAAGATAGAACATATTGTATTTTATGTAATTAAAAGGAATTTATTTGAAACAAACTTATGTTTTTAGAAACGTAATTCGTAAAATAAAATAATAATCTTTAACGATTTTCCAGCATTCTTGAAAGGTACCAAATAATATCACTTTATTTATTTATTTATAAATAAAGTACAACTTAGGTGAAGAAAAATAGAGAAATTAATAACACAACAACCGATTGTTTGTTTTTAGTTTCTCTATGTTTATTTATTTAAATTGAACTTTAATTTATATATATAAATTTAAGATATATATATATAAATATCTTGCTAAATTGTATGCCTATTTTTAATTTCATAACTTTTTACGGAGTCTCTCAATTTCTCTAATACGCTTTCTCCATGATTATTATGGACTACTGAAATTATTATGAGACTCAGTAGAAATGTTCTGAAATTAAAAATAGCCATACATTGAAACAAGACATGCATAAACGAAGGTTTGTTTCCACATATATACACCATGAATTGTTTTCTTGACCCAATATTCATATTCTATAAGATTTTTGAAGGTTTAGGCCTTATGATTGAAACTACATCTCATGTCGACGTTTCAACATATATTTATATCTTCTTCAAGGCTACAACATGTTACTTTTTACAATTAGCACTATATTGGTCATTACAGAAAATTGGTATCTTATACAATCAGAAAGAAAACAGCTATTCACCCTAAGGTCATGTTTTCCTCAGTTAGTAACACTAATTTATTCTGTTATTAATTTTAATTCCAATCATGCCGTATTAGCTTAATTAAGTTAAGTTTTCATATATAATTTAAATAAGAAAAAATTATTTATTTAAAGTTTCACATAATTTCTGTTATAAATATGCATATATATATATATATATATATATATATCAATGATCAAACCACAATAAGGAAATGGGAAAACAAGACTAAGATCTTTCAACCGTAACAAGCGATCTTCGTCAGAGTCAAAAACCCAACTGAAACGATATATATATATATATATATATATATATATATATATATATATATATATATATTTCCATAACAAATACATGAAACTTCCCAAGCTTCTTAACTCAGGTTCTATTTACTCACTAATTAGTATATAAAAACAAATCAAATATAATTTACGCAGAGAATAGGTACTTTGCTGTTTCTTCATTTCTTCCCAAAAGTTGAATTATAATATTGTTTATTATTAGATAAAATATGTTTTCTAACAATTTCTTTTGGATAAGAAAAAAATATTGAAAAGAAAATTCTGTTTTTCGGTATATAGTTCAAAAAAAGAAATATAAGCCTTAAACGATTTTCCAGCATTCTTGAATATTCATAACCTCGTCTGCTTTTATAAACAAAAACTGGTATTCATTTTTATTTTTGATTACTCTCCAAATAGTTAAGATTTGGTAAAAAAAATTCTCTAATAAATTTACTTTAACTAGAATGGAATTTTTTTATTGAGATCATTGCTTTTTACTTTATACTTTTATACTATACATTATGCTATAAAGTAGCTCTTTTTATTATCCATTGTTTAATTATGATTGTTGTAATATACTTTCGTATTAATAAAAATCAACAAAATATTGAATAAATTATATTGCAAGTGATATAACCGATTCCAATGAAAAAAAAAAATGTATTGGATTTCATTACTCTGTTGTTAGACTGTTAAGCATATGCACAAGATTATCATTAATAACTGCGTATTTTTAAAGTCCAATGCGAAATGTATTTTCAAACAATACTCTGTGTAACATCACACGGTTTTGAACCGATTTTGTTACAACCCATCCAAGGTAAATCTGTACAGGTTTTTCCAAATATCACACCAGAAGTATCTCATACATACGAGTAGAAGCATATCGATTAGAATTCAACCCACAAACTTCACACCTGTTAGAACATAACAGACTTCTCTCTTCGAAGAGTAGTGTACATTACATTCATTGTAACATATGTTTTAATAACTTAACAATAACAAAAAAAAAATATTTATATAGAATTAATTTATCCAAAATTTTGATTGGTGTTCAGTACTCAACAAATTGATTTTTAGCATATTTAAACACTATTTTTGTCAGTTACGCCTCAGAAAAAATAAGCGATCAGTCGTTCTACATCCCAAATATAAAAAAAATAGAAAAAATGAACTTCACAAAAACAAACGATTAAAATAATGAGCCATAAATTAATATGAGCCTCATACCAAAATTAAGTTTAGCTAAAATTAACACAACATTCCTTGACTGTTAGGTGGTACGAGGTTCACCGGGTCAGCTGGTATTAAATAATTACACATTACCTTCTAAATAAATGAAATTTAAATTTATGTTGTACCATAAAAACATATGTTAGAATGAATGTAATATACACTTATGGAAAAGATAAGTCTGGTATATTTCAACAGGTATGAAGTTTGCAGGTTTAATTCTAGTTTATGAACATCTCTATATGTAAGTTCGTGAGTTTGTTCCTTTGTTTGTTTGTTTTTGTTCACCCATTTCCCGTGGAGTTAGAGACTTGAAGTTAAATATATATTATTTATTACTTGAGCAATGTTAAATAAAAGAAAATTATCACTATATTCCCAAAATTGGAGCCAGGGTAGCAAGTGTCTTGCGTGCTTGCCGATGACAGCAGTGAAAATGTGTTATATATAAATGTAACCAACATTTTTTTTAATTTAATATTTGCGTAATATAAACACTGGTAATCAGCTAAATGCATAAAGACAGGGTAGCCCTTTGGCTTGCGTGCTCACCTATGACAGTAGCACAAATATATTAAAAATAAATGTAACAAACTAATTTTTGAATTTAAAATTTGACTAATATAAACAATGAAGTAAAGGCATGGATCCAAGGTAGCCAGTCGCTTACGTGTTCACGATGACAGTAGGGAAAATGTATTATATATAAATGTAAATTTATTATTATATATATTATATATATAATATATTATTATAATATATAATTATATTATAATATAATTATAATATATTATATAATATATATTAAATATATATTATTATATATATTATTATTATATATAAATAATATACAAAAAAATTAATTTAAAATTTTCGAAATATAAACAATGGTAATAAAACACAGGCATGAAGCAAGAGTAGCCCAGAGGCTTGCGTGCTCGCTGATGACAATACTACAAATGTATTATAAATAAATGTAACAAATATATAATAAAATACAACATTAGAGGTTACAAATGAATAATTTTAGAAACAAACTTGAACACAACTGTCAAATAAAATACTAATGTACTAGGGTAATATTATAAAGACACATTCTTTCCATTAATGTTATTTTATGTTAGGTAAATAAATTGAATATTTCAATTTACAAGTTTTGTTTCTTTTAAACATATTTCATTGTGTATATAACTTAAATGGATGTTTTATTAATTTATATGATAAAATAAATGATTTCTTTTTACTTTTAAATGATTTCTATTTTGCTAAATATACTTACTGTGCATATATATCTTGAATCAAGTTAAGAATACTATATCAAAAGCTTGGGTCATATAAAAATCTGCTTCCATGCCTTAATAATCAGAAACAACAATTAAAAAAATTATCCCTGTCAATCATGTTCAATGGATTAATTTCAATACCTATTGTTATAATTTCTGAGTGACACAAAGGGTCATGGGTAGTCTGGTATGATATATTTCTGGTGAAGTATTAGGGAACCTCTACATATTTACCTTGGAGTGGTGGTGCACCATCGGTTCAAAGAACATGTGATGTTACATAGTATTGTTCGTTAAAGATCCCTACTCTAAAAATCTCGTGAAGAGAATATACATATAACAAGATTTCACATAAACGAGTGAAATAACAATCAATGCTCAAACCAAAATATGAAAAGGGAAAAAAAGACTAAGCTCTTTCAACCGTAACAAGTGGTCTTCGTCTGAGTCAAAAACCCAACAATTTGTTTTTTTTTTTTTTAACAGGGCATACATGAATTAATTGGGTATATATTTGACGAAGGCCGCATCATGTGTATTGCATGTGGGTTCCCTCTCTGCAACAGCGGTCAACTAGAATAAATAAATTTACATCTATGTACAAAAAAAAAAAAAGAAAAAAGAGATGCTTTAGAGGACAGTCATGACAGAATTTATTACCAGTTGGGTTTTTGACTCTGACGAAGACCGCTTGTTACGGTTGAAACATCTTAGTTTTTTTCCCTTTTCACATTGTAGTTTGATCATTGTTTATATATATAAATAATATATATATATATATATATATATATATTTGTATAATTAGGGAGCAGATTTTTGTTCATACAAATTTCGTTAAACACTTTTAGCACCTTTGTTTTAGTTTCTTTTCTAATTAGTGTTTTGATGTTTTCTGGGATATAAAATAGTAACTGTCCAAAAAATTTTATCTTTAAAACTCATTGTTCACAATATATACTTCTTAACAATTAACCGACGTTTCAGTCTCCAGGGACCATCTTCAGGGTATTTTTTTAAAAATTTAACATTTGTTAAATTTGAACCTGAAGAACTGACCGAGTTCCGATAAATATTACGTTTGTTTCTATTCCACGGTCGATACTTTTATCATTATACATATACATATATATATATATATATAATAAATTCAAAACGAAGGAAACACACAGAAAGACACAGACATAACTCACATCGATATTTCGATGTGAGTTATGTCTGTGTCTTTCTGTGAGTTTCCTTCGTTTTGAATTTATTTTATTTTAAAAAAGTCCGCTGGACCGTTTCTTTTAATTGTTATATATATATAAATAATTGAATATAATTGAACGTCGTATAGTTGAACGACGACAGTTCAATTGTGTTTATTTGTCTTTTATTTTGTCATTCTGATGGCGATGGAGTCAAAATATTGCTGTGGTTTTTGTGTGTTACTTGTTCTGTCTTTCATTGGGTTTTAACTATTATACTTCTTTGTTATAATTACTCATCTAATTTAATATCATTAATTTATTTTTTTATAATGGATTTAATTATGGTAAAGATGAGTGTAAGTCATTCCATTTTTTTTTCATTATTACCTTCATGAGGGTAAAAACATGAATCTGCATTATTTTTTTCATTCCAGGGACCTCCAGGGGACTATGTCCGTGGATCTCCAGGCCCCCCCGGACCACCAGGGCCTCCGGGACCTCCCTTTAGCACACTCTACTCCGGACAAGACATCGATGGAAGCGGCAATTATGACGTAAGAATCAATATTGTCTGAGACAAATGATTACAATAATTATTATCTGTATCAAATACTCAGGAAAAAATCATGTAGCGTGTATAGGACAAATTCCATGTACTGTTTACGCCTTAATCACTTCAACAAAAAAAGGAAAATGGAAAGGAAAAGGAAAATTGCTGATGATCTAAAAAACAGGTCAGCATTAAATAAATTTAAATGTATTACATTATTGTGTTTAAAAAATTTGATAAAATAATAGATTAATAATAGATTACGAGGACCGTTTGTTACGGTTGAAAGATCTAAGTCTTTCATTTTTTTATTTCTTATTATGGTTTGATCATTAATTGATACTTCATATAAGAGTAGTTCAAGCTTGGCTTTGGAGAAAAGGGCTAAAATATATCTCTGTTTGTAAATTTGAAATATCAAGTTTATTGAGGATGGCTAATTTAAATATACATATTATAAACAAATTTGGACATGTACGGATGTTTATTTACTTTCATTTCGCATTGCTTCAAAATATTTATTCTGTTGTTAAAAAATATTCCGGTGCAGTTTCATTCCCCGAAGAGTAATGACTGATTCTTGGAACTAGAAAAGAAAACTTTTTTTAATACACACATACACACGCGCACACGCACACACACTCACACGCACACACACACACACACACACACACACACACACACACACACACACACAGATAATTTCACTTCTTTACCAAAATAAACTTCTATAATTTTATTTTTGATAGAATGAAAGAAAAAAACACCAATGTCTCAAAAAAAACCAGATTATATACAACGCCGACGCGTTTTGAACTTAGTGTTCATCCTGAAATTACATCTACAATATAAAATATGAGCAGAAAATGTTAAACTGAATACAAAAAACTTGACTAAAATATAAATTAAAAAAATGTTTACATATTTGCCATTCTAAGGAGATGTCGAGTGTTCAACACTAATATATATATATATATATATATATATATATATAATATATATATATATATATATTATTAAATATAGGTAAAAAAGCCTAATCGCAATTAAATTGTGTTATTTTGAACAATAATGTCATGATTTAATGTCGCTTGTATTCGTAGATTATTATGTTATATTATTTTTATTATGGATATGACAAAATAACTGTAAATCTAAAAAAGCATAAAATGTGCGAAATAGAAATGGTGCAAGAATATTCTAGGAAGTGGAAGGCTTTTAACAATGCTAGAACACGAAAAGCGTTTTAGCTAACCTTAAGTAAAGTGTCAATTGTAAAAACGTTGAACGAACTTTCAACTTCAAATAAGGCAATATCACGAATAATCTGAAAATAATTTATATGATCAGAAATCATGTAAATATCACAAAGGAATAACTCAAAGAAAGACTTCTGGCTTTGAAACTAACTGACTGTAATCAACAACTACATATTACTACATTTTTCAATATAAGAAAAATAGAAAAAAATAGGCTCAGAATATTAGTATATAAAAAATAGAAAAAAATACGTTCTACCAATACCACAAACAAATATTTGAAGTGTAAAAATATTCATACATTCAAGTAATGAATATTAAGGATGCATATAATATTTTAGTAAAATTTTTGTCAAGGATTCGCAATTAACCATCGAAAGCCCTATTTCAGTTTTCAAAAATTATTTACATATTTAAAATGGAAATCAAGATCTTTTAATTCAGTTAAGTGGATTATAGTTGAAACAAGCGAGAGGGTTGAAGTTTTTAATTATATTATGCCTCTGTTCTCTGTTAATTAATAAAAGAGTTTTTAAACTGATTCCAACAGATTACAATTATAAACCCCAGTAATCTTATTCATATTGGAAGAAATAAAGTTTACTTGCTGCTCTTAGATATAATTGCATATTTATTCTCTAAATATTACTATTTCACGTATACAGAAAATCCACCCTTGCTTGTATCCACTTTTGTCCTTTGGTGATGCCAATACTCCAAATATATTGTAACATCATATGCCAGGACTGGCCAAGCTCTTAGATAGCCTGGGCCATTTTTGAAAATTTGAAATGGTTTGGGAGCAGTAATTAAATAACTTTTTTAGACGGTATGCAAAAGAGGTATTAAACAAATTTTTTTACAGAAATTATATTTATTGAGAGCCATAAATAATCCTTCAAAGAGCTGCATGTGGTTCGCGAGTCGCAGGTTGTCCATCATTGTCATATGATATAAACAAATTTATTTTAGAGATGAATTTTTTATTCCTTCAATCTGACACTTAAAAATTCCTTAAATATCTGAAATCAGCAACAGTTTTTCATTACTCATCCACTAAAATATTCCCTCTCTCTTCTTACATTGACAAAAGTTTAAATTAACACTAACTGAGGTATGCTTTAATTTACTGAAATATAGTCTTAGAATGTAGCCACTTTGCGAGATACTAGACCAAATCTTTGAAATTGTTTACTTTAAAGTGTGGGATCTTGATATTACAGTAGGTAAAAGATTCAATATAAATTTATACTCAATAGTAGCTAAACTGAAATGTGGTAAATGGAAGGTCAGCAGCCCATGGAAAGTGTGGTTTGCCTTAGGACAAGTAACTTGTTTTGATGTAATCAAGTATACCTCAGATTTTCGGTGGTACCGCACATGATGTCATTTTTACGTCAAAAAGTGACCAAAATAAAGTGTGTTACGTCCCATGAATTAGTTTTATGAAAAGAGGTAAAACTCTAATGCCGTAATAGCCAATAGCTACTACCATTCTATCAGAGTTACCACACTCATATTAGCTACTACATTACCAAACATACTTTACGTTACTTTGGCTAGTACTCCATCAGAGTACTACACCATCAGAGTTACCACACTAATACTCCATCATAAATACTTTTATGTTACTTTGGTTAGTACATCATCAGAGGACTACAACATAAGAGTTACCACACTAATACTCCATCATAAATACTTTTACGTTACTTTGGCTAGTACTCCATCAGAGTTACCACACTAATAGTCCATCATAAATACTTTTACGTTACTTTGGCTAGTACTCCATCAGAGTTACCACACTAATAGTCCATCATAAATACTTTTACGTTACTTTGGCTAGTACTCCATCAGAGTTACCACACTAATAGTCCATCATAAATACTTTTACGTTACTTTGGCTAGTACTTCATCAGAGGACTACACCATAAGAGTTACAACACTAATACTCCATCATAAATACTTTTACGTTACTTTGGCTGGTACTCCATCAGAGTTACCACACTAATAGTCCATCATAAATACTTTTACGTTACTTTGGCTAGTACTCCATCAGAGTTACCACACTAATAGTCCATCATAAATACTTTACGTTACTTTGGCTAGTACTCCATCAGAGTTACCACACTAATAGTCCATCATAAATACTTTTACGTTACTTTGGCTAGTACTTCATCAGAGGACTACACCATAAGAGTTACAACACTAATACTCCATCATAAATACTTTTACGTTACTTTGGCTGGTACTCCATCAGAGTTACCACACTAATAGTCCATCATAAATACTTTTACGTTACTTTGGCTAGTACTCCATCAGAGTTACCACACTAATAGTCCATCATAAATACTTTACGTTACTTTGGCTAGTACTCCATCAGAGTTACCACACTAATAGTCCATCATAAATACTTTTACGTTACTTTGGCTAGTACTTCATCAGAGGACTACACCATAAGAGTTACAACACTAATACTCCATCATAAATACTTTTACGTTACTTTGGCTGGTACTCCAAAAGAGTTACAACACTAATACTCCATCATAAATACTTTTACGTTACTTTGGCTGGTACTCCAAAAGAGTTACCACACTAATAGTCCATCATAAATACTTTTACGTTACTTTGGCTAGTACTTCATCAGAGGACTACACCATAAGAGTTACAACACTAATACTCCATCATAAATACTTTTACGTTACTTTGGCTGGTACTCCAAAAGAGTTACAACACTAATACTCCATCATAAATACTTTTACGTTACTTTGGCTGGTACTCCAAAAGAGTTACCATACTAATACTCCATCATAAATACTTTTACGTTACTTTGGTTAGTACTCCATCAGAGTTACCACACTAATACTCCATCATAAATACTTTTATGTTACTTTGGTTAGTACTTCATCAGAGGACTACATCATAAGAGTTACCACACTAATACTCCATCATAAATACTTTTATGTTACTTTGGTTAGTACTCCATCAGAGTACTACACCATCAAGTTACCACACTAATACTGAATCATACATACTTTTACATTACTTTGGCTAGTACTCCATCAGAGTACTAGCTTGTCTTTCTTACTTCCAGTACCACTCTATTGGTGTTACCACACATTTCTTTTGCTATTATATTGTAGATTTACCAGTTTACTTAAGCTACGAATCTATCAAATTTTTAGTTTATAAACATTTGAAAGGCTGGCTTCTTTATTAGTAAAGGAATTTAAATGAGATTATCATTTAGTAAATAATAAAATAGCTATTTGAAAACATATTTTGGAAATTGTTAAAAACACTAAAGAGAAGTGTTTTCTATCTATTTATTATTTCACCGAGCAGTGATTTGCTTTATATAACATGATAGACTATGGGTTAGAAGTGATAGGATGTCGGGTAAAGTGAAGCGATCGCAGTCTGGTTGAAGAGAGAGAGGTTTTCCATCATGTTCAACTCCCAAAGCGACTACCTTGTGTAATATTTAAACATCCTATTTCAAATATACCCACAAGATCTGATATCTCACAAAATAACACTCAGGAATCTGTACTTCAAAAAACAAATCATTTTATTAACACAATCAGTGAATTTATCTTTAGTTTTGTATTTCATCTAAGACCTGACTGTTATATAAAAAGTTATATAAGGTTCGTATTCACCTCCGAATTTTTAATATTGAACACTATAGTTTCTTCTAATACTCCATTATAAATACTTGTACGTTACTTTGGTTAGTACTCCATCCGAGTATTACACCATTAGAGTTACTAATACTCCATCATGAATACTTGTATGTTACTTTTGTCAGTACTCCATCAGAGTACTACACCATTAGAGTTACTAATACTCCATCATGAATACTTGTACGTTACTTTGGTTAGTACTCCATCAGAGTACAACGCCATTAGAGTTACTAATACTCCATTATAAATACTTGTACGTTACTTTGGTTAGTACTCACCATAAGAGTTAGGCTAGCTTCTATTAAGTAAGGCTAGCTTGAGTAAGTACGTTTTTTGATTTTTTATGATGATTGTAAAGTAGAAATGACAAATGTCCATTGTTTTTGTTTTTTTAGTAGTTTATTGTCCTGAGAATGTCTTAAAATACAGATGAAACGTTGGCAAAAAGGTGATTGCGTATATTAACCCTGACCAAATTCCGAGAAGAAGAAAAAGTGTTTGTTATAAATTTGTGGTCAAGAAAACAATACCTTATTATATATATATATATATATATATATATATATATATATATATATATATATCAATGATCAAACCACAATAAGAAATGGGAAAACAAGACTAAGATCTTTCAACCGTAACAAGCGGTCTTCGTCAGAGTCAAAAACCCAACTCAGTTAAACCCAAGCGGGACGAAGACCTCTTGTTACGGTTGAAAGATCTTAGTCTTGTTTTCCCATTTCTTATTGTGGTTTGATCATTGATTGTTATTTCACGTGTGTATGTGAAATCTTTTTATATATATATGTATATATAAATAAACCTCTGTTGGTGTGTGTCTGTCTGTGTGTGCGTGTGTGTTTATGTGTATAGTATAAATAAAACATCTAAAAAAAGAACAAATAATATAAAATACATGATAATAGCTATTATGAGACAAAGAGAAGCACTTGTGAAGAAAGCTGAAATAAGAGAATATACAATTAATATACAGGAGGGATAGTTCGGTTGTTTTTTTTACATCTCAGAAAAATTTTATCAATAATATTTCGGTTACTGTATTCTTTATAAAGAACTATAAGAAATCATGAGAAAGTCTAGGGTATAAAATCCCATATGAAGTTGGTTTGAAAGCATGATAGGATTGTAGACTTTTTTTTTGTAATGATAGTAAACATAATCGATTGAATGTTTTAAAGACCTTTGGCAGAGATTAGCATTCATGTGGTCATAAAAGACGTGAAAGAAGATAGCTGGTAGCAATGGACTGGGGAAAAGCTTTTGATTATTATCTGAAGCAGAGTGGAAGAAACATTTAAGTAAAAACCTACGTGGTCTGCGTGCATAACTGCACTACTCCATCGCATTAGCCCAATACCCACCTCGTCAATTTACCGTTTTAGTTAAATGATGCTATCACGAATGCAATTTACACTATAGACTTAGCTTCAGCAAATAAACAATATAAATGCATATTACAGTAAATAACTTTCGCATAATAAAATCAATCTGATTTATATTCAAAAGTCAAATAAAAGGAACAATCAGGCTCCACACTTACAATAAAGCAAAACAGATGTTTTAGTTACGGTAACAACATAGACGAAAATAAAAATGGTTAATTTGACACTTATAGTTAATTTAATTGTTATTACAATTTGTTCTGAAATACCAATAAAAAAATGTATTTTGACGATTTTAAATAAAAAAAGATATGTGTTATTGTATTTGTATGTGTTTAGGGAAGACATGATCATATGAAAAGAAATTTCTCATAATTCTTATCTGAAGTTTTATGGATAGTTTCATTTTATGTATATACGAGTATAACAGATTCAATTTGATAGAATTCTGTTTGATAAAATAGATGTGTTATTTAATCGGGATTCGTTCAAATTTTCTAGGTCCAAAAATCAAACCCTCATTGCCTTGGAATCATTGCCTTGTAATCATTGCCTCTCATATAGTGCCATGGCAATGAGAGTCTGATTTTTGAACCTAGAAAATTTGAACAAATCCCGATTAGATAACACACCTTTTTATTTATATTATATGGTTGTGTAATATATTATATTGTATATATATTACGCTGTCACACAGATTATGTATTCATGCCATAAAAACATATAACTTTACTTTTTTATGACTCATTAGAAAGTGTTCAGTACATATTTACTATTTTACACACTATTTGCATATTACACACAAACAGCAACATTAAATTATTTTTGACATATTACTATAAAGTTTAATCAAATGCACATGGTAACAACAATGTTACTACATAGATTATGACTACATATTTACTAATTTACTACACAGATATGTGTAGATATCTATACAATGCAGGCTAATTTAATTTATTCTGTTTGTAAAGGCTGTTTCAAAATGCGATGAATGGACATATTTCCTTTGTTGACACATAAATTATATATTATAATATATAAATTACATAACATACATTATATTTACAATGTTTCTTCAAAAATGATAAGTAAATATCATTTACATATATTAAGATTATTTTATTTCTGAGATACTGTTACCTTGTATGATGATATGTACGTATTACCTTCATAAAGGTCATACGTATCTTGACGTATTACAATACATCACCTATTACGCAATAAAATCTTCATCATCCATTCATTAATAAATTATGTATTCTGTGAATTATATGGTCACATTAGCCACATAAATATTTTTATTACATTTATGAAGCAATTTTAAAAAGTATGTAACAGTGTCTCATATATCTGTATACGATATATACGTAATTACTGTGATATTACATAGTATTGGTCATTGTCATCATGACGCACTCATTGAAAATACGTATGTACGATATGTACGATGTCGCTACACATGTAATATATGCATATTATTTATGTGAAATAGATTTTGAAGTAGAGAAAATAAATATTTGGCTAAAAGAAGAGAAAACCCTCGACGGTAAAGCAATTACTTATAACAGGCACAGAACTTTAGTCCAACCAATCTGACACTTCTACAGACTGACTTTCTTTTCTAAAACTTATTAATAAGTTAGCAAAATAACTTACAACTTACCATTGCTTGGTGGGCAACACAATTTGAGTGTTCGCAGAATACTTAGATAATCGCACCAGCTCTTTGATCTTTGTAATAATAAAAAAAAAACTGTATTATTGAAGTAAAATAATATAGAAGGATAGAATTATAGCTAATGGAAGGAAATTCCTTAACACTGTGCCATATAAATTACTTCAATATTTTACAACTCCTTTCTAATGCTCTCTAAGCCTCTTTTATAAGCCTATTATAAAATTCTAATTAAGGCTAAAGTAACTGTTTTATTATTAATTAAAACCTCATTTTTTTATAATATAAAAATAATTAACGTGATTAAGTAGATTACTAGATTTTTTGCATGATAAAGATTATTATAATATAATTAAAAATTCAAACTTTATAATAATTCTGTGTCGCAAGCTAATTTAATTCTTCACTTACATATAATTTTTAAATAAACAACCTTTTAAACACCAAGTGTTCTTTTTCAGGTTTAGTTAACTGTTATGATCCATAGAAGGAGTAAATCTTTTGATGTTTCTTTTTTTTGAAATCTTGAACATGGTTAATAAGATCAAAACGAGCTACAAATTCAGATTATTTGAGTCGAGTGTAAGGCACAGTAATCTCTGTATTATTTTCATCCGTCATCGAAATCAGGTACGTACAGAAAATACACTAACCACTAGAGCAAGCAGGTTAAAGTCGACAACAACCGCGATTCGGTCGTATAAATATGCATCCTATTCTTAATTACTATACTTAATTATGCAATTAAATATTATATGATTATATTAAATAGAGAACGGTAAAAATAGACATTACACCTATAATCGGTCATAGGTCCTATAGGAATAATAAATGCAAACAAATGCTACTACAGAACATTATGATTGTCTAAGGCTTTTCTACTTACAAATGTATCTTTTAATATTATATTCTATATGTTACCATGTATCATGTGTTTTGTGTATTAATTTTTCATAATAACTGGTATGCAATATTTGCATATATGCTATTACGTGAAACATCGTACTCCATTGGCATTTTGTAAATCATCAGCGATGACGCAGGGATATCTGTATTCATGGTAGACTCTGATGATAGAATTTCTCATATCATTTTTGTTACATATTTCTTTTATTGATGGTGACAACAGCACTGCGTCTCAAGAACTATTGTAGTTTCCCTTTTCTGTACTATAGTACCCCAGTTAATGTCAACGCCTCCAAGGAGCTCAACACTTTTGCTGGGTCTAACGGTAAAAGTTCTTCTATAGTTTTGTTGAGTATCCCGAAGCACCTACCTCTGTGTAGCAGGCTTGACAGTCAGCTAGCAGGTTCAACGGTGTTTCTTTCTCTTCCTGCGAGAATTTGTACAAACCATCATTGATAATGCCCATTCTTCGCAGATGGCCAATAAGTTTGTAGTGAGTCGTTAAAAACCCGGTTAAAATCCTTACATCACTCCTGCTCCTTTCCTTACAGTACAAGATTTACCTATTCTCAAACTTATTAAGAAGTACCTTAGATTGTCTGTGTCCTTGAAGAGAATCCCAGTATTGCTTCCTGTTTTCCCTACCTCTTTCCTAAGGAGTTTTTGTATAATGTATTGTTCTATATCACTTCCCATGTTATAAAAAACCGTTGATTCATGAGATTATTGGTAATTTTATTATACGAGTCGTTGTACAATGGGGCATTGTTGTTTTATATATTTCAACAGTTTTTCTTATATACAAATATCTTCTGAAATACATAAAATGATTTATATGTTATGAATGACTATTATTTCATTTATGTTGAAGATCAAAACTAACGACTGGTACGGAGTGGTTGGACCTCCTGGGCCTCCCGGGGTTTGCAACTGCAACATGACTCACCTCCTCAAAGACTTCCTGATGCCAGAGATGCTGCAAGGACCTGCAGGACTGCCTGGAGTGGACGGCAATCAAGGCCCGCCTGGCAACCCTGTCAGTCTTACATTCATCTAAACTTTTCAATATCAATACGCAGATCAATCTTGTCAAATAGTGTACAAGAAATAATTATCATACAGGACGTTAGTTAGTCTTACATGCTTAGCTCTTAGCAGATTTATATGATTAGAATATAAACATGGTCCATTGTCATATTTATATGTGCTCAACAGTTTAAAAGCCGACATCACTGGCGTGATGTTAAAACCATTCTTGCCACCCGGGGTGGCCATAAGATTTACTACCCCTCGCTGGCCGTTGATAATCCGTTAACATTCGAAATATCCAAAAGTCCCCAAAATATTTCTTTTCAAGTAATTACAATCAAGGATCTAATTTTACACTGCTGTTATTAGTCTCAGACTTTCATCCTATTACAGTACTTGTAATACATATACAGTCATCATCAAAGAAAACCAAAGATTTTTCAAAACAAAAACATATAATTCAAATTATAAAACTATTGCTAAATTACATTAACCGTCTATTCAAACAAATATAATAAACTTTCAACCACATTAAAAAAATAGTTTTAAAAAAATTAAAAGAGTTTATTTTTAATTTCTAAGTATTACAGTTAAAAAATCCGTTTAAAAGCACTAGTACACACATAAAACGTAAATTCAATTACAATCATGAAAAGTCAGTTTTGAAATTTCAGATTTTTTATTAACTTTTTATGATTTTATTTTTTTTTTCATCTATATTCTATTTTTATATCTTCAACATCCCCCTCCTCCCTTACTACGCCACAGGCCTAGAGGAATAATAAATACAACAAAATGCTACAACAGCACTTTATGATTGATGAAACAATAGTTAATGAACATTTCAATACTTATACTTATAATAACTTATACTTATATTTAATGAACATTTCAATACTTATACTTATAATAACTTATACTTATACTTAATGAACATTTCAATACTTATACTTATAATAACTTATACTTATACTTAATGAACATTTCAATACTTATACTTATAATAACTTATACTTATACTTAATGAACATTTCAATACTTATAATAACTTATACTTATGCTTAATGAACTACAATACTTATGAAGCGGCTTTTCTACTTAAAGTGAATCGTTTTAAGTAACCGATAAGTAATACCAAATATAATGTATCGATACAATAATTACGTATTGTATAACGTCTGAGGTACCAACAAACTTACTCAGTTATAATTCAAGTAGAACATCTAACAAATTTCTACTTTATAATTACTCTACCAGATTTTTACGTTTTAAGTTTAATATTTTAAGCACCAGTGCCACATATAGTATTACATATGCCGGGTGTGTCAAACTCATGGGCCGGGTCGGAGGCAATAGGTTTTTCAGCTCCAGTTACCATAATTGTTAGAATTGAAGAAAGTGTAACTTAAGTTCAACAAAACTGTTATGATGAGACATAACCTTTACTTGTCATTCACATATCAAATATTTATGAACTTGTTTCATAAATAAAAATTTATAGTTACTTATATGTAATTGTCAAAACCTTTATGGTTCTGAAAACTACAATTGACCCTGGAAAAGGTTTGAGTTTGACACTCCTGCCATATACTGTATACTACTATCCAATAGAATATACAATATAATAGATATTACATCTTAGTCAAGTCAAATTTCTTTCAAAAAAGGAAACAATTAAAATATTCTGGTAAATTTTAATAGTTCTTCAATACTTTATGATCTTCAATAAATGTTTCCATTACTAAACTATTTGCCAGTTTATTTGTTTAGATATGAAAACAACTTTTTTTTTTGTTTAGATATAACAATAAAATTGTTATAATAATGATTTAATAACAGTTAAATCATTATTGTTACATTACGTTACGCCGTAATATTTAGGTTTCAGCTTTTATGTTTAAAACAAAAAATGTAGGACCCGTTATAGCCCAAAAATACTGTAAAAGACTTTTAACTGCATGAGCTAAAATAATGGAAAACAGTAACTATGATTGATATCAAATCAAAAATCACAGTTAAATTATAATTCAGAAACTGCTAATCAATGCTTCAGAGTACAGTATGGGTATTCTATACTAAGAATATAGTTTCTTTCATTATTTTCCTTTTTTATCTAATAAACTGAAAGTAAATAATTTTTTTGTAAACATAGATAAACGTTTCTATAGTTTTAAAAAAAGTTCTAAATCTTTATGTTCAATGGCTGAATTTCTAGGAAATATAAGAACAAACTCTCACGCTGTATTCTTCGAAGCTCAACAACTCCCATTCAAGTTGTTTTCTCTACTCCTCATTTGCATTATTTAAACTAGCTGAGAAATAAAACAAAAATCTCTTCATCTAAGTTTATAAATTCACAAGTTTTTTGAAAAATTTCTGTAGTAACTAAAATGTTTACTTTATACATATATATATAACATAATATATATATATATATATATATATATATATATATATATATATATATACGATATAATAATATATAATATAATATATATATACATAATATATATATAACTTTTTTCAAAGAATTCGTCAATTTAGATAACATATTCTGTTACATTCATTTGAAATGGGTTTTAATTAAATTTTGCTTCAAAAAGCGTGCTTTAGCAATGTTTTAAAATATACGGGTTTCAAAGGAAATGACACAGTCAAAGAAAACAAAATTAACGTAATGAAAAAATCCTACATTAAACTTTCAGACTTCTCTTATTATAAGTAATAACACATCTAGCATTCAGAGATTATATATATATATATATATATATAATATATATATATATATATATATACAAAATTGTCACAATAACACGTGACATAAATATTCAGGTAACTCACCACAAATGAATGAAGATAGTCGTTCTGAGGCCTTTCGTTTTCACGTCGTCAGAGAGCAAGTGAATACAAGTTGTACGCAGGTTATGAATTTTGATTTATACTTGGATTAAGATTGGCATCATTGACAGTATTTTTCCCTATTACAGTTGAAATAGTCTTGATTTGTTTAACGATTTCTTCAATTAGAAATTCATCTAATTTAAAAAGGCCTGGACTAGTGTTGACTAAGCTCTTAGAAAAGCCTTTTATGAGGGCGCTTTCAACAATGTTTCTTCTTCTTTCACATGACATAAATACCAACTCCTTTGCTTCTTCCCAATTAATTAAGTGATGTTTGTCTCTAATGTGTAGGAACAAGGCACTTTTATCATCTTGTCTCCTGATAGAATACTGATGTTGCTTTATCCTTGTGTCCATTCCTTTTCCTGTCTGTCCAATGTAAGCTAACTCACAATCCTTGCAAGGAATTCTGTATACACAACAGTTTTTCCGGCTTCTTTTAGAGTTATGGACAATTCTATTTGACAAATTACCACCACTACTAAATGTAACTGAGATATCTAGCTTCTTCAAAAGATATGGTATGTCTTTTAAACATGGGCTGTAGAGAATTACAAGCAAATTCCTTCTTGAAAAGCGTTCCTCCCTTTCAGATGACATCAAAGATTGTTTGGCTTTTTTCATAACGTTATCAATTAACTTTTTAGGATACATTAGAGAGGTTGAAACTTTGTAAATATATTTAATTTCTTCTTCTAAAAATGGTTCACTGCAAATCTTAATCCTACTATAAATTAAAATTCATAACCTGCCTACAACTTTTATTCACTTGCTCTCTGACGATGTGAAAACGAAAGGCCTCAGAGCGGCTATCTTCATTCATTTGTGGTGAGTTACCTATATATATATATATATAACATTATTTCACTTTACACACGTTCAACAGCAATGAACGTCCAAAACACAATCAGAAATGAGAAAAAAAAACTCAAAAAAAAAGGATCGTAACATGCAGTCTTCGTCAGAGTCAGAAAACCAACTGAGAGGTTTTATTCTGACGAAGTCCGCTTGTTCTGCTTGAAACATCTTAGTCTTCTTTCTCATTTTTTTTTTGTGGTTTGTACATTTGATTATATATATATATATATATATATATATATATATATATATATATATATATATATATATATACTGAAAATGATCGCAGTTTCTACATTCACGACCTTTTTAGTAACAGATTCTAGTCTTCTGACTATTTTCCTTATTGTAGTAGGTAAACTATAAATCAGGTTCGTCAATGACATTTGCAAGTAAATAGTTCAAGTGAACGAAAGAAATTTAATAACATTGTCTAAATGTATACTCGCCTTATACTAATTATATATATATATAAAGATTTCACATAGACACGTGAAACAACAATCAATGATCAAACCACAATAAGAAATGGGAAAACAAGACTAAGATCTTTCAACCGTAACAAGCGGTCTTCGTCAGAGTCAAAAACCCAACTGAGTTGGGTTTTTGACTCTGACGAAGACCGCTTGTTACGGTTGAAAGATCTTAGTCTTGTTTTCCCATTTCTTATTGTGGTTTGATCATTGATATATATATATATATATATATAATATATATATTATTTGAATTTGTGAAAATTTTTGTAAAACATCGATTTTATTACGAAATTTCTCAATTAATACTCATCTTAATATTCACAATTAAACTAATTCTTTCTAAGTAGTCAGTTTTCATTTACATTATTTGGTTTAGACGAAACACTGTTTCATTTTATTTTAGAACGAAGTGTTTACAAAAGATATTCATACATTCAAATATATTATTTGCACTCTGGCTATTATGTTGTCAGGTTAAGCCACACGAAGCATGGAGATTTCGATCTACGAAAGGTCCGTTGCTGGTAGCTGTAGTTTTTTTGAGCTGTACAAAACTAAAGACGGGGTCAATATGGTAATACATAAAACGTCTGACTTACACCGCAATACTAGTTTATATTTTATGGTTTCATCAATAAAATTTTCTCATTTTATCCTAGCCAATTCATTCTAAAAATATACAGTTCTCCTTTCTTTTTTTTTTAACTTACGCTGTTACGAAAAGTCATCTAATATTCAGTTGCGAACGAAATACAGTCATCGAAAGAATCCCATCGACTCCCTTAGCCATGGCCCCTAACTCACTTGTTTTTTAAGAACATCCTAAACTATTTTTCTTTTTAAATTAAGATCTTGAATAAATCATTATTTTTATAAAGGTCTGTTTAAATTCACTCTTAGTGTTTCTTTTAAATTAAATAATATAAGAACTAATAACAGGCAATACTCTGAAAAGACCTGCCTTTCCATCGGTGTTTGCTTCCACTCTGAATAATGTATAAGGTTACGATTAAGAATTCCAGCCTTTTTTTTTAACTCCTGTTTTATCTCCATCATTTTACTTCAAACAATTTAATATAAAAGAAAAAAATGCCTTTTAATAGAATATAAAAGTTTTTTTTTATTAACATTTTATTTTCTTTATACTCTCATTCAATCACAAATAAAAACTACTGTAAATAAAATGAAAATTAAAAATAAAGTCTAAATTGGAATGAGGAATATGTTATTCGTTACGTTAAAGATGACTTGGGAGTTTTAATGAATACTGACAACACGTGTAGGCCAAATAAAAATATCAGTAATCAAAGCAGTCTTTAAAGTTAGTAAGTAAAATTTTAGAATAAATAAATAATAATACTATTTATAATCCAGGTCAAGCAATCAGTTAACCGGCACTATTTTGGATATCGAAATTTCAAATTGCTCGGGTCACCCACCCCCTGGGTCAGCTCGTCAGCTTGGGTCAGTGGACGATACCATTCTGGTGGCGCTGTTTTCTACAACAAACTTGAAAGCTCTTCCTATAGTACTTTATTTTTGAGCTTAATTCATGTAAAAATGTTATATTATCCCAGTCATGACTTCAGTGATTTACAGTGGTACTTCACGTGCTGTAAAGCGCAAACACAAGTCATTGTCTATAACAGAAAACGAAGAAATCTTGAAAAAAAAAACTCCACCCCAAGACATATAAATGCATTTACGTATACAGTTTAATTTGAACCTTAAAAACTTACTGAATTATAATGCATACTACTGGGGGGCAGGCTAGCTCAGTGGTTACGTGCTCGCCTCTGATCTGATACGACCGGGGTTCGATCCCCACCTGGCCCTCGACTTATTCATGCGGGAGGTGAATAAATCTGAGCACGTCGTCCCTCGGAGAAGGACTTTAAACTGTCGGTCCCGAGCCTCTACGATGTCAGGTACTCGTTAAAGATCCCTACTCTAAATACACTTGAGTTAGGCAAAATTTAGGACTCCCACTGTAGAATCAATCTTCATTGTGTGGTATCACAAAGGGCCAATGCTCGGCCTAAGTGTGTTCCCTTGTGGAACTGCCACTGCAACCTAACCTAACCTAATGCATACTACTGTGATTTAGGGTTAGTATGTAAAAGTTTGTACTCTTTTATTAGTTTGATTGGTACTACTTACATAAGCATGACGGTATGAATGTCTCATCCTTAAATGAAATGAAACAGTGTTTTATCCAAAGACGAACAGAGAATACAGGGGCGTAGCAACCATTTCTGCCTTAAGAGGTGGTCGAAAGATCTGCCGCTCTTCCCCTTCGCTGATCCTTGATAATCTCTTAGCTTTCAAAATAAATATTCATTTTCATGGAATTACAATCAAGGATCTATCAGGCTGCTATTATTAGTCCTATATATTCAACTTATTACAGTATTGTATACATAATCAAAGGAAACCAAACAATATTTCAACACAAAAACCTATAATTCAAGTCATAAAAAAACTGTCAAATTAAATTAACTGCCTACGCAAACAAATATAATAAACTTTCAATTACTTTTGAAAAATTTAAATTAAATTTATTTTTAATTTATAAATATTCCAATTCAAAAATCCGTCTAAAAACAGTATTACACATATAAAACATAAAATATAAATGCAGTTACGACCTTAAGAACTCAATTTGCTATACAATTTCAGATTTTCTGTTAGCTATTCAAGATTTCATTTTTTTTTTCCTGTGATCTATTTTTACACCCTATTAAATTTCTGCAATGTTACAAGCGTTAAACTGGCCACCAAGCAAAATTAAACTGATAACAGATTTAATTCATAGTTTTTAGTAATTCATAAATAACATAGATTTCATATAACATAGTGTAACGATACACATGTAATATAACAAATGGAACATGTGAAAATATTATCTTTTGCAGTGATTTTTTTCTATTTTCACCTTTTTCTATTTTTTTTTCATTTGTAGCTTTTCTTATTATATCCTATTATATTTCCCCTTTTTTTTCATATTTCTGATATATAGCTTTGATTAGTTCTTTTCACTCTCTCTCTCTATCTATCTATCTCTCTCTTTCTTTCACACACACACACACACACACACACACACACACATATATATATATATATATATATATATATATATATACAAGCTTTCACAACAACACATGAAAATAACAATCACGCTTAAAAGAAACGGTTGAAAGATCTTAGTATTTTTTTCTCACTTCATATTACGGTCTGATCATTGACATATATATATATATATATATATATAAAGATTTCACATAAACACGTGAAACAACAATCAATGATCAATACATGCATATTGTTATTACCACTGAGGTGACTAAGATTAATATTAGAAATAGAAAAAACCGTCATACCTCGTAAGTTGATATCAGAGATGTTGGAGCGCTTTCGGATCTGGTCCATCTTCATTCGCAACTAATCTATGGGGCTATTGTCGAGAGGTTTTATAGTCGTGTCCACTGCTATCTAGATATTGTTATTTCAAATTATGGCGTTATTTTTGAATTTATTTAATTATTATCTAATCTAATTCTTTTATAGTTTTTTTTTATCGTCATATTGTCCGTCCAGTCTTCTTTTTATTTTTGTTAATGGTTTAAATAAGATATCGGATTGGTGGTTTATCTGTTCGTTTATTATATTACCCGATTTTTTGTGTTTATAAATTTCTAGTTGTTCTATTATATTAAGTCTCTGTCCTTTCTGTCCCGTCTTTAGTAAGTCCATTGAGTTTTCTATGCTGTCAGGTTCGTGTCCGTGTTTGGTAAGGTGATTTGCGAAATTAGATTTATTAGTATTATTTAAATAATCTTTAAGATGTTCTTTGAATCGTTGTTTTAGGGTTCTTTCCGTTTGTCCTACATATATTTGATTACAGTCTTTACATTTTAATTTATATATTCCGCTTTTTTCGAATTTGTTAGTTTTATTTTCCGTGGATCAAGCTAATATTTGATTTATAGAATTATTAGTTTTATACCCTACCTTTACATTGTACCGTTTAAGTAACTTCGCGATTTTATAACTAATATTTCCTATGTACGTTATAGACGCGTATTTATTATTATTAGACCTTTCATAATTATTTATTTTGTTCGTTCTATTTGTTAAAATTTTGTTGATTAAGTTTGAGTTGTAACCGTTATTCGTTGCTATTTCTTTAATTATATTTAACTCTTTTTTATAGTTATTAGGATTCATCGGAATTCTTATTAATCTATCTATCATATACCGAAAAGCTGATATTTTTTGCTGTTTTGGATGCATTGAAGATTTATGTATGGTAATATCGGTTGCGGTTGGTTTTCTATATATTTTTAAAACTAAGTTTATTCCGGTTTTTTCAATGGTTAGATCCAAGAAATTTATTTTGTTGTTTATTTCTATTTCGTGGGTGAATTTAATTTTATTATTTAACGAATTGAGATACTTATTTATGTTTTTTATATTTTCTTCGTTCGGGTTATTTATGATTAAGAAGGAGTCATCAACATATCTGCTATAATGGATTACATTGAATTACTCTTTTAATATATTGACATATACTCTTTCTAGTTCCTGTAAAAATATTTCAGATAATATAGCAGAGGTTGGGTTGGGTGTCCCATTCCTAATCCATCTTTTGCTAAATAGAACTCGTTATTAAATTTAAAATAGTTTTGCTTTTTTTAGGGATCAAATGCTCCCCAACACCTAACAATGATCAAACCACAAATGAAATGGGAAAACAAAACTAAGATCTTTCAACCGTAACAAGCGGTTACTCTGATCTTCGTCAGAGTTGGAGTTTTGACTCTGACGAAGACCGCTTGTTATTGTTGAATAATCTCAGTCTTTTTTCCCCATTTGAACATAAATGTAGTTTGAATATATATATATATATATATATATAAAGTTATATGTAGATAAAAAACACTTTGTCCTTTTCGGATCGTATATTCATTGAAAAAGTGTATACATATGTATCACCTTCTTAAAGGATGATAAAACCATCTAGTATATATAGGATAGCAAAACAATAAAATTTCAAAAAAATCTGTCTGGAATAAATTAATTGACAGAGAAAAAGTATAAAAGAGAAAAATGGGATAACAATAAAAAAGCATTGTAGTACCTTCATCAGACCCAGTATTATCAAGATACTGACAGATTGTAATTTAAGATTGCTATCATACAGTGTTGCCAGAATAGACAAAAAAAAAACTAAAATTAGGCATTACTGTTATCCCTAAGTAGTTCGTTTTAGAGATATTTCTTATTGCACTCAGGTATGTCAACATAGGAGTATAAAAAAACACTAAATAAAGTAAAAATATCTCATGAATTGAAATTTATCTCATAATAAAAATAGAATAATCTAAACTGTGACTAAACTTATTTGGTTTATTATTGGTAATATGCTCATATAATAAGTATATTTTGTGATTTTAGTATAAATAGTTGTATAACCCGTAAAGAGTAGATTTGATTTATTGCAAGTGCATAATTTTCAAAATATAAACGTATTATGTTAGGATTGTATGCTGCATTAAAAACATCCTCATTGAATATTTCTTAAATATAGCGAAATTTAAGATTTTGCTTGGTTTTTAACATAATGATAATAACTATTAAGGTAATTTTCTGGTTCAATACAATTGTATTTCATACAATTAAATCATTATACTGAACACTCGAATAAGGATATAAAGATGACGATTTCTTCAAAATTATATCAGCTGCAGAGAAGAGGGGAAGTCAGCTCCTTATAAGTAACTCTAATTGGTCGCCATGTATGGGTAAGTTAGACAAGTATTTTCTAAAAATTCTTTTTGTTTTCCCTTAAAGTTCTTTTTTTACTTATTGTGTATCATCTGAGCTTGAAACCAATTACAGAAAGGTAAGTATCTTTCCTATATTGTCATTTTGCTAGAATGTGTATTTGTACGTTCATGCCAAAGCACGAGTTCTGCTTGATTATAAAAATATATAAAAAAAAATTAAGCATGTTTTTTTAATTTTATTTTTGTGAAATATGGTTATAACATGCTGATAGCGTTATCTTTAATGACTTGATTTTGTAAATGATTAGATTATTTAAAAATAGAAATTGGAATATTCTTATTTGCCTTACGTGTACTTTTAAAAAAATGAATCCAACACAAGGGCAATATAAACTATGAGAGCATCTATAACGATTCTGAGAAATAGTATTGGCCACAACAACAACAAATATACTATTATATACTAAATTCACAGAAAAAATACTCATATTAAGATATAAAATAAACTCAGTACTTCAACAGTAGTCAGTTTTTGTATATCTTTTATACATATTCTTTCTGCAGATTTAGTGTATATATATATATATATATATGTGAATTTTGGTAGCAGTCCTTCTTTTAAGCACATATTATTAAAAACATAACCATAGTTGCCGAGCACTGTACTCACAGAAACTAATCTAATGTATGAATATACTTGTACCTACGGTGACTGTAAAAACCGAAAACATTCGTACATCAGAGTAACCACTACCACTCTGTCAAGGAGGCTCACAATGCATCTGATGTCTGGAGCTCACAAGAAACACATGGAGCAAGTTCACAAAACAAAATTGACACGAGACATTATTGTGGCAGGCACTAAAATAATTAAAAGAGAAAGAGATCAACTGAGACTTAAAATTATTGAGGCTGTATATATACAAAAAAAATGAAACCCCATATAAACATTCAATTAGAAAACAGCCATAGGAGCCTTTAGCTATTTGGAATGCAAGGCCAAATAGACGCGGCCCAGGTAATAACAGCGACCCCTTAGGTCACTCCCCCCCCCCAAGCTTTGAACAAACAGCCTTAATCCCTCTCATTGATTCTACTTTGCTTATATAAAGGGAAAAGCTATTGAGAATCATTCTCGTCCTGAAGATGGCTCTATGAAAGAGTTGAAACATGTTGACTGTTAACTGTGTAGGAAGTTTCTTATACAGTTTAGACACAACAACGAAATCCTTATTTAGGAAGATAGAGAAACTTATAAAGAAGCAAGTTTCTGACCACTATGGTTATGTTTTTAATAATATATATATATATATATATATATATATATATATAAAGATTTCACATGAACATGTGGAATAACAATCAATGATCAAACCACAATATGATGTGAAAAAACAAAACTAAGATCTTTCAACCGTAACAAGCAGTCTTCGCCAGAGTTGAAAACCAGTTGGGTTTTTTAGTCTTGTTTTCCATTTCATATTGTGGTTTATATATATAATATATATATATATTATATATATATATATATTTAAATATATATATTAGTGTAATTGGCAGCAGATTTTCTGTAAAAATATTTTATTAAATAGACGGCAGCTTCGCATTTCGATTTTTTGTCGTTTTCTCTAGTTTTTTTAAGTTTTTTCTGGTAGGGAGTGATTTCATGGAGGAGTTGTCCCAGAGACATCAAAGAAATAATCTTTTAGCTTAATCAATAAATTTATTTTTTTTTTTACATTACAAGCTTTCGATTTTTTCATAAATCTTTCAGGTATATTCATTTTTAAACAGATTAAATTCACAGAATAAAATGTTTCTAAATGTTAAACAGAATTTAAAAGGAATAAAAATTTAGATGTTAATAAAACTAAATGAAATTTGTGAAAAAACAAAACAAGTCCACTGTGACAAGTGTAAGGTTCAACTTGTCATTCACATTTCCTGGGGGTCCTGTCAATGTAGCTTATTAAAGTTTATAAGAACTATCGAAGTTCTTACAACTTGGTATTATGCCTATACAATTAGCCTGAATGTTATGAAGGTTGGACGTCCTTGATGTATAAGGCCTCGAGATATGAAGGCGGCTGGTATTATTTTCTATTCTTAAACTTGTTGTTCCTTTTTCTAACATTTCCCTCGTTAATGTTGTGTTATGTGCTTGTCTCGTAGAGACAATTAATACGAGACAAGCACATAACACAACATTAACGAGGGAAATGTTAGAAAAAGGAACAACAAGTTTAAGAATAGAAAATAATACCAGCCGCCTTCATATCCTCGAGGCCTTATACATCAAGGACGTCCAACCTTCTATGAACATTCAGGCTAATTGTATAGGCATAGTACCAAGTTGTAAGAACTTCGATAGTTCTTATAAACTTTAATAAGCCTACATTGACAGGACCCCCAGGAAATGTGAATGACAAGTTGTAACCTTACACTTGTCACAGTGGACTTGTTTTGTTTTTTCACAAATTTCATTTAGTTCTATTAACATCTAAATTTTTATTCCTTTTAATGTCTGTTTAACATTTAGAAAAATTTTATTCTGTGAATTTAATTCTGTTTAAAAAGATATATACCTAAGATGATTTATGAAAAAATCGAAAGCTTGTAAGTGTAAAAAAAAAAAAATATAATATTATGATTAAGTAAAAGATTATTTTTGATGTCTCTGGGACAACTCCTCCATGAAATCACTCCCTACCAGAAAAAATAGTAAGAAAACTAGAGAAAACGAGCAAAAAAGTCGTAAATGCGGAAGTGCCATCTATTTAATAATATAAATATATATATATATATTATATATATATATAATATTATATATATATTGGTTATTAGGGAGCAGACCTTCTTTTAAACATACCTCATTAAAAGATTTGCCAACATTAAGTTTAGTATGTTTCCTACATACCTTTTCAAGGTTTCGAATGCTACCTTTCCATCTCTGTGGTACCATATAAATTAACTCACCGATTTTTTTATCTTTCATTGTATTTTTCATATTACATTTCCGACGTTTCGGTCTACGTTGACCATTTTCAAGGATTCTATATACAAGGTTTTTTTAAAACAATTCTAATAAATACTTATTTACAATGACAATTACCTCACTTCTATCAAACATAACTAATAATAAAATATTCTTTTAAAAAACACTACCTTAATAAACATGAGTAACAGGTTTGATACAAAATTCCCTACATGAACATTTACACAACTTTTTCACGAATGTAACTTTAAAATTCTGGAAAAACAACAGGACTGATCATTAATGTTCGGCTTCTTTTCCTTTATGCATAATGATTCAATTATATGCAGCCTCGTGTGATTATTTTCTGCATATAATACTTCAATGTTGTCTTCCAGCATTTTTCTACTTAGCCTGCTTTTATGTATGTTCATTGTGTGTTCTTTCGGTCCTCCGGCTGCGAGATGCATCGTAAGTCTGCGTGAAAGTGTTGTCGTCGTAGAACCAATGTAGCTTGATTTTAGGAGCTCACAGTCTCCTATAGTGCAATTATATCTGTACACTACATTGGTTTTTTGTAGTTGTGTTTTTTGTTGTAGGTTGTTCCTAATTATCATATTTGCTGTGCGGAACTCTTTAGTAAATACTAATATTTAGCTTGTCTGCGAGTTAACACATGTTGTATTTCTTTTAATTATGGCCTTCAAAATTCTTTATCCTTTTTATATTCATTAGAGAATTGATTCTTTAATACACCGTTTGTATTCTTCCTTCTTCACCCAGCTGATGCTCTTGATTATTGTTTGAATTTATATTTTCATATATTTCCTTAAAATATTGTCGAAGTGTTGGTTACTATAACCATTGTTGACCAATACTTGTTTAACCTTTTACTGCTTGGTCGAAGAGAAGCCAGTCAGACGATGTCTTGAATGCTCTATGTATAAGTGCCTTAATTGTTCCATCTTTATATCTTTCTGGGCACTCATTTGTGCATTTAAATAAACTCCTGCATGCGTTGGTTTAAATATACTGATGTTTCATATTTCCTGTAATTCTGGTTTATTCTTACATCCAGAAAGTTGATTTATTGTTGACACTGAATTCCTTTGTGAATTTTAAAACTGATGCCTCTTCAAGTGCTTTTTTTAAACACTCAATTTCTTGTTCGTTATTCACCACTAAGAAGCAATCATCAACGTAACGGCAGTACACATGGGGCTTGACTATAGATTCTTGTGTTAACACACTATTCTCTACATGGCACATGCAAAAGTTGCAAATGTTACTCCAAGGGGAGAACCATGGCAACGCCATCTATTTGATAATATAAGCTCCCATCAATATGTGTAAAAGGATTTTTAGTTGTGCAACTACGAAGTAAACTTTCCAGAATTACTCTTGAAAAGGGAGGAGGGGTTAGAGTCGGATGTTCATATGCTAAATCACAAATAATTTCAATAGTTTTTTCTACTGGAACATTTGTGAAAAGAGATTCAACATCTAGAGAGGCCATGGTTCCTTTAGGCTCAGTGGCTCGTATTATTTCTAAGAATTCATCAGTGGATTTAAGTAGATACTTAGCAGGTAGGTAAGGAGTAATAATTTTATTTAGTGCTTTAGCAGTACCATAAGTGGGTGTATTAACTTGAGAAATTATATTTCGTAAAGGGTTACCTGCTTTGTGCGTTTTGACATTACCGTATATGTAACCAGGACTAAATTCACCTATGATAGGCTTCAGAATTTTCTCCTTCTTTCCTTTATTAGCTTCTTTAATTAGCTTATTAATCTCAATTTTCAATTTATTGGTAGGGTTTCGAGAAATCTTTTTAAACTTAGTACTGTCTCCTAATATATGGTCTAACTTTTGTTTATACTCACATTTGTCTAAGATCACAATTATATTAGCCTTGTCTGCCTTTCTTATAACAATTTCATTGTTAGTTCGGAGACTTTTAGCAGCTTCTTTCATTTTCTTAGTGAGTACTATGCTGTTATGATAACCTCTGCGTTTAGTTGCTTCAGATTTTAACTGATCCTTTAATTCAGGTTTAATCGTGATGAACTTTTGTTCTTGTAACTCAAGTAACGAATTATACAGGATTTCAAGCTCTGTCTTCTTCCTTATACCATTAAACTTGCTCTTAAAATGGCATCTAGTGCCAAGTGATAAGAATTCATGTTCATTTTCCGTAAGCTTATATTTAGACAAATTCAAATATTTATCCGTTACTTGTGGTATGCACATTCTACCACCATACAATCTATGTAACTTCCTTGTTGTTCTACTAGTAGTTACTCTATGTTCTTGATCATTTAATTCCTCAATTCTTTCAAGTATTTCTTCTTTCAAACCTGAGTTATCATTCCATGATTCTAACTCTTTTTTAATATTGGATATTTGTTGTTTATATTGTGATATACCTGTTATTTGTTTCTCTATTTCATATTTCAGAAGACTTCTTCTATATTCTATGGTGAAACTTTCTTGTTGGACTGCTGGGTCATGACTACGAATATTGGTATACTTTGGGAGCAGACCTTCTTTTAAACATACCTCATTAAAGATCTTGCCAACATTAAGTTTAGTATGTTTCCTACATACCTTTTCAAGGTTTCGAATGCTACCTTTCCATCTCTGTGGTACCATATAAATTAACTCACCGATTTTTTTATCTTTCATTGTATTTTTCATATTACATTTCCGACGTTTCGGTCTACGTTGACCATTTTCAAGGATTCTATATACAAGGTTTTTTTAAAACAATTCTAATAAATACTTATTTACAATGACAATTACCTCACTTCTATCAAACATAACTAATAATAAAATTAGAATTGTTTTTAAAAAAACCTTGTATATAGAATCCTTGAAAATGGTCAACGTAGACCGAAACGTCGGAAATGTAATATGAAAAATACAATGAAAGATAAAAAAATCGGTGAGTTAATTTATATGGTACCACAGAGATGGAAAGGTAGCATTCGAAACCTTGAAAAGGTATGTAGGAAACATACTAAACTTAATGTTGGCAGATCTTTAATGAGGTATATATATTATATATATATTATATTATATATATATATAATATATATATTAATTAAAGTTTATCAGGATTCTATCAGTTCTTTAGGTTCAAATTAAACTCTCATTGCCAACGATTTGGTTTTCATTTAAAAAATTTTTCATAGGCATACAAAACAGAGGAAATATAAAAAATAATTATATCATTAATAAATAATAATTATAACATACATAAAAAGCGCAATTAGTTACAAATATAAACCCAGACGTTGGCAAAGACAGTGTAATTTGAACCTGAAGAACTGATCAAGTCCTGACAAAATTTAATTCTATTTCTATTTCATATATAATCTATTTTACAAATATATATATATATAAACGGATTTCACATAAACACGTGAAATAACAATCAATGATCAAACCACAATAAGAAATGGGAAAACAAAATTTCAAACGTTCACTTTTGTTCTTCCCATCCAAAAAATGTTAAAATTTCTGTTTTTAGAAATATGTTTTTGAGGGCTTTAAGAGTGTGCTCTCCTGAATTCCTTGATGAAGAGATTAACAACATTAGGTCAATTGCCCTTTCATTAAAATACCCCTCCTCTTATATCGATTTAGCTTTGAAGAGTGCTAAAAAAACTTTCTCTAATATTTTAACAGAGCCCCGTTCATTGTCAAATTCTATAGTTTTGCCATATCATGAATCATTGGATCCCCTTCCAAGATTAGCCAAACAACTTGATTTTAATATAGTGTTTTCTGATCGTAATAACGTGGGTAATATGTTAATAAAAACATAGTTACAGGACCGCTTGTTAGGGTTGAAAGATCATAGTCTTGTTTTCCCATTTCTTATTGTGGTTTGATCATTGATATATATATATATATATATATATATATATATATATATATATATATATATATAATAAGGTATTGTTTTCTTGACCACAATTACTAATAAAGACAAAAATATCCTTTTCTCGGAATTTTCGTCAGGGTTAATATATGAATTCACCTTTTCCCCAACATTTCATATTTATTTTAAGACATCCTCAGGGCTATGAACTAACAAAAACAATGGACATTTGTCATATCTTCTTTACATTCATCATAAAAAATTCAAAAGTAAGTAAGTTTTTTGAATTTTTTATATGAATATAGAGTAGATATGACAAATGTCCATTGTTTATGTTAGTTTATAGTCCTGAGGATGTCTTAAAATAAAGACGCAACGTTTGCTAAAAGGTGAATACATATATTAATAAAATATGCATTATGGTAAAGATAAAAGTGGACATATATGCAGTTTGGAAAAAGGAAAGAAATTACGAAAATATTTTTTCGGATGGTAAAATAACAAAGGTAAGGAAAAATTATAAAAACACTGTCAAACTATGGACTAATGTCATTATCTCTGATAAATGTTGATTCCAATTAAATGGCCAGAGAAATCTAGGTAATGAATAAATAATAGGTTTGGTAAGGCTATTTAAAATGTATTTTGAAGTATTTTTCATGTCCCGTCTACGTTGTTACTTCAAACCTGTAGATGTTCCGTAATTTAGGCACCATATTGACACATACATTACAATCGTAATAATTGTGCCATTGGTAGTGCGAAGCAATGTGCATTTGCTTAATCAGTTCTATTATTTAGTATGATGATCATTTCACTTTACCTTTATAACTTTGTTCAGTTCGTACCCAAGAATTAACAGTTTTATCATTTGAAGAGAACTAAATGTGATTCATTCCACATGCTATAACATCGTATATTCTCAGTATGAATAATCAAAAGCCAGTATTTGATCATAGGAGATAGAATAGTTTTGATACTGATTCTAAGTGATGATACTAGAGGTAAGATCGCGCCTAAAAAATCCTATCCGACCCGACCCGAACCCGTCTCGGCCTGAACCCGATCGGGGTTAGTCGGGTTCGGGCTGGATCGGGCCTATTCGGGTATATATTTGAGTTTATTCTCTAAACGGCCAAGGAAATCTCAGTCATCTGGTTTATCCAAATTATTTATTTTATAACAAATATTTCTTAGTTTAATACCCATCAATCGTTTTTGCATACATAATATATAAATGATCAAACCACATTATGAAATGGGAAAAAAGACTAATACCTTTCAACCGTAACAAGCTGTCTTTTTCAGAATCAAAAACACAACTTTGATGACCCGCTTGTTACGATTGAAATGTCAGTCTTTTTTCTCATTTCATATTGTCTTTTGATCATTGATTGTAATTTCACGTGTTTATGTGAAATCTTGTTATCGACATAATATATAAATAAAATTTATTCAAAAAAAGTTATCGAGAGAGAAGCCCGACCCGACCTGAATTTAATAATAGACATTTTGTGCCCGAAGTCGGGCTCGGGTTAGCAGCTTACCTCTAGTTGTCACTCATACAATCCTAAGACGCTTCTGAGGAAGTGATTATTTGACAATTGGGTGCTGGATCCATACGGGACTTAGAATTTACTTTCTTATTTTAAGTTCCTTGTTATACTATTCTTGATTAATAAGTGCTTATTTTTATTTTATAAATTTGTTATCTGTTATTATTATTATTATTCAACCTTTATTTTTACTTTTTTTCACTTTTAACGTATTTAAAACACAATTTTAAATATTATATAATTAATTTATTTACTTATTCCGCTCTACGGAAATTTACTAAGTTTTCTCCCTCTTTCTTTTGCTTACTTATTTTGAGTTAATATAATACTATCTCTTATTTTTCATTCATATTTTAGTTTTGTTCATTGATTTATACTATTATTTTGGTTTTCCCCCGTTTTACGTTGGACTTGAGTCACGATTGTGACGTTGGCTACACTGACTATCATCCTAGAATGGTCATTAAATCATTACGCACTCACCTTGCCTTACTTGTAATTTTACATGAAAACGACTTTGGCCATCATTTATTGAAAGACGTAACTGTCTAATTTTTGTATCTCTGAGTTTTAATGAGTTTTAATTTTATCATATAAAAAGATTTTACAATATAAACTTGAAATAGAAATTAATTTTTTAAACTGCCGAAAATGGCTGCAATCTTTCAAGCAAAACGAGTTGTCTTCGTTAGTATCTGTGAGATTATGACGAAGAGCACTTGTTTTGATTCCAACGACCAACGAATATTACCATTCACACCAGTGCATGTCGTAAATAGCAGTTTCGGACCAGAGGCCCACTACTGCTAGTTTCTCATCCTGCTATTTTTTGTTGGGTCAGTAAACAATGTCAAGAATAGGGGAGTCAGTCAGTAAGGGAATATGTCGTCTTCGTGGTCGTTTGGTCTTCAGGCTTTGTATTCTCTGAGGTACTGTATAGTTTTGGAGTCATGTGGTCATCATTTTTAGTTTAAGTAGGAAACTTTGAGGATCGTGGGATTAGAAATGGTTGAGAGTAGGATTTAGTTGTTTTTTTTTTTATTGAAACAACTTAATAATTTCTTCTGATTTTTTTTACTGCGTTGGTTGGTTTTATGCACAAAATATACAAAAAAAAAATTTATCACAATGCCGCCTAGAAGATGTCCGTTCCACTTTTCAGAACTAAACCAACCATAACTAGCTATAACAACCAACTATTTAAGTTACCATACAGTTGTTTTCTTATTTTTCTATCCTAATTCAGATAACTATTATGTGAATAATCTAAATGGATTCTCCTACTAAATCATACAAGATCTCAAACAAATCCATAATTTACAATTACAAACTGAGGCATAACAGACAAAACCTCAGTATAAGGAAACAGAAACCGCAAGCTTGGTACTACCACTCCCAGCCCATTGTGTCTATTGTCTACAGTCAACCATTGTCCACTTGAGCCAGTTAGTTAATTGATGTAGTTTACAATATAGTAATTAAATTTCCATCCATAAATTAAATTTATTACAAATGCATAGACTTGTTTCTCCGCTAAAATATTTCTTTTCAATATTGCTGTAATAATAATTGAAAAGAATCAACTGAATGCAGTAGTGTACATATTTCCATATGCATATTGTTATCATTATATACATATAGAAATATATTAGTTTTCCAGTTCAAACAAATTGTTAATGTTCAAATTTATACAATAAGATTCCAAATATTTTTATCAAGTTGCCACCATATATGCGAACAAACGTAATATATATATATATATATAATATATATATATATATATATATATATATATATATAACAAGCTGATCTATCCGGCGTTGCCTGGATGGTATATTATTCTCCAACGTTTTGGACGGTAGTGGTGGACGGTAGTGGACATATATGGGTGGTAGTCCCAAAAAAAGACCCTTATCAAAAATGAAAATACCGAAGTTAGTTCCCCCGAAAAAAGTTATATGAGATCCATGTTTCTTTGTATCTAAATATCTCCAGTTTTATTTCTATAGTAGACTGATAGATAAACTTTGTATTTTATTTATACAGAGTGTTAACTATAATTTTCCAATGTTTCAAAAATTATTATTAAAGAGAATTTTTAACCTTTGACAGTCAGTTTTGCGTGTTGCTTGAGTTTTTTGCCTATTGTCCTATGCAGGAGTGTCCATAAGTAACTTTACAATTGATAACACCAAAATGTAAGATTGTTAACTTACAATTAATTGTTGCTATTCCGTCACGATTGCACTGCGTAAAATTCTAGCACAATTTTATGAGTGCAATCTGGACTACAGCTGACTTCAATAAATCAATATTAGAGAACTTTGTTCACTCGGTCTGCTATCCACAAATGAACTGATTTTATTTAAACGGCTTAGTTAATCACCACAACTCCGTTTATTATCCTGAAAGTAATCCTCATATTCTGATGGAAGGAAAAATAGTTCAATTTCTTGGAGTGTGTGTTTGTGCAGCTATTCGAAGTCCGGTGCACTGGGACCTTATTCCTTTGAAGATACAGTAACGAGGAAAACGTACTTTATGATGCTATGTGAATTTCTCCTACCTCAGTCACAAAATGAGGACCTTAGCCAGATTATTTTCAAACAAGAAAACATGAATTCATCTTTGTAATTACTTTCTTTTTCTGATTTGTGTAACCCCCAAATCAGGGAGTTTATCACCTGCTCCCTTACAAAGATTACAAAGTATTCATTTGCAAATTATAGTAATATGATCAATTTGATATGAACTTTTATAAAAAAAATATAGTCATTAATCAGAAAATAATTAAATCCACAAAAATACAATTCAAAAGGTAACAATTGGTACGTAATATTATAAATTGTGATAATTACATTATTAATATTTACCTAATTACTATTTTAGGTCTTATAATAATACATAATTATAGTATTTAGTTGAATATTTGGTTGACTTATGCTACAATGTGTCTATGTCTATAGAATTAATGAATTTTATAAATGTATCAGTTTCATTAACGGTCATTTCGCGCTCAGTCATTAATCAGCAAGTCATATTTTTATCAAGTTGCCACCATATATACGAACAAACGTAATATATATATATATTATATATATATATATATATATATATATATATATAACAAGCTGATCTATCCGGCGTTGCCTGGGTGGTATATTATGCTCAAACGTTTTGGTTATGGGTGGTAGTCCCAAAAAAAGACCCTGATCAAAATCAAAATACCGTGGTGGACATACAACTTTCCACCTTGTATAATGCTAATGTATAATGACTTCTTTTTTGAATATGAACCTTTGTTTTTCGTGTTTTATAAGAATTGTAAAGTTACTTATAGGCCCTCTTGTATAGAAGACTTTGATTAAAAATATTTAAGAAACTAATCAGAAAGAAAAAAAAAAATAAATAAACCTGACTTCTATATATCGCTTCTAATCGCCAATAGAAGACAAAGTAAACTTTTGAAATGGATCAAAATCATCTCATATTTTAGAACAGTCAGTTCAGGTTACTTAATATTAGCATATCACTACCAAGGCAAGAATGGAAAAAGTCAAAAAATGGAAAAAATAAATATCATTGTTTAAATATTATAGCTCCACTGCAATTGTTGCTAACATATTAAAAAACATTCAAGATAAAAATAATTAATTCAAACACAACTCCATTAAAAATAATAGAGCTGAATATATAAGAATTGTACCACAGACACCATATTGAGTTGTACCACAGACACTCACCTGTAGTTAAAGCCTGAAGAAGAAATCTACGTGTTCGAAACGTGTTATTTATAGGAATAAATTGTTATATGTGGAGACCATTTCATTAGCTTTTTACCCTACAATGAGGAAATACCACATAATAACTGATTGCACTACGTTAGAATATATAAGAATATTATTTTTAAGTTCCATTCTAAATATACTTTGCAATATTTTATATTTTTTGTGAGATATTAATTAAGAACTAAAAACATCTCGAAAAGCTATTAGTATTATCGATTAAAAAGGCATAGAGAGTCTAGCCAGACGGTGATTTGAATAATAATTATGGAGCCTTAGTGATTTCTCTCGTCCAAAGTTTATAAAGCAATTTAAAAATAAACACAGACTGTTTTAATGAGTAAAATCTCAACAACAAAACTTGATATAACATACTTTCATACTGACACCAAAGGTTATTTTGACACTGTGCAAATCGAAAAAAAAATGAAAATGTCATTATTTTTCAAGCAATAATTTCAAATACGAGGTGGTTAGAGGTGACCAACGACCAACGACCAACGAATATATCCGCGCACTATAGTGCACGTCGTAATTAGCAGTTCCAGACCAGAGGCCTTCTACTGCTTGATTACTGTGCTACTATAACTTGGAATGTCAGTAATTCATGTCAGATATAAGTTCGTCTGTACAGTAAAGATGTCGAACTTCTTACGTATTCGCGGTCATGTGGTCTTGTTGAGGTCATGGTTTTCAAAGTTTTTAGTCATCAGTTGGAAAAGTAGTCAGATAGTCAGTGGATGAAGTAATTGTTCAGTGAGGTTGAGGAAGGTTGGTGGCAGGATTTAGAGTTTGTACAAGGAGGTTTGGAAGAGTAGATAGTTTGTTGTCTTCATTGGTAGTAAGTCGAGTGATGTAACTATCTATGGATTCCATTTTCAAATCATGGTGAATATCAACATTACGGACGTACCAAGGAGCCCTGGCTATAAGGGGTTAGAGGTGGTTAGAGTTAGAGGTGGTATATGCTACTCGTAGCACATATAAACATTTTATTTCGTAGTATGATTATCTTACTGTTTCAATAAAGGTTGACTTTTTACACTCCAATAGACATTTATCTACTCAAAGGTATATTTATTGCATATATTTTATCAAGCCATAAAATCAATGAAATAACTTAGAATAGTCAAATATATACCCAGGCATTCAGTTCGTTAGTGATACTCCATAAATAAAACAATTTTCATTTCTATGAGTTTCATTTTTTTGAGAGAGAGACATTTCTTAATTCATGTAAAAGGTTCCGGAATAAAATTTCCTACCGTTTGACCAAGTTATATATATATATATATATACAGGATTGGTTGTCGACGACTGAATATTGTTGGTCGATGATCTTCTTCTCCAACCTTTCCAGCTTGTGAAGAATTAATTTTTCGTTGTGAGAACAACGGTTCAGGGAGTGAATTCTGCTTCTCAATGCGTTTCGACTGTCTGCTGCAGTCATTTTCAAGATACAAAACAGGTGGGGTACGGGTTTCCTTATATAGCCGAAAGTAAATAATACTTATAGTATT
This sequence comes from Hermatobates lingyangjiaoensis, assembly GCA_026182355.1. Lineage (NCBI taxonomy): Eukaryota > Metazoa > Arthropoda > Insecta > Hemiptera > Hermatobatidae > Hermatobates > Hermatobates lingyangjiaoensis. Next base: position 238,091 of record JAPFBL010000344.1, read on the forward strand.
CAGTCGAGTATAACCAATACTGTATAAAAGGACGACTGCTACCGAAGTACACTAATATATATATATAATATATATATATATATATATATATATATATACTTTTTTGATGAAAATACGATCCGATATGGACAAATACAGTTCAATGTACATAAAGAAACATAGAGAAATTAAACACACACGGTTACAGTCTCCAATTTTTGGTTGAACCCTCTTCAGGAGAGATAAGAGAGGGAAACTAAGCACACTGGTTTGAAAAACTCAATAAGAAAAAGGTACGTGCAATCAAGCCAATTGATTTTAATACAACTTGCATAAAAGAAGGTCTGTTCCTACATTTACTTATATATATATATATATATATATATATATATATATATATATATATAATATATTTAAATCAGTCAAAATAATCCGTATAATTCTTAACGCTGTTATAGGATAAATTGAAGCAACCGAAAACTCATAATTTGTGTGTTTTTCAATGTTTGCATATTAAATTATTATATTACTGAGGAATTTTTTGTGTGTATTTATTGTTTTTTTTTATCTATACCTTAGTTGTAGTTTTGTTATAAATATATTTTAAGTAAATCACTTGGCTTGCTTTTATAATGAGGTTGGCTTGTCATTTGCTTACTTTCTTGTATTTACTTGTCTGGCTGACCTGTTGGGGGTTATACTGAATCATAAACACGATACTTTTGACGAGTCTGAGTATGACACAGCTATATATATATATATATATATATATATAAATATATGTATTTCAGGGAATGGCTGGTCGACCTGGCGCTCGAGGTGTAGCAGGAATGAAAGGGGAAAAGGGAGACCGTGGAGATATGGGTCCTAAAGGTTCACCCGGCATCCAAGGACACAAAGGTCAGTTATATAGTCATTTAAATTTCAAGCAATGGAAGTTTTAAATTATTCTAAAAAAACTGTCTTCATATTCGATTTGAGTTCGCAAAACTTGCAAAATACTGATATTTTTTTTTTAGTACTTATTTATAGCAACCTTATACCGAGTACAGTACACAGGAAATAGCTAATATTTGCTCGGAGTAAATTTTATTTTTATGGTATCTGACAAAAAGAAAGAAAAGCATTTTTATAAAAACCACCACCATGTCTTAAAATTTGGAGGATAATAATTTCATAATAGATATAAGTGTAAAACATAACTCAAAAATAACTATTCTTTGAAATATATATACATATACATTTTAAAGTCAGTTGAGTTTTTTTACTCTGACGAAAACTGCTTGTTACGGTTGAAATATCTTAAGTCTCTTTTTTTCCATTTCTTATTGTGGTTTGATCATTGATTGCTATTTCACGTGTTTATGTGAAATCTTGTATATATATATATATATAAATATTCAGGTAACTCACCACAAATGATTGAAGATAATTCAATCGAAATAAATGTATTCATGAGTGTGCTTAAGGTTACTTAAGCACATTCTTTTCTTTAGTTCAAGATATTTAACAAAAAAAATATTTTGTCATTTTATAAAAATATTTTTGTATTTCGACACTATGTTGTAAATTTAATGAAATTATTTCTTAGTTACACTTTTCATTTACCTAAAAAGACAAATTTATTTGAAAATTTGCATAATTATGTTTTTTTTAGATATCTGAGGTAGTGGGGAGGGGGTCATAGATGGTATAACTGCTTTCAGGGGGTCCACTAACAAAGAAAGGTTAAGGGTCCTTGAATTAAACAGAATGATTAATAGCTACAATTCTATGTAACTGGTAACATGTTATTAGTCAAACTTGATGTATAAATAAGAGAGGAGCAATAATAAGTAGGGAGGTGATTTATCAAATAACCAGCCAATTTATTGACGATACTAAAAAATCACGTTGATTTACAATAGGATTCGTTAGTTTAGGTATTCTAAGTGCAAGCAGTCACTGTTGCACTTCCTTTAACTAATCTAGTATGCAGTGGATTGGTCACCTACACGAACAGACAAGGTGAGCTAAACTAACAACTCATTATATTCTACACAAACTATTTTGAAATACCATCAATTTACTTATTATTAGTGAAAAGAGAGAAAATATGGAATAGCCTATACTCAACTTTTTATTTTTTTTGTAGAGGGTTGAGAGACTGACAAAGTTAGGCCTTCGATGGGGGCCAGATTAGCTCAGTGGTTACTCGCCTCTGAACTGATAGGACCGGGGTTCACTCTCTACCTGGCCCTCGATTTACTCACGTGAGAGGTGAATAAATCAGAGCACGTCGTCCCTCGGAAAAAGACGTTCAACCGTTGGTCACGTATCTGTACGATGTCAGGTACTTATTAAAGATCTCTACTCGAAATGCGCTTCAGAAGTAGGGCAAAATTTAGGACTCCCACTGTAGAATCAATCTTCATTGTGTGGTATCACAAAGGGCCATTTCTCAGCCTGTGTGTGTTTCCTTGTGGGACAGCCACTGCAACCTAACGTAACCTAACCTAGCCCTCCGATGCTGATTCCTCGAGGAAATATTGCATCTCTCATTGATTCTACATTGAGAGCCTTAAATTTTGTCTAACTCAAGTGAATTTAGAGTTGGTATTTTTAACGAGTACCTGACATTGTACAGGTTCAACACTAACAGTTTGATGTCCTTAGATTTATTCATCCCCCAAGTGAATAAAGCGGGGGCCAGAGTGGGTATCGAACTCGGACCTACCAGTTCAGAGGTGAGCACGTTGCCACTGAGCTTACCTGGCCCCCACACTCAACTTTACTATATTAATTATAATACCAAACTCGTTGACAACTACTTTAGTTTTTATTGTTATTTTAATATTAAATATATGCATATTTCATTTTCCACTCATTTTCTTAGCAGCTAATACGCTAACCAATATATGTACAACACAATGATTTAAAATCCATATAAAATGATATAGAATCATACCATTTATTCCATACATATTCTGTATGAATATGACAAACTCAGTTCATCGTGACTGTTAAAACATCATGACTCTCAGCACCTTCCTCAAGGAAGAGCCTCATTAGTGACAAACGTCATGTACTTTAATTACTATGAAAAAAAATTCAATTTCGCATTGACTTTTTTATATGATGTAAAATTGTTTAGTAATAGACAAAAATATTTTGATTTTTAAACAAAAATTTATTTTTCATATGGATTGAAACAATTTTGATATTTGCTTGAAAATTTAAAGGTATTGACTGTCAGTATGCTTCGTTCTGTGTTTGTATTTCTCTCTCACTCTCTCTCTCTCTCTCTCTCTCTCTCTCTCTCTGTCTCTCTCTCTCTCTCTCCTCTTCACTGTGTATATATGGTCTGAGTGTGTTTGTGAGTGTTGTGAATCTAATAGTAAAAATTTAAACATGTTTTCTATATAGAAAAGATTTAGAAATGTTAGATGTTATAAAACGCGATTTAAAAAAGAAGTCAGAAACGTACTGTTCTATGTGTGTGTTGGGTGGGGGGGAGGGGGGTTTGTATAATGTGCGTGTGTTTGTGCACACAAGAAATACATATGTGTGTAACCACATTTAAAAACCTACAGATCAAATGGTTTGATGATCATAAAAAATCTTGAAAAAAATTAACAAACAAACTAATCAAGAACAACAGAATATTCTCTCGAGTTAAATAAAGCTTAGGAATAGTAAGTAAGCTATAAATTTATTACTTATATGACCACTACTGTCTGTTTACTATTATAAGTAACAAATTAAATTTCTGTTCTAAATATTACTAACTACTTAAAAACTGGACATATAAAAAAAAACTTTTCTACTTGAAATCGTTACAACTTAATAGGTTATGAGAAAAGTTGAACGATTTTCTGTTCAGAAGAGCCATTATAAACCCCAAAGTGGCAGTATAAATTAGAAAAAGCCCTCATGTTTACTATTAAAACGATATTGTCAATAAAGTGAATTGGGATAGGGATAAAATGTTAAATTAATTTTAAAGATAACGCTTTTTAATGTTAATAAAAAATATAATCATTAAATGATGGAAATGGGATTACTGTAAAAGTATTTATGAGTTAAATGTCTCTTTCAAATTATATGTTTCTATAAATTTAGTACTTATATCATTAGTATTTATAAACAGTAACAAATTACTTGAACAATTAATTAACATTAACAATCATTATTGATATATTCATGATAGTACAGTTACTTATTGCAATTAATAATATTCCATGATTTCCTTGTTAAAAGAACTTGGAGTAATTATTTAGACTTCATTGAAAGATATTAGAAAGTGTTAGAAAAACTTCACATAAAACAAATTTGAGGTAAAATGGATAAATAAACAAAAGTCTCCACACAAATGAAGTTTTATTTAAAAACGAATTTCGAGCACAAAGCGTTCGAAACGCGTTGTTGTTGTTGAATAAACTTCATTTGTGTGGAGACTTTTGTTTGTTTATCTATTTTACCTCAGAATGAGTAAATACCACACAATTACAGACTGCACAACTAATGATTTAAAAAAAATTCGTTCATGAAACAATGAGTTTCAAGCATTACAGTTCTTTTTCAGATTGATCAGCTTCCATTGAGAATTGATTAGTAGAAATGTGACTAGCAGTTTTATATATTCAAAAATATTGTTTAATTCATTACTTTTTCAATCTGCTATGTGTGACATTTACTCTTGATGGGGAATTTCAAAAACAATCAAGTCTCCATACAAATGTAATTTATGTTAATAACTTTTTGACTGCACTTTTGAATGTGTTATGATAACAGGGACCAAGGAAGAGGAATACTAATTGTTTGAAAGACGTAGTTAGTTTTTAACACAAAGCTTTCTTGTGTGAAGACTGAAATTTCTTATCAATACTGATTGATTCCTTCTTTTCCATTAAAGCAAACAAACCTGAAAAAGATGACTAAGTGTCCTCAAACCTATGGCTTTATTAAAAACAAATTGAATTGTTAATGTGCAAACATTTCCAGTTTTAGTTTTCAAGTAGATAGTCTTTAAATATAGAAGACTGAGAATCTGAACTGTCACTTCATTTTTAGTGAAATAGGGAATTAAAATTCTTGTGCAATTCGTTCTCCAAAGAGGACGTAAAACTGTCATGCCCAAACCGATACGATTTGAAATTTTTATCAAAAATTCCTACTCTACCATAATATACTTAAGTGAGGTATAATACAAAACACGAGACGCGAATTCAGTCTGGTGATCTTGCTGACACATAACTAAAATTTGTGCCACAATATAGTCAAAATTTGCTAGCCACTTTATAATTAAGTAAATAAATTCGTTTGTAATCCATGAGTTTGATCATAGTTGGTTAAAGCATTTCATTTCTGAAAATTCTAATTTTTGCTTTTAGTACACGTTTTTAATTATAAATTTTGTACATAGCTTAGTTCTACATTCACAATACATATACTGATTTTCTTTTGTAAATTCTGGCCGCAGTCCTTCCTATAAACATATATTATTAAAAAGTATGATCATAATTAGCAGAAACTTGTTTCTCTGTTAGTGACGTTTTTATTAGTGTATCTGAACTAAATAACTTACTTCTTACAGTGAACATGTTTTAACTCCTGCCTGAAACCATCTTTTGGACAAAAATTATTCTCTAAATGTTTTCTTTTTTTTAAACAGTAGTAAATTTTGCGAGCAGTGTTTTCTCTAAGCATATATTATTTAAAATATTGGATCAAAACTAGGCCAAACAAAAACAGCCCATGTCGTGACAGTGACCGACCTACCACTCCAAGCAGTGACAGGTAAAACAACTTTAAACCTCCTAACGGACTACACTTTGTCTATACAAAAAGAGAAGACATCTAGAAAATCATTTTTGGGACTAAAAAAGAGCAAGAATAAAAAGTTGAGAATGGGTATATTATCTAGTTTAGATACAATAACAAAAACGTTATTCAGGAAGACAGAAAAATTTAACAGGAAGCAAATTTCTACAAATTATGATTATATTTTTATATAATTTCTGCTTTCCTTATATATATCTTACATCTTCATATAACTTGAAGCTATAAATTTGTAAAATAAACAAATAGTAAATCTATATAGAAAAGATTTAAACATGTATAAGATATTATAACAAAACGATCAAAAATATTTCAGCTTCCAACGACTGAAAATAATATAAAAAAATACCTTTGAAGTATAAAATCACTTGCACCCTCTTCAAAACTTGACAGGGGTCAATATGAATTGAAATTATTTTCAAAATCAAAAAGAACATAAATGAGAAAAACCTGATGTAAAACCACTTTAATCGAACTCGTTATAAATATTCATTTGAATAAATTATTATTATTTATTAATTAATGCTTAGATCAAAACCTTATTTATACTTGTAATCATGGGAAAACAAGACTAAGATCTTTCAACCGTAACAAGAGCTCTTTGTCAGAGTCAAAAAACCAACTGAGTCAAACTATTGGGTTTTTTGACTCTGATGAAGACCGCTTATTAAGGTTGAAAGATCGTAGTCTTGTTTTCCCATTTCATATTGTGGTTTGATCATTGATTGTTATTTCACGTGTTTATGTGAAATCTTTATATAATTATGGGTAGTTAGTTATATATATAATGTATTTATTTTATTCTCGGACTATGTTTGGGCTATTATATTGTTATAAGTTACTTTTACTTACATTCACATAATGTCTAATTCCACACATTTAGAGTACTGTCATTTATCAGTTAATATTTTTACAACAACTGACCGATTATTTGATATCATAAAACTTTAAATTAAGGTTTGATTGAGGTTAAATCCAATTCAAGGTTCGACTACACATTCAGGAATAAACCAGAAAAAAATGAAGTTTGAACAGTATTTTGCATTTTAACAGGCAAAGTTATATTTGAAGGGAAAGCATTGTAAAAAAAAAAACATTTGCGGTGTTTCTATCATTATGTCAGTTAGCCAAGACTGATTGCTTTAGCAATAAGTTAGAACTAAAAAACAGAATGTGAAAGAACTCCACAGAGACAAAGGTCTCAAAGTCATTAATTCTAAAACTTATCTTTGCTTTGCTCTGGGCCAACTGTAATTGTCTGACACTCTGCTTCCAATAAATTTTCTAGAAACAATGTAAGTAATACAGCTTTCTCAGAAGATAATATAAAACATCTATTTAAAAAAAAAACCTACAAATTTATCATCATTATCATTAATATTAATTTTTTTTTAAAAAAAAAGATATTTAGTTTTTTTATTACAACTTTGTTATAATAGTCAAACTAAAAAATAACTTTGTTAATAAATAATTATTTTACTTGATGAACTCCATAGGTAATTAAAGAGACTGAAGGCTCTATATTTCTTCGTTATTTTATTACGTTTTGTAATAAGTGAAATTTTCATACGGAATATGTTTTGAATTTTTGGGAAAATTTTCAAAATTTTAAAATATCCAATTAAATATATACAACAAAATGTGCATTATTCCCTACAATAAAGAAAAGAACTGCAGAGGATAACTAACCATGCACTAAATTTTATTAATTTAACATTTTAGGGTAATTTTGAAACATTTTATAACTTTAGTTAAACCACTCAGTGTTTTACTTTTAGACAGTGCTTTATGTCTAATATGGCAATACTGTTCCAATTAGCAATGCCTGCAAATTTTGAAAAAAAGAAAGAAAATTGTTAATTATAGTGAATTTCTAACTATACGGGATACTTGTGTTAAGTTGATAAATGTATCTGTATTATATTATTAGCCCTCTTACTTGAAAGGTCCTGAAGGCAAAGTGTCTTCTCCCTTGAGAATGAATTAAACATGATTAGCGTCACCTGGACCATCTTAAGAATTCTTCGACCACAATGTCACGTCCTAATGATTTGGATTCAGGCCATGTTCCTCTTAAGGAATTCTTATCTTGAACTAGATAATAGGTGAAACTATATTAAAATACTTTTTTTTTTTAAACAAAGAGAGAATAAAACTTTAAAAATATTTTAGTTAAATGCAACTAGAAATAAATAATTTATTAGATTTACATACCTAGGAATTGAAACTGAAATTATTTTACTGAAACAGAGTTTCTTATACATAAAATATCTGATTCTTCTAGAAAACTTTTATCCACAAAGAATTATTATTCCTTAAGAAATATTTACATGTAAACATTAAAATAACTTCTCTTTTTACCGTCTTCAATCCCAGTATATATATTCAAAATTGAAGAAACGGTCCACTCGGACTATAAAACTTTAAATTACACAAAACACGACTCAGAAAAAAGATAAACTACACACTTACTAAATACAATATTTCGAACTGTTGTTCGTTATTAAGACAAGACTAGAAGAGAGATCTCTCTCTCTTCGTTCTCTCTTTTAATCTTCTCCTGATGACGAACAACAGTTCGAAATATTGAATTTAATAAGTGTGTATTTTATATGTTTTTCTGCGTCGTTTTTTGTGTAATTTAAACCAATATATATATATATATATATATATATTATGTTCCGAGTGAACTATAGGTGCACAGCAATTAGAAAATCACACTTACAAATCTAATTTTTGGTTTAACCGTCATCAGGAGAAAAGAAATAGTGGTACCAAGCACATTTGAGAAGCGACAGTTGGAGGGAACTATATACATATATAGCAATTAAATGAATCGGTCCAGCAGACTTTTAAATAAAATAGAGTTAAAACGAAGGAAACACGCAAATAGACACAGGTATAAGACGCTTCTATATTTCGATGATCGCCATCATCATGAGGTAAAAAGTTCCGCAGGAAGGCAGGGCTAATCTCTTAGCCACAACTCTGCACCAGTCGGTGCCCTGGCTTCCTCCGGGACTCATTGCCTCCTAATGACGACGATCGCCGAAATATAGAAGTGAGTTATGCCTGTGTCTATATGAGTGTTATCTTTGGTTGAATTCTATTTAAAATAAATAGAGTAAAACGTGTTTATTGTAAAATCTTGTTATCGATGTAAACCATGTGCTATAGCTACTTTTATTTTAATGATATATGTCCTTTCTTCATCGCATAATAAAAAAATATTTTTCTAGGTTCACAAAACCCAAAAAATTAAAACTAACATTTAAATGTTTAAACATTTGTTTATTTGAACAAGTAATGCCTAATCATTAGTCTGTTAAGTTTTGACTCTGATAAAGACTGCATAATATGACTTAATTATCTTAGTCCTTTTTCTGATTTTTCACTGTGGATTGGAAGTTGATATAAATATATATGTATATACAAAATAAACTTAAAACATTCGGAATCCTTATAAAGTTTATTTTATTTTAAATTCACTGTCGATACTTTTATCAACATATATATATATAAGTGCAATGTAGATAGAAAAACATAGAAAAATTAAAAACATTCACTTATAGTCTCTAATTTTTGGTTTAAACCATGTTCAGTAGAGATAAGAGAGGAAAGAAGTGCCCTGGTACAGCAACAGCTGGAGACCAACAATACGCGTCCAGTCGTATTTCATCGAAAAATTATATATATCCAAAATGATCAAAAACTAAAGTTAAATATAAAGAAATATATATAGACAAATAGGGAACACATACTTTCAGACTTTTTTTTTTTTATTGAAATATTCATCAGGAGAGAAAAACCAATCACTTTTACAACAGTCTCCAACCGTCCCTGTACAAGTGCGCTTAGATTCCCTTTCAGTTTTCTGCTCATGACTATTTAAACTGAAAATTGAGGATTAATATTACATTTTAACTACTATGAACTACTATTACTACGATTAGTGTAAATTTAATCCAAGGTATGATAAAAATTATGATGCTAAAATGGAATTAAAACTGACCCACCTTTACGCTGTTGAGACAACACAGAAAAGGGATTTTATTAAGGGTGGATGTTGAAAACAAGAGTTGAATAGGGAGGTTTTTGAACATTGTTTCTAAATCATTAGGCTTTATTTAAAGGATTCAGTTCAGGTCTACTTGAACCACTTTTGATACAGATAAAGCTGCTCTTATCTCAATCTTGGAGCACCAACTCTCTGTCCCACTTATCGTTCAAGAGAGGCTCTAATCTCCTCTGAACAACCCTCTACTCTCACTCATTACTTACTTCTTGTCTATCACCAATTCTAATTATAACTCGATAAGGAAGTAACTAAAACAAAAGTTTAAGGATTGAGTACTTGTTTAAACATTACAACTCCTTTACTAAATCTATAAATAAAGTTGCATCTTGAACAAAATTAAATTCATTAGTTAGTTATTTCTACATGTTTCGATCATATATCATGGTTCATATATCATATCCAGACGAATTCTGTAGATTTCAGTATATACAAACCAAAATCTGGGACCTCAACTAACGAAGAATTTTGCCTGAAGATAACTGTAGGAACAGTTGCAGAAATAACTAATGTAAATACAGATAATCAGGATCCATAGCAGAATATTTCACAAAACAAGCACTTTATGAAGCAAACTAACCTCATCAATGGTCGTCAGATCCATAACAACCAATAACCAACCAAAAACAATAAAAGTGTGACCTTACTACGCAGTGAGGCTAATTTCTATTCCCAGTATTCGTATATACTGAGGGAGTGTGAGTCCTTTACCCTTCCTAGCATGATGAAAACGGATTCATTGTTTAGTAACCAGTCTCAACCGGACCACAGTTACAGGACTACGGCACTAATCAAGAACAGTCCGATGGACCTCCAAGTGGAGAAACTGATATCACATGACAACTGTTTATTTTATGTGGGAGTGTGAGCCCTCCTAATGTTGTCATGTTGTTAGAGCTGACTTCATAGAAGAGTATGTAGCTTTCATTAGAGCCGGAACCCTACAACTCCAAGGGCCCTCCCCCCACCACACAACAAAAGAAAAACAATCAAGTCATTTGGTCATAAACAATCGCGTATTAGATTCAGGCCACTTATGTAACTATAATATATATATATATATATACTTAAAATTCGAAAAAACGATCCAAACTGGACGCAAATCAGTTCACAAATGAAGAAAAGCAACACACAGAGAAAGAGACACACTTACAAACTCAAATTTTCTCCTGAAGACGGATCATCCGAAAATTTGAGTTTGTAAGTGTGTGTCTTTCTCTGTGTGTTGCTTTTCTTCATTTGTGAGCTGATATATATGTATATATATATATATATATATAATTTCAATAAAAGCCTTGCTTATTTTTAATCTAGTCCGTTTTTTGTACAACTTTTCTAATTTTCTAATATAATTATTGCATCTTTTAGGTAAAATGTACACCAATTCACCAAATGTTTTATTCATAAGGTTACTTACACTCATTCCAACGTTTCGATCAACTCTGATCATTTTCAAGGATAATTATTATTTTAACAATTTTTTAAAATTATCAAAAGATTAAAAACAATTACTAAACACTTACTAAACTGATAATATACATTAATGTTATATTGAATTCATTCAACATGAAAAATGTCAACATAACCTTGACTTTAGCAGGTTTCCTTTCCACTACTTTTAATTACACTACCTTATGAGTACGTCGTCCTTCGGACAGGGTGTTAAGCCGTCGATCCCAAGCCTGTCTGATGTTAGACACTCGTTAAAGGTTCATACTCTAAATACACTTGAGTTAGACAATTTAAGACTCCCGTATAGAATCTGTAGAATCACCGATCAAATAAAAAGCCGGTAAATGGCAGAAGTTCACCCACTATATGATCGATTTAAACAATAAAAAACATCTTTATGAATGATATAAACCCTATGATTTGCTCAGTAAATTCTTCAATAAATAATAATGATGATTGTATTGACACAAGACACCTATCAAAGATAGCTTTGGTCAAACAGATAAGCGGCTCCTAACCAATATCAAACAGCATAATGTAATATCAGACGAAAAGACCTAATGAATCCTTTACTTCGCCCAAACAACCAAATTCAATTATTCCATCAACTGTAAATAAGCGAATAAGTTTAAAGTTGAATGTATATTACCAAGTTTATTTCCACGTATATTCTATTAACAAGTCAAAATTGCTTGTATATAACTTTCATAATTTAATTAACTTTAATCCAGGTTTAATTATATTTCATGGAAATTTTAATGAATCATATGGTCCAGTAATTAAAACTAAATTGTTTCAAAAATTGAGGAATTTAAGTTGTTTATTACACTTCGGCTTCATATTTATGTTATGACTTTTCCACATTTATTTAACTACTGAGTTCAATGAGAGCCAACTGCCTTTACAATCACAAACTAAAGTTTTTTTTTTATTTTTCCAGAATAATTGTAGTTATATTTACTTGATTTTTTGCTTCATTTCCAGTGGCGTAGCAACAATTGTTTCCGCTCGGGGGATATCGTAAAATTTGCTGTTGTCTATTTCACCCCTTCAAAATGCCGCCCCCTGGCAAGTGCAGTCCGTTGTGGACCACTCTTCCTTCGCCGCTGCTTGTATCATTCCTTTTGTGTGATATATTAAATGATATAAGCCATGTATTTCTAAACTAAAAAATGGTATTCATTGGATAGGTTTTTCCTAAGTCATTCCTAAACAGGAGAAGTCAATATTTAACGCCCCTTGAAAGCCACTCTTAGGAGTAAGGAAGTCTTCCACTCTATATAAAGGATCAACAAGAATTTATCTTCTTACTCTACATAAATTTCTATCACATCTTATTTTGTTCTTTTCATAATTTAAAAGTAAATTTCTTACAACTTTTATACCAACTAAATGCATATTACCCCTTTTTTAATACTCACCAAATATCAGATATCCTATATGTAAACATGGTAACACAGGATTGTATTTTTACACTAGTCGACACCGTGACCCCTTGTGTGACTCAGTGTTAAGAAATTATAGCCAGTTTTTTTTTTGTGTAAACCGATCCCCTAGCGGGTGACAACGTCAGACGTTTACCGGCTTTGTCTTTGATTGGTGATTCTACCAATTCTATATTGGGATTCCTAAATTTTGCATAATTCAAGTGCATTTCGAGTAATTTCGAGTAGACAAATAAAAAAAAATCATCGACTAAACAAAATAAGATATCTAAAACTGGGACTAAGATCGGTTAAGTCTAAGATCTTTCGTACAAAATAACTGGTGAAGTTTATTCCATATCGGTAATACATTTTACATCTGTAGTCATTAATTTACTTGAATTATTTAGAAAAAAAGTTTTTTTATTCTTCTTTCTTTTTAATGTCATTATTTGTAAAGTAATACGTTAGTGACTGTTTTCTTTAATATTTATCATTTATTATCAAAATCAAAAACAAATTTAGCGAAATATAATTTATATCGGGTTATGGGAAGATATTGTAAGAAACCTCCCATGGCCCAGAGAGTAGCGCGCTGGACTTTCAATGCAAAGGTCAGGGTTTCATTTCCCACAAAATGACATATTTTGTCATTTCTTCAGACAATGCAAGGTGGCAAGATCGGTCATGTGAGTAAATCATAAGTTTATATATAGATTTTAAAACACAATTTTCAGCTATTTTAAATCATGAATTGTTTCATCTATTTTTTCCATTTATCGTTTAATACGATTAATCAAGTTTTTCTAAAGTCATTCGTTTATTCATTATACTGTGGACAATCTACTGATCTCAAAACTTTATGTTCATAAAAAACGCTAAAATTTTAAACTTTATTGTTTCTTATATTTTCAATATAAATACCAAAACCTGTAAGACTATATTCATACAATATATTTCTTAATGTATGCTGAAAAATAGCAGCCGGTATCATCAATCCAAATGGGAGACGTTCGTTGCCAATGTTTTTCTTGCACCACAAAAGCGGTTTTTATCCGATCCTCTTTTTTTTATTAAAATGGACCAAAAAGTAGAATTTTTACTGAGAACACTGCACCAATCACAATTTCCTGCTTACATCGCCTCATTCTCAGGGATCACTGTTTGTTTAATTCTCAAAAATCAATACAGAGTCCACATTTATTTTTTTTTTTCTCCCTTTTGTATGTAAAAGTGACTGTGATTGACAAAGCTGAATTAGACTCCTAAGTTATACCCTTCTCCCGTTGCTTGACAATCAGATGTTCTATTTCTTTTCTATTTCAAACTAATGCTGTGAACAGTCTTTTTTATAATGCATCAATCTTCCGAATGCTTTACTGTCTTTATTGTTTATTTTACATTACCTACATCATATTTTTATGCAATATTCATTTATGTTTATTAATTATTTGAGTCGTGGCCAGGCTAGCTCAGTGGTTACGTGCTCACGTCTGAACTGATAGGACCGGGGTTCAATCCCCACCCTGCCCTCGATTTATTCACGCGGGAGGTGAATAAATCTGAGCATGTCGTCCCTCGGAGAAGGACGTTAAACCGTCGGTCCCGAGCCTGTACGATGTCAGGTACTCGTTAAAGATCCCTACTCTAAATACATTTGAGTTAGGCAAAATTTAGGACTCCCACTGTAGAATCAATCTTCATTGTGTGGTATCACAAAGGGCCAATACTTGGCCTACGTGTGTTCCCTTGTGGGACTGCCACTGCAACCTAACCTAATTATTTGAGTTATACTTTCTGATTGTTTTGTATCAAGGTAATGTATGTTTTTTTTTCCTTTATTAACACAGTTAACAAGACTGTCATTTATTAAAATTGTTTCATTTTAATGAGAGACAATTCTACCTTTTTTTATTCAGAAAAATATTCCAATTTCCATCATGTATTAATTGGATTTTTTTTTATTTCATCTAATCCAAAGAATTAATTATTATTCTTTACAACATAGCCATCCATAGCTTCTACATTTTATTAATTTTTATGTAAAGTTCTGTTCAAAGGCCAGTGAAATTTACACCACTTAGTACTTCTACAAAAACTTTTTTGATTTTTCATTATCTTCGATTATGAATCATCAAGAAACACTTGATTTATGAGTGTCATTTGGACCCAGGACCTTAATCTACTTTTATGCAGTTTTTTTTCTATATAGTTAATAAATTCACTGCAATTCATGACTGGACACTCACTCTCCAAACTTTCTATTTTTTTTTTTTTTTTTTGAAAATCTATCAAGTCTTATATGAGTTGCAGCTTCATCAAATTCATTGACGTTGACAATTTTCTTTTTATATTTATTTGGAAGTACTAATTGTTTCTATATACTCGTATTTTTGGCACTTGGTAATGATTTGATTTTACCAACGTTGAGCATATATAACTTGGTTCTTTATACCTCATTTCATGTTCTCTAATATCTCTAAAAATAGGAAGTTTATGTATGTTCTTCTTTTGTGATAAGTCATGAATCAAATAACTTAAACTGAAATTTCTTTTTCTATCTAGATAAAGAAACATTGAGAAATTTAAAATTGTCTTACAAAAAAATAATTTTGCTGTAGAAACAAAATAAAATTTTTTATCTAAACTCGGCGAGTTCTTAGGTTCAAATTATTCTCTCATTTCCAACGTTATGGTTTTTATTTAAAACCTTTTTCATAGGCAGAAGTATATAATTTTGAATATATTTATAGTAAATAAGTAAATATAATTTACTCATATTTACTATAAGTAAAATATAATAATAATAAAAAAAAATTCGATATCAAGATTTTGTCGGAATTACATGTTTTGATGTCCCCAGAGTACTTTTTCGTCCCACACATATTTTTTCGATGATGTCTGTGTTTGTGGGTGAATGTGTGTCCAAAAGTTTGTTGCTATCCTACAGTCCACAAAAGTTGGTGGATCAAAATTCATATTTCACACAAAAATGAGCATTATAGTGTAGATGTGCCCTATAGGTGATAGAGGGGGGGGGGGGGGGGGGATAATATTACGTGATGATAAAGTCACTTTTTTTTATTTATTTAATTTTTTTTTTCATAAGTTCTTCTGTTCTAATATCCTTCTTATCTATTTTATTATGATTATTCACAGATAATTACAAGGCAATATGGTTATTTCTTGATGCTTCTGTAATTTTTTTTATATTAGTAATTATCGCCAATTCTAACACTGATGTATTAAAATATTTATATAATATGCTTAGTGATTTTATGTGTGCATAAAGCAATAAGCTTATAATATGCTTATAAGTCAGTGGGTTCATATTCCTACTATCATACTTAAAAGACAGCCTTTACTTCAGTGTTTTGATACTTCAGTTGTAGTCTTTATAATACTCGTACTACTCATAACTTTATATGTTCATGATCTAATTAATTTACTTGATGGAGTGCCTATTTCACTGACCAAAAAAAGAAAGTCCTTACTTATAAGAACTCCTTTTGCAGGTCAATCTGTCTAAACATATTTACATTTGCTTTTTGAAATGCACATCGGTAAATTTCAGTTTACTTTTTCATGTCTATTTAAAAAATTCCAATAAAGATGAGAATATCTTTTTAAATTGTAATAAAATTAACATTATTTCTATAGAAATAGATTGACAAATGAATATCATTCTAATAGTAATTGTAATTTTAAAGCCAGAAATTAATTTCCTACAATTAAAATGTCAGTCTCGTTTGCTTGAAGAAGGACTTCTTCTTAGGACTGAAACGAGACTTAACTTAATCCCCTCTCCCCTCCTCACTAAATCACGTAAATCCAAAAGGCGCTTAATCAACTTCAGACATCTTTTGAATGAATTAACATTAAAATAAGTTTCCTTCATCTGATCGATTGATTTAATGAATTCATGTATTTCATCAATTACTTCGCAATAGTCAGAATGATAGGTAGTACTTAATGACCTTAATCATTCATGACAATAATTAACTAATTAATAATTCATTCCTTCATCTCTCTCTCTCTCTCTCTCTCTCTCTCTCTATATATATATATATAATATATATATATATATATATATATATATTTCGATGCGATGTTGACCAATGGGAGTAGAGTTACAGGTCCAAGCGTAAGGTCCCAGTTGCCCGCTGCTCAGCAAAAAGCCTTTGCGTTCTGCCAATAGGTATAGAGGTTGCACAGTCCCTCTGTGTTAAATGATGTTTGGCAGAAAACATTAGCCTCACTTTACAGTGAACTCCTGTTCCCTTTCTATTTTTGATTTTTGTGGTGGTTGGGTGTTGTTGTTGTTTACTATTTTCTGTTACGGATATTGCTGGATATTTAAATGATACTCTCGGTTGTTTACTGCGAAAAGCCGCCTTCATCTTCATGCCAACAGGGGTAGAGGTTGCACAGTCCCTCTTGATTATTAAGAGATGTTGACACTGGAATCCAACTTCTTCTCGTAGAAACATCTTCAAGTTGTAGGTTTTGTATATTGTTCTCTTCGGTTTCTTATGTTCATGTTTTTTCTTCAGTTGAATGTTATTGCTGCTATTGATGGGTGGCTGGTAGGTGATGAAAAGTTCTGCACTGTTGACCTGGTGGTGGTATTTGCGACATGTTTCAACCATTCTCTGGTTATCTTCAGGCAAGGAAATGGCCCAGACGTTGGTCCTTATATACAGTTTTCTATGGGTTGTCCGGGAAAGGAATATGATTCGATGCGATGTTGACCAATGGGAGTAGAGTTACAG
This sequence comes from Hermatobates lingyangjiaoensis, assembly GCA_026182355.1. Classification (NCBI taxonomy): domain Eukaryota; kingdom Metazoa; phylum Arthropoda; class Insecta; order Hemiptera; family Hermatobatidae; genus Hermatobates; species Hermatobates lingyangjiaoensis. The sequence goes on from JAPFBL010000344.1 coordinate 255,613, forward strand.
GTCCAAGCGTAAGGTCCCAGTTGCCCGCTGCTCAGCAAAAAGCCTTTGCGTTCTGCCAATAGGTATAGAGGTTGCACAGTCCCTCTGTGTTAAATGATGTTTGGCAGAAAACATTAGCCTCACTTTACAGTGAACTCCTGTTCCCTTTCTATTTTTGATTTTTGTGGTGGTTGGGTGTTGTTGTTGTTTACTATTTTCTGTTACGGATATTGCTGGATATTTAAATGATACTCTCGGTTGTTTACTGCGAAAAGCCGCCTTCATCTTCATGCCAACAGGGGTAGAGGTTGCACAGTCCCTCTTGATTATTAAGAGATGTTGACACTGGAATCCAACTTCTTCTCGTAGAAACATCTTCAAGTTGTAGGTTTTGTATATTGTTCTCTTCGGTTTCTTATGTTCATGTTTTTTCTTCAGTTGAATGTTATTGCTGCTATTGATGGGTGGCTGGTAGGTGATGATGACGCATCGAATCATATTCCTTTCCCCGGACAACCCATAGAATGTGTATATAGGACATCGTCTGCCATTTCCTTGCCTGAAGTTAACCAGAGAATGGTTGAAACATGTCGCAAATACCACCACCAGGTCAACAGTGCAGAACTTTTCATCACCTACCAGCCACCCATCAATAGCAGCAATAACATTCAACTGAAGAAAAAACATGAACATAAGAAACCGAAGAGAACAATATACAAAACCTACAACTTGAAGATGTTTCTACGAGAAGAAGTTGGATTCCAGTGTCAACATCTCTTAATAATCAAGAGGGACTGTGCAACCTCTACCCCTGTTGGCATGAAGATGAAGGCGGCTTTTCGCAGTAAACAACCGAGAGTATCATTTAAATATCCAGCAATATCCGTAACAGAAAATAGTAAACAACAACAACACCCAACCACCACAAAAATCAAAAATAGAAAGGGAACAGGAGTTCACTGTAAAGTGAGGCTAATGTTTTCTGCCAAACATCATTTAACACAGAGGGACTGTGCAACCTCTATACCTATTGGCAGAACGCAAAGGCTTTTTGCTGAGCAGCGGGCAACTGGGACCTTACGCTTGGACCTGTAACTCTACTCCCATTGGTCAACATCGCATCGAATCATATTCCTTTCCCCGGACAACCCATAGAAAACTATATATATATTTGTGTACAATGGCAGCAGGTCTTCCCTTAAGCATATGTTATTAAAATAAGCAGCAGCTTCTGCGTTGACCAGTTTCTTGTTGACACTCTCTAATTTTCGTATCACTTTGCGGTGAGACTCTGGTAGCTTCCAAAGAAGGTTAGACACATAATAAACATAGGTCAAACACGAAAACACTTGAATAAATCACTTTTTTAAAATGCTCTTTTAATCACTAAATTAACAAACTAACTAAACAATACGTACAAGCTTTAGGCTGTCATTCGCCATCCTCAGGTATAAACTAAAATTAATTAAGGCTAATGTACTACAGTTTACGAAAAATTGATACGAAAACTAGAGAGTGTCAACAAGAAACTGGTCAATGCAGAAGCTGCTGCTTATTTTAATAACATATATATATATATATATATATATATATATTATTGATAAAAGTATCGACCGTGCGTCAAAATAAAATCAGTGCGGTAGAAACAGTTAAATAACTGACGTAACTCCGTCAATTCACTTCTTCTCCTGAGGAAGACCGCCATAACAGTCGAAATATTAAAAAGTGAGTCTCTGTTATGTTTCTTTCTATAAATCACAATTTATTTTAAGTGCATCGGTTCTAAAGAACCACATATCATTTATTATATATATATAATTAAAGTAATCACCAGAAAACAAAAAAAGAGAGACTAACACTTCCTATTCTCGATCATTTCAGCTATCTTGCCGTCTATCCTTTTATTTAAACTCAGCATGAAGCACGTATAGCTGGTCCACTGAACTAAACTATTCTGAAACTCTAATAAATATGAAGTAAGAGGCTTTTACTCCGTCAGTCAGAATTTAAACATTAACCAAATTAAAACTCGACGAATAGATACTGAAATGAAAGAGTTATCATTGTTATCATAAATATTCATTCTCTAACAAAGTTAGGCACATCTGGGGAATTAACAAAACCACTAAAGGAAAATAGGCAAAGATAAATTAAGTTCATAAACTAGAACTTTTGACTCAGACAAATGGGGAATAATATCTAGGACCTTTCAAGAAATCTAATCTCAAGTTCAATTACTTTCAAAACAGAGGAGAAGGAAACCATAAAATAATTATGCTCAATCAAAATAGTACTATCAACTACACGCTAGATTTAATGTATAGTATAATGAAATATAATGTGTGTGTGTGTATTTGTTTTTATGGCTATGTATATATATATTTCAACTCTTTTATTCTAACCGCTTGTTTCTTGTTCATTATTGACCTTTGACCTTCTCTTTGTATTAACCTGTACTATCCTTTTAATCTATTTATAGCAATGACTAAGCATGAGTCATCGATTTTAATTTAACATGTCAACTCCTTTTCCAGTTGAACCCTGTTAGCATGAGGTTAGTTCGTAGGATCGAATCTCTCAGTCTTAAGATCGTGAATGCCGATACTGCGGTTAATTTTAATGATACCTGATTAAAAGAGGATCTGCTGCCTATTTATACCAATATATATAATATATATATATATATATATATATATATGTGTGTGTGTGTGTGTGTGTGTGTGTGTGTGTGTGTGTGTGTGTGTGTGTGTGTGTGTGCGTGCGTGCGTGCGTGCGTGCGTGCGTGCGTGCGTGCGTGCAATTTCACTTATTAAGAAAGTAAATATTTGCATGTACATATTGAAAGTACATATTGCATGTGTATAGGTGCTCACACAATCTATGTGTAAAAATAATGTAGAATCTATGTGGCCAATATAAATAACTTTGAGGTATATATATATATATATATATATATATATATACAAGATTACATAAAATCAAGTGAAATAACAATCAGTTATTAAAGGAGAATATGAAATGAAAAAAAGAGTTCTAAGATCTTTCAACCACAAGAAGTAGTCTTCGTTAGTTCTGCTCTGTTCAAAACCGCTTATTTTGGTTGAAAGATCTCTATCTTTTTTTCCCTATTTCATATTGTGTGTTGATCAATATATATATATATATATCACAGCTGTTCGTGTGTTAGCGACCTTTTTTCTAGTTGCCTCCAATTTCTTAGCAATTTCGCGCTATTGGAAGTAATTTCCACAATAAACTTGCCAGAGACATAGGAAACAGATATATACGTTCTTGGTAAAAGACGGGGACAATGAAACAAAACTCACAGCATTGACGGCCTTTTTTCACGTGTTTAGGTAAAATCTTGTGTATATATATATATATATATATATATATATATATATATGAGTGTGTGTGCGTGTGTGTGTATGACAGTACTTTTTACGTACTTTTTAACACTAGTTTTGTATAATTTGAGGAATTATACTACTTATGTACCAAAAATGACAAACTATATAAAAATTAATTATCAAAAAAACCATCATGTATATTATCATTGTTTTTAATAATATTACTACAAGGGTATGTAATTTATGTTTGCAATACTAGCAAACAGAAAGGCACTTTTAAACAGAGTAAAGGCCTTGATAATTTAGTTAAAAGTAATTCAACTAATGCTTTTCCGACAACACCACTTTACCTTTCCTAGGAATGAATTAAAACTTTCAATCTACACTCCTCTTTAATTGTTTAAAAAAATTTCAAACCCTACTACACTTCTGAATTATAACTGTATAAACCTATACAAACCATTAAAATTAGTATGAACATATTTCAGGGCGCTTCAGAGCTTACCACTTAATGAGGTATTTATATGTTTGGAATCGCTTCTTGATATTGTCTTCATCGGAAAATTTTACACATTTTTTTCATGTGGAGATCGACACGCGCACGTACCAACACACACACACTCACACACTCTCTCTCTCACACTCAATCTCACTCTCTCTCACACACACTCACACACCCACACACAATAATTATTTCATAAATAGATTTCTGTTTTCATAGGCTCAATTGCAACTAAAAGTCAATAAGTGGTTTAGCTTATTTTATAAATACCGAGCCACATTCCTTGAGTACGTGTATGATATAGGAAAAATGAAAAGAGTGCTTGCATTCCCGGCAGTGACCCACGAAAGTTGAGTAAAATAAATATCCCCCCACCCTTTTTTTTCTCTGCTGGTAAAAGTTAAGTATCAGGCAAATTGTTTTTTTTTCTCGATTTGAGTACGCTGACCTGATACTGATGCGTGAAGTAAGTATTGATGCGCGCCGTAGTATCGTGCGGGCCCGCCTCCGCGTGGTCACCTCGGGCACTTTGGAGTAATCTAAAGTGGCTAAAGGGCAGCACGTTAAACTAGTCGGCCTGATTTGATTTTTTTGTGGTTATATGACCGAAAGTCTTAGGAACACATATAAAGTCAAAACAAGTTTAGCTTAGTTTGATTACTATTGGAAATATCTGATTATATAAGATATAGTATTCATTATAAATGAAATTCAGTAAACTAAATCAACCCTGTTGTTCTATCTTTTCTTTAACTACTTTCTTCTTGATTTACTTATCTGTTCCAGTCCTGAAAAGCACAGGTGTATCCTGTAAAAATACTCAAGACTCCGGAATATTCATATAGTCCCAAACTGTTTACTAAGTCATTCTACTTTCAACTACATTACTTTTAAAATTTGTAGCAATAAATTTAGTTTTTGGTTTTATTTATACGTTGCTATTGTCAATACATATTATAATTATTTGTAATAAAGATATACTGTTACTCACAGTCAATCAGTTTAATGACTTCGTTTATATTAAAGTACTTTTTCGATAAAAAATACGATACGAAACAGACAAATAAAGTACAATGTAGGTAGAGAAACATATATAAACTAAAAAGACTTGCTTATACTCTCTAATTTCCTGTTTGAACCGTCTTTAAGGGAGAAATGAGAGGGAAACCAAGCGCACTGGTACAGATTTTTCCTCTCTTATCCCTCCTGAAGATGGTTGAAACCAAAAATTGTAGACTGTAGGTGTGCACCTTTAATTTATATATGTTTCTCCATCTAAACTAAACTTTATTTTTAAGTAGCTATATCAACTTCATTCACTAATAACAAACATCAAATTACTGTTCTAGAAAAGTGTTCAAGTTTTTCTAAGTTGGTACTTAATATTTACCATTTTAAGTGCAGTATCATCTTCTTATACGAGTGTATTATTGATTCGTGAAACATTTATTTTAAGGCAATGATTAATATGAAATTTGATTTATGTTCTTTTGCTTGAACATAAATTTGATTTTCCCTTGCAATTCATGTTAGTAATATAATGGAATTAGTTCTTTGTTAGATTTTTATTCATCTATCATTAAATTTTTTTGAACATTTCTATTGCATGATTAAATTTGTTTAAGCTATAGGAGGTTCAGAAATGGCATATCTCACAATAATGTTAGACCGTGTTGTAGATGATAGCAATGTTTTATGTTTAATGTTTTCATAATGTAATCATAATATTTTAAGATGGTGTTTTATGTTTGATATAAATCTCTGGTACAATTATGTGTGATTAAAAAAATATTGTTTATTTCATACCTGGGAAAAGATTTAAAACCACCAACACCGAACCTGAAACATATCATGCACTTTAACAGTCAAATTATAAATTATATCTAACACTAGACTACCAGTGACCCATTGTGTCACTCAAAAATTATAGCAATATTTATTGAAATAAATTCACTAAACATAATCGGTAGGGATATTTTTAATTGTTTCTTGTTATTAAGACACGTAAAACAGATTCTTATATAGTCCAAGCATTTGATATAGTATTCTTAACATAATTCAAGATATATACACAGTAATTCTATTTAGCAAAATAAAATCGTTTAAAAGTGAAAAAAAAATGTATTTTAGGACATAAAAAAATAAAACATAAATTTAAGTTATATGCACAATCAAATATATTTAAAACAAACAAAACTTATAAATTGAAATATTTAACTTACCCAACATAAAAGAACATTAATGAAAGGAATGTGTCTTTATAATATTACCTTAGAACATTCGTATTTTATCTGACAATTGTATTCAAGTTTGTTTGTAAAATTATTCAGTTATAACCTCTAACGTAATAGTTTATTATATATTATAGGCTACCCTGACCTCCTAATAAGAAATATTATTAAATAATATTGTAGAAAGTGGAGACTAGAACGCAAGCCACTGGGCTACTCTGACCCTCTAATACGATTTTTTATTATGTAATGCAACTACAACAATGCCAATCACAACAAAAGTAAAGACTATAATAATTTCAGGTCTCCATTTCTACGTAAAATGGGTGAACAAACAAATAACCTCACGAACTTTATATATATAAATATTGATAAAAGTATGGACCGTGGAATAGAAACAAAACTAAAGTTTAACAGGACTCGGTCAGTTCTTCTGGTTCAAATGAAACTCTCATTACCAATGTTTTGGTTTTTATTTAAAACCTTCTTCATAGGCAGAAGTATAAATTTTGAAACGGAAAAACTAAGTATTACATTATAAATTATTTTACAAAGAAAAATACTCTGTGGATTTCAACAACAACTGTTGTTACTAAACAACAGTTCAGTGTCACGTGTTCTTCAAACTATCGTACAGTTGTTGTTGAAATCTACAGACTATTTTTATTTGTAAAATAACTTATTATGTAATACTTAGTATTTTTATAAGTTTCTGTTTCAAAATGTATACTTCTGCCTATGAAAAAGGTTTTAAATAAAAACTGATACGTTGGCAATGTGAGTTTAATTTGAACCTGAAGAACTGACCGGGTCGGAACTCGACTCGACTGGGGCGGTAGATTATGCCCCAGCTTTTTGGTTTATTGTGGTAGATACCAAAAAAAGGACCCTGATCAAAATCAAAATACCGCCGTTAGTTCCCCCAAAAAAAGTTATATCCATATAACTTTTTCATATGTTTCTTTGTATCTAAATTTCTTCAGTTTTATTTCTAAAGTTGACACACAAATAAACTTTTAGTTTATATATACACGTATTCTATTTCTCTAGACTCTTAATTATTGATTCTTACTCTAAAAAAAAAACAAAATCTCTTTACATCAAAACTGTCATTTGAAATTTTTCTTTAACTTTTATTCATATATTTAATTTAATTTTCGTGAATGTTCTTTATACAAATATCTCTCTGCTTCTTTTCCTTATAGAAGTACCTCTCATATACACTCGAGATATATAGTTACTATGAGTATATCTCTTAGGTGCCCCATTTTTGTATGAATAGAATAGTTATTAATAAAATACGTGACTTTTTGATTGGTACTATTCTTCTTGGGCTGAAAGGTTTGTAGAAGACAATCAGATGATCTTTAAGAAGTTAAACCAATGAATAGAGCAAGAATATATCTTTTTTTTTGTTTTTCGATGTCATGTATGCATTCAAAAATACTTTCAAATATCCATCTTCAATCAGTTATGTATATAAATTACGCAACTATGATATTCACTTAAAGATAATTTTTTTATTAGTGCATTGACTACTATCCTTCAATATGTTTCATACACGGACTACTGTTAAATAACTACAGTTAAACAAAACTGGGATTGGTTGGCACAACCATGTGGTGTCAAGAGTGGTTGAAATCAGTGGCACAGGAAGGGGGGCACGTGCCAGGGGGCGGCACTTTGAGAGGGTAAAAATAAAAATTAGAAAAAAAAAATAATTAGAAGTTAACAAGGAATTTGAAATGTCAAACCAAAATGACTTTTTAAGGTCGTAATAGTTTTTATGTTTTATTTTTGTAATACTGTTTTTAAACAGATTTTCAACGGTAATATTTGCAAATTATAAATAAATTTATTTCAAATTTTTCAAAAACTATTTTTTTAATGGGTTTGAAAATGTATTATATTTATTTCCGTAACCAGTTAATAATTCAATTTAATAATTTTTTATGATTTGAATTATACGTTTCGTTAAAAAATCTTTGGTTTTGTTTGATGACGACTGTATATGTATAAGAGTTCTGTTATAAGATGTAAGTCTGGAACTAATGAGAGTAGTCTAAAATTAGATTCTTGACTGTAATTCCATGAAAATAAATATTTTCAAGAGACCTTCTGTAGTTTTGAATTGTAACGGATCAGCAATGGCTGAGCAGGGTGTGGTGGGGGTGGGGGATGTTACGACCGCCCCGGCCGTCTGAAATAGGTGCTATGCCACTGGCTGAAATGGATGCTGCATCAAATAATTTTACCCTATGGATAACCGTTAGAAGGACATTAAGTTTTAATAAGAATAGATGTTAAGAAAGACACTTCCTAGGGAAGTGTTCAAGAAATACCTAAATCACATGCGTATGTAAAATGTAAAACTGTATGTCTGTTTCAGGAGAGCCAGGTTTGGACGGACTTCCTGGCATCCCAGGTCCACCTGGTCCTCCCGGCCCACCAGGATCTTCAGAATTCTCGAATTTCGATGTAAGTAGAGCTTTTATAATTCTTTCTAACATTATGAGAGCCAGATTAAACTAAAAACCAAATAAGCACGTGTTTACGATATCAAAGCAAATGCGGTTTCACAGATACATTGTTCACGTAAGAACAGACGTAAGCAGATACATTGAACACGTAAGACTGTTTACGTTCAGGTATTAAACATGCTGGCAAAATGATGCACAATCTGTTTTTGCAGACATCTTCTTGGATAGTCATGTGAACGAGATTTCTAATTGCCTCCGTCAGAAGTGGTTACCTCACACCTACTTTTTTTCATTTTTGCCTCATTTTTTCTATTTTCTCAGTTGAACTATTTTAAAAATCTTATCAAAACAACTATATAACAATATTTGCTGGACACCTAATGCATAGACGTATAAAATAACAGATAAGTTGTGTAAAATCAGTTTTAAAGAAGAGTTCAAAGTCGTTGCAGTTAATAAAAACAGGAGAAAACATTACAAATATACGTCAAATTGTACAAAAATAAACATGTTTACTCTATAACAAAGTTACATGTTTGATTATAACGGAATTACATTTTGACCCACAATCAGTGCTTAAAGCCTCTGAAATACTTAATCTGAAATCATTAGTTGCTCTATCCATAATTGCGTGGTATTTACTCATTCTGAGGTAAAATGTATAAACAAACAAAAGTCTCCAAACAAATGAAGTTTTATTTAACAACAACAACGCGTTTCGAACACTTTATGTTCATCATCAAGAAGACACTACAATGCAAATTATATCTAATCAGTTACAAAATTAGAGGGAAATAATAAAATTTGTAACTGATTAGATATAATTTGCATTGTAGTGTCTTCCTGATAATGAACACAAAGTATTCTAAACGCGTTGTTGTTGTTGTTGAATAAAACTTCATTTGTGTGGAGACTTTTGTTTCTTTATCCATTTTTTACCTCAGAATACTTCATCTGGCACCATACATGTCTATTACAATAATAAAAGGACTTTACATACATTTCTTTATCATGTTTTACAGGTAATAATGAAAACTGATAACATAGCCAAATGTTATGTTATGCAATTATACAATTTTCTTGCTAACTAATAGTTAAAGGATAAACCCTGAACCATAATTACCTATAAATACATAAAAGTGTAGTCAAAGTAACCAAAAATATAAAATGACAAAATATTTATCTTAAATTCATTTAATTACGCAAAATTTATGATTCTTCAAATTTTGCGTAATTACCCAAATGACAAAATTTTAAAATAACCCCTATTCATTATATTGAAATTATTTCAATTGTTTCCCTTCTTTTCTCTCTTTGTTGATATCTTTGTCATTATTTACCGTTAAGAATCACACTGGGCATCATAACAAAATATCCAACCATATTTAGATTAAGCTGTCAATGTCTCATTAGATTTTTTTTGGTTCTATAATTTATTGTTGCACTTATCAATTTTCCTATACATTCATTTATTTATAATAATGGTTATTTTCATGCTGCAGCCAAGTTGGAAACCCAGAGCAATGTTTAAGGTAAATACGTTGCAATTTAACAATTTAGGAAAGAAGTATTACAGCAGTATTAATAGAATGCACCTTGTAATTTATGATATTCTACTGGCTAGATTGGTTTTATTTTATGACGTATCTGACTTATATAGGGTTATTGGGGGGACAATGAATAAAATTTTCTTAAGAACTCTTCATTTCTATGAGGACATTTCAACTATTTACTACAATAAATAAATTACTTATATCACTACATATTTCATTATTAGGCAGAGTTTATGGTTTTTCAAATGTTAAATTTTGGTTCTAATGAAATTTAAAATTGTAATTGTAGATTCAGATTCATAAGGTTGAAACATGACATCAATCCCCAAGGATTTTACCATCTTTACCAAAACGGACCAGCAACCCTCAAACAAATCACAACCTCCAAACATGCTACCAAGTCCTAAACAGAGCAGTAACCCTATCAGATACTAACCCCCAAACATGTCATCAACTTTTAAACGTGCCACAACTGTCCCAAACGGATTACCAAACCAAACAGAGCAGTAACCTATCAGATACCAACCCCCAAACATGTCATCAACTTTTAAACGTGCCAACAATGTCCCAAACGGATCACCAAACCAAACAGAGCAGTAACCCTATCAGATACCAACCCCCAAATATGTCATCAACTTTTAAACGTGCCACCAATGTCCCAAACGGATCACCAAACCAAACAGAGCAGTAACCCTATCAGATACCAACCCCCAAATATGTCATAAACTTTTAAACGTGCCACCAATGTCCCAAACGGATTACCAAACCAAACAGAGCAGTAACCCTATCAGATACCAACCCCCAAATATGTCATAAACTTTTAAACGTGCCACCAATGTCCCAAACGGATTACCAAACCAAACAGAGCAGTAACCCTATCAGATACCAACCCCCAATCATTTCATCAACTTTTAAACGTGCCACCAATGTCCCAAACGGATTACCAAACCAAACAGAGCAGTAACCCTATCAGATACCAACCCCCAAATATGTCATCAACTTTTAAACGTGCCACCAATGTCCCAAACGGATTACCAAACCAAACAGAGCAGTAACCCTATCAGATACCAACCCCCAAATATGTCATCAACTTTTAAACGTGCCACCAATGTCCCAAACGGATTACCAAACCAAACAGAGCAGTAACCCTATCAGATACCAACCCCCAAATATGTCATCAACTTTTAAACGTGCCACCAATGTCCCAAACGGATTACCAAACCAAACAGAGCAGTAACCCTATCAGATACCAACCCCCAAATATGTCATCAACTTTTAAACGTGCCACCAATGTCCCAAACGGATTAACAAACCAAACAGAGCAGTAACCCTATCAGATACCAACCCCCAAATATGTCATCAACTTTTAAACGTGCCACCAATGTCCCAAACGGATCACCAAACCAAACAGAGCAGTAACCCTATCAGATACCAACCCCCAAATATGTCATCAACTTTTATACGTGCCACCAATGTCCCAAACGGATTACCAAACCAAACAGAGCAGTAACCCTATCAGATACCAACCCCCAAATATGTCATCAACTTTTATACGTGCCACCAATGTCCCAAACGGATTACCAAACCAAACAGAGCAGTAACCCTATCAGATACCAACCCCCAAATATGTCATCAACTTTTAAACGTGCCACCAATGTCCCAAACGGATTACCAAACCAAACAGAGCAGTAACCCTATCAGATACCAACCCCCAAATATGTCATCAACTTTTAAACGTGCCACCAATGTCCCAAACGGATTAACAAACCAAACAGAGCAGTAACCCTATCAGATACCAACCCCCAAATATGTCATCAACTTTTAAATGTGCCACCAATGTCCCAAACGGATTACCAAACCAAACAGAGCAGTAACCCTATCAGATACCAACCCCCAAATATGTCATCAACTTTTAAACGTGCCACCAATGTCCCAAACGGATCACCAAACCAAACAGAGCAGTAACCCTATCAGATACCAACCCCCAATCATTTCATCAACTTTTAAACGTGCCACCAATGTCCCAAACGGATCACCAAACCAAACAGAGCAGTAACCCTATCAGATACCAACCCCCAAATATGTCATAAACTTTTAAACGTGCCACCAATGTCCCAAACGGATTACCAAACCAAACAGAGCAGTAACCCTATCAGATACCAACCCCCAATCATTTCATCAACTTTTAAACGTGCCACCAATGTCCCAAACGGATTACCAAACCAAACAGAGCAGTAACCCTATCAGATACCAACCCCCAAATATGTCATCAACTTTTAAACGTGCCACCAATGTCCCAAACGGATTACCAAACCAAACAGAGCAGTAACCCTATCAGATACCAACCCCCAAATATGTCATCAACTTTTAAACGTGCCACCAATGTCCCAAACGGATCAGCAAACCAAACAGAGCAGTAACCCTATCAGATACCAACCCCCAAATATGTCATCAACTTTTAAACGTGCCACCAATGTCCCAAACGGATCACCAAACCAAAAAGAGGAGTAACCCTATCAGATACCAACCCCCAATCATTTCATCAACTTTTAAACGTGCCACCAATGTCCCAAACGGATTACCAAACCAAAAAGTGAAGTAACCCTATCAGATACCAACCCCCAATCATTTCATCAACTTTTAAACGTGCCACCAATGTCCCAAACGGATTACCAAACCAAAAAGTGGAGTAACCCTATCAGATACCAACCCCCAATCATTTCATCAACTTTTAAACGTGCCACCAATGTCCCAAACGGATTACCAAACCAAGCAGTGGAGTAACCTTATCAGATACCAACCCCCAATCATTTCATCAACTTTTAAACGTGCCACCAGTGTCCCAAACGGATTAACAAACCAAAAAGTGGAGTAACCCTATCAGATACCAACCCCCACACTTGTTATCAACTTTTAAACGTGCCACCAAGTCCCAAACGGACCACGAAATCCAAACAAACCAGTAAACCCCATCAGATACCAACCCCCAAATGATCAGCATCCCACAAACATACCACCAATTCCCAATTATATAAGCAACCTTTATGAACATACAATCTAACCAACGTATACAACAACTCATTACCGTGTTTACATGGACATCGACCTATCACAAACTATAGGTACTCAGCAGATAAGTTTGAACTTAATTGTACAGAGCATTTCTCCAGTGATCTGTTAAAATATTTTCCTTAAAATTCACGAGCGATGCAAGAAGTTATTGTGTGATATTCACTGAAGAAAATATATTGCGTCCACACCACAAGGAATTTATTTTACGACGAGTTCTAAACATTAGTGTTTATGATCAGATATGATGATAAACACTAACTGCTCGAAATGCGTCATAAAATAAATTCCTTGTGGTAAAAACGTAATATATTTTCTTCACTATCATTAACTTGAAATTGTGAATAAAAACAATTAAACGTCTTACTCGTATGAGATTAATGAATAACTCATAACGCGATATATTTAAGTTTTTAAGAAATACATAAAAATATTGTATGTTTCTATATAAAAATGTCTTCCATTTTTTACTATCAAACAAAATAAACTGATAATAAACTTGATACTATGTGGACGCATTTGTTCATTGAGTTAATATTAGTAATTTTTAGTTTCTGATTATAGTTGTGTAGGAGAGCTTTTAGTTCATGGTACAGTCATTATTTACAGATGTGTCTCACAGTGGAGTCAAGTTAAACAGAAAAGCTTCTCGCATACACAATCATGTATATTCTTGAAAAGCTCAAAATTCCATTTGTCATTTTCCTTCCCAGGTCTGTTATAGAATTCTACTTATGCCTACTAGAATTCCAAATCGGATTTAATATAAAAACGAATCTAATGTCTTCTTATTTAAACTTATTTGTACAGTAAATAATAATTTTATCAAATTCGTGGATAATGAAATTAATTAACTGGTTTTAGTGTGGCTAACATTTTTCTGGTATTTAAGGAAACAATCAGTAAAATTGTTATTAAAAGAGATTGCTTACAGTTGAAATCATTTTAAAATCTTGACTGATCGCTCAGTTGTGAATACAATTTTAATTTTGACGAAATAAAATAATTGACTGTAAACCAAACCAAGTAAACGTTTAACAAAAGAGCTGCTTCACATTTTAAGGTCTATCAACAAAAAAAAAACATAAATTTCCAGTCTTAGTAAGCTATATTGCAACATTATGAACTGGTTGTTTTTCTGGACAAGCTGTTATACCTGTAATGCGTGTCTGATTAGTTCTGTAATATTTTCACTAGAACAACTGTTCTCTATGTTTTGTCTAATGTATATCTTGTTTTATGACAGCCCTGATGATGCTATACAAATATAGCGAAACGTTGGCGTAAGTGAAGGGTTTGTTATGTTGACCAACCTTCAATAACCTCTGTGTTTGCTGTATTTATTGTGGTCGCAAAAAATATCTATAACTATTAATGAATGTTAATTCATTCATTAATTATTAATCATTAATTACTAATAAATGTTAATATATAAACATGAAACATTGGTTTCATGTTGCTATAATCGTATCTGTTTTGTCAGAAATGACAGAAAAGTGTAAAAAACTATCAACATGGAATCAATGATCATTTTTCTTTATTGAAAACATACACGAAATATATTTAAATAATTTAATATATTTCATTTCTATGAGTTGTTCAAGTGTTAGACTAAGATGAAGGATACCTCATGATTATCAAATGAGTTTCCAGGAAACTTAGTCGCTAACGAATCTCGCAACTTGCCTGTTGTTGCTAGGCCTCTAAAAGGAAACAAAGCTAACTTGAGTTAACTGGAACTCGTTGAAACTTTCCCATATCGCATCATTAACCTCGCGTAAATTAACCTTTCAAGCAAAATTTAATTAAATTTATTAATGAATTGTTTTGAAATTGCTTCTTCATTATGTTTAATTGTGTTTATTTTCTAATTAATTAATAATTATTTATTAAATTATAACGATTAGCAGAAAATTATAAGTAAAAATTTGGAATATTTTACTAATAAACAAGTTGATTCATATTATAATACTATGAATCCAAGATATACATTTCTGAAAAATTTTTAGACAAAAGGGAAAATTCTTTAAGTCTTATAGGGAAAATATAAATCTTCAATGTAGAAGGAGGTCAAATAAATGTTATGAAATATAATAATACATTCGTAATATTATATTAATAATATTGTGAATTCACATTATGAAACCAGTATAAAAATGACTACACAGGCAGAACGGCTTTTAGATTAAGCAAGGAATAAATGTGTTCATTCACTATTAAAATTAGTGATTATGTTCATTCACTATTAAAATTAGTGATTATGTTCATTCACTATTAAAATTAGTGATTATGTTCATTCACTATTAAAATTAGTGATTGTGTTCATTCAGTATTAAAATAAGTGAATGTGTTAAATCCTAATTAAAATTAATGTAATTACAATAATAAAAAGTACATCAATGGGATAGTAGATACAATGGTATCTGGGTACATTTAGGAGAGATAATATCTAGTAATTGATATAAATTTATTTGTAAACAATAATTCTGGTCTCAACCTGATTCTTTCGCACGATAAACTACAACTATATATCTCAGTACAAATTTAAAATATTGCTGGTGAAACCATCCTAATTGTAACTTATAATAACTGAGCATTATATGGGAAATTAGATGAATTTTTTTTTAAAATTACATTAAGCATAAAGGCCTTAGGTTTATTTTCTGTTTTCAGAAAATGTTTCTATAGTGCTCTAACGGTTCATTACAGAAGTTAGCAAAATATTAGCAGTTTTAAAAAAAACTCTTGAAATTGGAATTATCGTGAAGATCATTAAAATGGCATGCACATTTGTGACATTTTTTAGACAAAATAAGAATATTTTGAAGTCTTAAAAGGGGAAACATAGGCTTAAATCTTCAATGTACAAGGACATCAAATATAAGAGATTCACTGGCCATGTGTATCAACAGGCAGCCGTGTAAAAGATCCACTGGCTATAGAGACA
Source organism: Hermatobates lingyangjiaoensis (assembly GCA_026182355.1). NCBI lineage: Eukaryota > Metazoa > Arthropoda > Insecta > Hemiptera > Hermatobatidae > Hermatobates > Hermatobates lingyangjiaoensis. Next base: position 271,724 of record JAPFBL010000344.1, read on the forward strand.
AAACCTATGTTCTCCTGTAAGACATTATTTAGTAACTCGAAATCTTTAATTTGGCTTTAAAAAGATTATTACTGCTGTAGTAATACCTACAATATTATAAGAATCAGTTTTGTGATATACAAAAATATTTTTTTCAACTACTATATTTATATGATGTTATTAATATAATATTAAGAATGCAGACTCTGTTTGGATGTTTCAGAAGCCTTTGATAGCATTCTGAACGCGAAGTAATTACCTTGAAGGGAAAAAGATTTTTAAAACCACACTAATAACCAACAGAGGTGAAAAATTTCTTAAAGCCAAATTTTCATGTTGACTAAAGGAATTAGAATATAAATCTTATATAAAAAGGTTATAAAAAGCTTATAAAAGGGAAAAGGGACCTAGAAAGGTCACATACGACATGAGTTTAATGAGTCTCAGGCCCAATCGTTCTCAGTACACCCTGAAAATCACGACTTGATGATATTCTAACGTAGTTCAATCAGTTATTATGTGGTATTTACCCTACAATGACTTGATGATATTTCTATATCATCTAATTGACTAAATGTCTATAGCTACAATAAAACAAATGAAATCAATAAATTGATTATCTAGAAGTCGATAATACTTCAACAGAATATATATTCTAATTCATGCCGATAATTTAATAAAAATAAAACTCAAAGTCAATTGGTTTTCAATAGGTTTCATTCTATGATTACTTATAGTAAAGTTGAGTGTAGGTCAGTCCAGTTCGTATACAATGTCATTGTTTCAATAGTTTGAAGAAAACATTAGACAATACATTATTAAAATAGATTGATGATAAATGTTTAGGGAATATGATGCACTGAAGTTATATCAAATACTCGTACATCTCTTTTCATTAGACCAGGCATGGGTAATATTTTGTCAACTGGGGGTCGAAATATATAATTTGCAAGTGTAATTTCTGTGATATTTGTATACATGCATCCATATTTGTAAATTTTTGGTAATAGTTCTTCCTGTATACATACATTGTTGAAAATTAGACTATATTTAGCTGAAACTTGCTATTTCATTAGTTTCTTGAGTTTCGTGAATAACGATCTTGTAACTGTATCCACAGAATATAGTAAATTACCAATGGATATGTTAAATGAACATATCTTTCTGCTGTCCTCAGCCATTATCAAGATATGAATGCGTTTGAAACATAATGCTTTATATAAAAATGGTGGAATGTGTTGCTGGGTTTGGAGGGACTAAAGTTCTCTAAAGTTGTTACGGATATATATCAATATACTATATAGATATATATATATATATATATCCGTACACATATATACATATCAATCATCAAACAACAATGTGAAAATGGGAAAACAAGACTATTACTATCACTAATGTCATCATTTTCTCATTTTGGTTGATCATTGAAGTAAAGGTTAATATAAAGAGAAGGTCAAAGGTCAATAAAGAACAAGAAACAAGCAGTTAGAATAAAAGAGTTAAAAGAGGATCTGCTGCCTATTTATACCAATATATATATATATATACTGTGCGCTATATTAATGTTTCAATACTTATTAAAAATTTTATTATTCATATTATGTAAATATTTATTCCTATCCCATTACTTGAGATGCAATTATAACAATGCAGTCCTCAAATATGATTAACGTCATACAAAAAAAAACTAAAGCCATTGCTGTTGTTGAGCCTCATGTAGCCCATGCTGGCATTAGACCATCGAAGTTAGGTAACTTCAGTCGATTGGATTTTCAGTAGGTACTGGTATGGGTGGCACAGAAGAGGACCCACTGTTCAAAAAAAGCAGGTCTGTACTGGCGAGCAATCCCAAATGGCTATCCGTCAAGGGTGGGCGCTGGCTAATTGTAGTAGTTTGTAAGAATTTCTCTTCGTTTTTTTGCTTCATCCAGATTTTGTAAATATCTGCAGATAATACACTCATACTAGCTGCTTTATAATTTTTAAAAAAATTACAAGCATAAAAATAATTTACAGTTTAAACTAAGCTAATTTTTGTCAAATAAACATAAAGCATATATTGAACATTTTTCTTGTTTAATATGAATTACTGAGTTGTTTAAACGGAAACTAATTATCGTAAATTTAAAATGACAAACAGTAAAATAAATTAAATGAAAGAGCCAAGTATGAATTGAACTAGAGGAGGTCTGTTCATAATGAAGTGTCATTACTGATTCAATACAGTTAATGAACAAACCATTAAGCAAAGAGATCGATATGATATAATTAAACTCGCCAACGAAAAAAAATCCAACTTCAAAAGAGCAAATAAATAAAAATTTGAGTTTTATAACTAGTGAATTATAATATGGATTCGTTACATCACTAGAGATAATTACATCAAAAGAAGTAACTGTATTGAACCAATTATCTTTTAACAAACATGTTCAAAGGGGGATTATGATATTTATTTTAAATTGAATAAGTCAAAGGTAATGAAATATACTGATACGAAGTATATTCTTTTTTTTAAAAAAAAAAGCCATTTTATATTATTTCCCTTTTGAAGTGCTCTATCTAGCTGTGACGTTTATCCCTTCCCTTTTATCTTCAGTTTAATCATTTTACAGAAACATAATCTTATTGCAGTTTCGTTATATGATATTAAAAAAAAAAAAATATTTAAAGTATTTTGAATTCATGTCACTATGTTTGTATTTAAATCTGGCGTATGCCAGCAATTCATTCCCGCTTTGATCAACTTCCACATATTTATTTTAGAAAACATTTACTACAATTATTTTATCTGGCAATAGGCATTTCCGTGTTCAATTCACCTGTTCCCTTTGCATCAGCAAAGATAAGTAACATTCGGTGATACCAAGTGCTGTTGGCACATTATGTATCTCACGTATAGTTTCAAAAAGTGCATATTACCATGGCACAGTAATGTGTCTCATCTATAGTTAAAAAGGTACACAATTACAATTGGCAGAGTAATGTGTCTCACCTATGGTTTAAAATGGTACACAATTACAATTGGCACGGCAATGTATCTCACCTATTGTTTCAAAAAGTATTCAATTATCATTGGCACACTAATGTTTATCACCTGTAGTTTCAAATACTACACAATTACAATTGGCACAGTAATGTATCTCATCTATAGTTTCAAAAAGTACACAATTACTATTGGCACAGTAATGTATTTTACTTATGGGTTAAAAGGGTACACAATTACAGTTGTCACAGTAATATATCTCATCTATAGTTTCAAAAAGTACACAATTACCATTGGCACAGTAATTTATTTCACCAATGGTTTAAAAGGGTACACAATTATAGTTGCCACAGTAATGTGTATCTAATATCTAAAGAATATCTATAGTTTCAAAGGGTATACAAATTGAAGGTTCCAGTTTATTATTATTAATGCAGTTGTTTTTCAGACCTCTTTTCTTCCTTCTTAACAAATATATAAGCACTGTTTTAGTTGTATTTATATAAAGACCTTTCTCCTTTTCTTATCATTTATCACTTTGGAAAGTATGTTTTATGAGTTCACATTCAGTGTCATCAAGAATTCGTTTTGATAACAGGTTTTAAAATCATTCTTCTTGTTATCTTGATAACAAGGTCATCTGCACACTCTTTTATATAGTAATGTTAATTATTTCAATATCTAGTAAGTCATCCACAACTAATCACCGCAATAGGAACAATAGTACACCACCTTGAGCACAGTGAGCACAATATCAGTTGTGGTAAATCCTATTCTAACAATAAATATACTTCCTTTAGATCGTTGTAATCCATTCTATATTTAAGAGATTGAAGAATCTATTAATTGTGATTCAATGGACTCTAAGGGATGTTATCATAACTGCTTTAATATCCCAAAAGCAGCATAGAGTAACTTCTTTAAGACTTGAAGAGTTTCTGTTGATTTACCAATACGATAAGCAAATATATAAATAATATACGACAGGTATAATCGTATATTCCCTCTTATGAAGATACATATTTACCAAAAACCTAGTCACATTAATACATATAAAACAAATAAGTTACTATTTATTTCATTGTCATAATTCTTTTAAAACATTTCAAGCTCATGAAATCTCCATGTTAAGATTGTAAGGGCAACACTGCCGGAGGTCAGGGAGAAACCAGGTGTTACAGCCATCTTTCAATTTGCAAGATTGTACCTTATTGTAATGATAACCAAAAAAGTATCTTTTCCATGCTTCAATATTATACAGAAGTAATGGAGTTCTTTAACACACCAAAAACTATGTCTGACGATTAATATATTATACGGAGTAACGGCGTTATATTATTATACGGCGTAGATTTATTGCAAAACTTTCACTGTTTATCCATCCTTCGCCCTAGAGAACATCAATAAAATATTTTATTGTTTTGTATTTATTGTTAAGGTTATAAGAATTTTATTATTCTTACATATCATATTAACCCTTTAAAAGATATTCAAATTTCTTTTATTTTATAATAAAAGGCTATATTTGACAGGATTCTGACAAAAAAAAAAAATCGAAACCAACCTCAGAACATACGACATGAACAGCAAGTATCTATGTACATTAGAATAATGAATTTTAGCTTATTGTAATATTGCCTTTCGTATTAATCAAAATTTGTTGTTTTTTGTCTAGCATGATAGTTTTAAGTAAATTTTCGTCACAAAAATTCATAATTCCTACTAATAATAGTTTAATATTAAAAAATTATTTTCCGAAATCATAAAATGTACGCTCATGCCTCTTTTCACTCGTGTAATTTTAACAAATTTGAGATTGGTTTTATATGATTTTTACTAAATGAATGAAAAATAGTTTACTTAGTTACGCCAAATGGTTGCTATATTGATACCGCTATTCGAATTCGAAGAAAAATTAAACATCGTCTCATTTCCATTACAATTTAGCAACCATGTTTAAGTTATAAATATATAAAAATATTTTATAAATATAGAAGTTGCATAGTTATAAATATATATATATATAAGGAAGGCTAAATTGACGAAGCTTGTCTTTGTGCCCTTTTAGAAGGAAGAAATGTAGTGGCCTGTAGTTTCGTGCTTATAAAAAGCCACTTATGTTCCTACCTCAATTTATTTATTCCCCTCTCATATTACTTCTAAAAAGAGATTTACTTGAAAGGGATGTTCCTAAAAGCTGTCAAAGTTTAAACGTAATGGTTTTCAGATCAAGAGATTAGGCCAATTATTCTACTGATGTGATGTTAAAATATCTAATACATTTATCTAATGCCATCAGTATTACTAATAAACTGATGATAGGTTTTAAATGTTTATATAACATTGATAGTTCAAAATTTAAAATTCGTTTAAATCTTTAAAAAAAATACTCGGTATAGATCCCTATTATAATAAAGTTGAGGAAATTTTAATAAAAGGCGGTATTTATAATAAATAAATTATATATATCAGCCTTTTGATGTGGCTGACATAAAACTCTTATAAGTATCACACTGGAAACAAATTCGACAATTAATCATTGCTGACAACCTGTCAGATTTAATAGGCACATGGAAGACGAGTTGTTGAAATGTTGCCGATGTCGTTAGGGTTTTGAAATAATTTATTACTTGAGAAATCTGCTATAATGTGATATTTACACATAATGGGAAATTTCAAAAATTATATCTTCACTCAAAAAAAAGTTTAATATGAAAATTAACAACGCGTGTCAAACACTTAGTGTTCTTCTTTGTTATAGTATGGTATTTACTCATTAGAAGAACACAAAGTGTAAAAAACACGTTCTCAGTTTTCATATCAAACTTTTGTATATGGAGATGTAATTTTTGAAATTCCCCAATATGAGTAACAAATTTTTTAGATGTAAACCTGAAGAAGTACACTAAGTGTTCGAAACGTGTTTTTAGTATTAAACTTTTTTTGTGTAGAGACGTAATTTTTTCCCAATATTTCAGAAGTAAGGTTGGACAACCTTGTGAAACTTACCATTCCTCAGAAAAGTCGTAAAACTGCCAGCTACGAGCCTTTTACGATGACAAATACTGGTTAATGTTTCTCACTACTGAAGTAGTTCAATAAATTATGACACTTAGAATAAATAGATAGAGTAGAAACCAATCCCCTTGCGGGTCAAAAACGTCAGTCCTTACATCTTTTTGTTTGACCGGATGTTTGGGTACAACTGTTCAGATCAGTGTCTAGAATTGTTGCCCGAGTTCCGCTCGCTTCACCAAATTGATAAGGAATGCAATTGGGGTCAAGTCCGACTGTTTGAGGTCGAGAGTAATTGTCTGCGACCTTATACACTTATACCAGGGGTGCTCACACTTTTTCAGTATGCGAGCTACTTATAAAATGACCAAGTCAAAATGATCTACCGACCCATAAAAGTGTATGTTATTTTAAAATTTATTGAACATTCTTACCTTGCATTATTGCATGAGCCAATATTGCAACAAAATAAGAGCTCTCAACATGTTTTTGTGATTACCATATAATAATATTTTTTTTTTTTTTTTGGTTAAGGAGGTGAAATGCATTTACGCACATTGTGCTGGGCTCCCAATAATAATAATAATAATACATTGACAATTTATAATAATAATAATTAAAAATAAATAAATAAAAACAATAAAATAAAATAATAATACAGCTGTTTTTTGTAGCTTTGCATTGTGCTCAAAGACAGAAGCTTTACAGGAGGATCAAAACACACACACACACACACCACAGAGATATATAGATAGATAGATAGATAGAGAGAGAGAGAGAAAGAGAGAGAGAGAGAAAGAGAGAGAGAGAGAGATAGGCTGACTGTCACCCTGGAACTTTTTTTTTTCAAAGTTGTATGCGATCTACCACTATTGGCCTCGCGATCGACTGGTAGATCGCGATCGACGTATTGAGCACCCCTGACTTATACAGTCTCTATATGTATTGCAGCTTCTTCTGCCTCCAATGACACTTAGAATACTAGATATATGATTAACCCGCTAATGTGGCTCGAAATATGCACTTTCCAACTAAAAGACAGCAGGAAGATAAAATCCAATCAGTGTGGATATTCTACAACTATTCCTGAAAAGTATGATCTATATATTATTCAATAATAAGTTTACTTATCAAAACTGAAAGCAGCCTGCTTTATTTTTTTAACAAATAACTCTTTGATTAAAAAAAGACTCCTTTATTTTACTTCATTATTAACTGATTCCATTTACATACAATACACTTGTATTTTACCTTGAATAGCTCTTTGACCAATTTCCCTTCTTGACTTTTACTTTCAATATTTAATGCCTCCTTCAAAATGATTTCCTTATGATCCTATCCAAACACTTTTAATGGCAAATTTTTTCCTTCTAATACATTTTTTATTCCTTATTACTTTCCATAAAAGCAAAACAGAAAGAAATATAATTGTATCATTTTTGTGAAAGTTCAGACTAATTCAATTTAATATTATAAAAGGATGCTATTAAAAGGAACATCTTCAAAAAAGTAATATATGCATTAAAGAAACTTATTTAAAAAATAAAACCTCATTTTCTTTTATACTTGTCGTATTGTTAGTAGAACGTTTGTAAAAAATATTGTAATTGGTATATAGTATAACAGGTTGCATCATTGTTTCAGTACAATGGATACTTGGAAATGATGTAAAATTTTTATATGGGATTTGAAGAATCATTGGTACACCATAAATTAGAAAGAATACAAAACCATTAATGACTTTTATATATTATTCAAAAGTCATAAATATATAATAAATTATATGCAATGATCAAACCACAATATGAAATGGGAAAAAAAAGACAGGGATCTTTCAACCGTAACATGCGGTCTTCGTTAGAATCAAAAACCCATCTCGGTTGTTTTTGACTCTGGGGAAGACCGCTTGTTACGGTTGAAAGGTCTTAGTCTTTTTTCCTTTTTCATATTGCCGTTTGATCATTGATTGTTATTTCATGTGTTTATGTGAAATATTGCTATATATATAATTTATATAAATATAAATTTATAAATATATATAAAGACAATTATTGTGTAGAACTGTTAATAAATATAAAAATGTACCGGCAGAATAAAACTAATAATTGTTATCAAATTATATATATATATATATATATATATTCACTGATAAAACGAAATACAATCCAAACTGGACACAATACGAGTTCGAGATTAACAAAGAGCAACACACAAAGTAGGGAAACACACTTACAGACTCAAATTTTCGGGTAATCCGTCTTCAGGAGAAAAGAGAATGGGAGACCAAGCACGCTGTAGGCGCAACGGCAAGTAACCGGGTTACTTGCCGTTGCGCCTACAACGTGCTTGGTCTCCCATTCTCTTTTCTCCTGAAGACGGATTACCCGAAAATTTGAGTCTGTAAGTGTGTTTCCCTACTTTGTGTGTTGCTCTTTTTAATCTCGAACTCGTATATATATATATATATACGTTTCACGATGAATCACAAACACAGAACTAAGAAACAAACACACTTACTGTCTCTAATTTTCAGTTGAACGGTCATCAGGAGAGTTAAGAAAGGGACACCAAGCGAAAGGGACGGTTGGAGACTAACCGTAGCTTTACAAGTGCACTTGGTGTCCCTTTCCCAACTCTCCTGATGACGGTTCAACCAAAAATTAGAGACAGTAAGTGAGTTTGTTTCTTAGTTCTGTGTTTGTGATTCATCGTGAAACGTTTGTTGTCCTTTTGGATCGTTTTCCTGCTTACTATATATATATACCTCATTAAATATCTTGCCAACATTAAGTTTAGTATGTTTCCTACATACCTTTTCAAGGTTTCGAATGCTACTTTCCATCTTTGTGGTATCATATAAATTAACTCACCGATTTTTTTATGTTTAAATGTATTTTACATATTACACAGGTCCGACGTTTCGGTCTACGTTGACCATTCTCAAGGATTCTTTATACAAGGTTTTTTTACAATTCTAATAAATACTTATTTACAATAACAATTACATCACTTCTATCAAACATAACTAATAATAAAATATACTTTTAAAAACACTACCTTAATAAACATGAGTAACAGGTTTATTACTCATGAAACAGGTTTGTAACAAACCTGTTACTCATGTTTATTAAGGTAGTGTTTTTAAAAGTATATTTTATTATTAGTTATGTTTGATAGAAGTGATGTAATTGTTATTGTAAATAAGTATTTATTAGAATTGTAAAAAAACCTTGTATAAAGAATCCTTGAGAATGGTCAACGTAGACCGAAACGTCGGACCTGTGTATTATGGAAAATACATTTAAACATAAAAAAATCGGTGAGTTAATTTATGTGATACCACAAAGATGGAAAAGTAGCATTCGAAACCTTGAAAAGGTATGTAGGAAACATACTAAACTTAATGTTGGCAAGATATTTAATGAGGTATGTTTAAAAGAAGGTCTGCTCCCAAAGTATACCAATATATATATATATATATATATATATATATATATATAACTTTAAATTACACAAAGCACGACACAGAAAAAAGAATAAAAAGAACACTTACAGAATTCAATATTTCGAACTGTTGTTCGTCATCAGGAGTAGACTAGAAGAGAGGACGAAGTGAGAGAGATCTCCCCACGTCGAAGAACGGAGCGCGAATCTAATATATATAATATATATATTCATATAAAGTTCAATGTAGATGTAGATACGTAGAGAAATTAAAAGCACACACTTACAGCCGCTAATTTTTGGTTCCAACCGTCTTCAGGAGAGATAAGAGAGTGAAACCTTGCGTACTGGTACAGAGGCTTTTACGAGTCTCTAACCATCTCTGTACCAGTGCGCTTGGTTTTCCAGAATTTTGAGTAGACTTGTAATCAAAATGAGAATAAGAGAAATAAACTCCCTCGTGGTGGGGTTACTACCAGTGAAGAAACATAAAAAAAAACAACCCAATACAGACACCGAATGATTATTATTATTGATTATTTGTTCACCAGTAAGTCAGGACGGTTTCCTACTCATATCATGTTTGTGAAGGAGAACATCAGTTTTATTGGATTAGGAAATTTAATAGATTGGTAGGTCAAACACCCACTAATATTAATAACTACATAACTAAATTTTGAAAAAATGAGAGGTAGAGAGTGAAAAAAAAGAAAGAAAATAAACAGAACAATAGTAAGCAATAGAGAAAGAGAGAACATGTGTATGAATGTTTATATACAAGAAATAATGTAAAGAAAAAGGAAAGATGACCCTCACCACGTCGAACCCCCACTTGCATATTTTATAATAAAACATAAATTGTGCTCGAAACAAAAAAAAATATCTTTGTATGTAAAAAAAATATATGTTGTCATTATTCTTATAGCTTCATAAGCCATAAACGTTTCTTCATTCTTTTATAAGAGAATAGTTTATTTTTTTTTCAAAAATAAGCTTTTGAAAAGGTTTATCCTAATATTTATTTCAAATGTACTTGCTAGGTATCCAGGTTTGACTAAATTAATCACAAAATTCAAACTATATAAAAATTTTCCTTACATAAATAAAATGAAGTATATTTAAGTATAATGAAGATATTCTTTATCAGTTACTAATTATTTTAATGCACATTATAATTCTTCTTACTTTTAATTTAAATCTTTTAATCATCAACTTTGATCAATGTTGGATAAAATTTAATTACGTTAATTTTAAATTTTGAAATTTAACATTGAATGCCAGTATAAAAGGAGAAACCAATTAAAATAAAGAGGTTTTTTTTTAGTTCCTCCGGGGTGTTTTTAATTAAATCCCTTCACTTAAAGTTTTTTTGAACTTTATCAATCCAGTACGGATTTTTAACTTTTATTTTTAGCTTCTATATTATTATCTATTAAGCAATCATGAACTTTTTTACGATTCTTTAATTATAATTCTTATATTTCATTAATAAATTATGTCGTACTCATTCAATTGTTACTATTTCAGATCTAATTCACATTAAAATATTATTAAAATTAATCTGAAATGGATTAAGGAACTTATTATTGCTTCTACTTATTTTGCTGGCAATCATTTAAGAAGTCGATAAATCATTTTGAAGTTGATATGGTTATCTGATAAAGCCACATGTGACTTTATCAACTTCTTGTAATACTTAATTTGACGTCAAACTTCTTATTGCAAAAACACTTTTCATTTCATTAAAATTCTTAACAGTCTTTCTCCACTTAGGGACCTGAATCATCCACAATTTATTATTACCATGGATGTTTCGACTCTTCCGTGGACCACAATACACTTTTTTTTTTCATTAAAATTCTTAAGTATTTCTTCACCCACAGACCTGAATCATCCATAATTTATCATTATCATGGATGTTACGACCCTTCCGTGGACCACAATACACTTTTTTTTTCATTAAAATTCTTAAGTATTTCTTCACCCACAGACCTGAATCATCCACAATTTATCATTACCATGGATGTTATGACCCTTCCGTGGACCACAATACACTTTTTTTTTTCTTTAAAATTCTTAAGTATTTCTTCACCTACAGACCTGAGTCATCCACAGTTTATCATTACCATGGATGTTACGACCCTTCCGTGGACCACAATAAACTTTTTTTTTTCATTAAAATTCTTAAGTATTTCTTCACCCACAGACCTGAATCATCCATAATTTATCATTATCATGGATGTTACGACCCTTCCGTGGACCACAATACACTTTTTTTTTCATTAAAATTCTTAAGTATTTCTTCACCCACAGACCTGAATCATCCACAATTTATCATTACCATGGATGTTATGACCCTTCCGTGGACCACAATACACTTTTTTTTTTCTTTAAAATTCTTAAGTATTTCTTCACCTACAGACCTGAGTCATCCACAGTTTATCATTACCATGGATGTTACGACCCTTCCGTGGACCACAATAAACTTTTTTTTTTCATTAAAATTCTTAAGTATTTCTTCAACTACAGACCTGAGTCATCCACAGTTTATCATTACCATGGATGTTACGACCCTTCCGTGGACCACAATAAACTTTTTTTTTTCATTAAAATTCTTAAGTATTTCTTCACCCACAGACCTGAATCATCCACAATTTATCAGTACCATGGATGTTACGACCCTTCCGTGGACCACAATAAACTTTTTTTTTTTATTAAAATTCTTAAGTATTTCTTCAACTACAGACCTGAGTCATCCACAGTTTATCATTACCATGGATGTTACGACCCTTCCGTGAACCACAATAAAATTTTTTTTTCCATTAAAATTCTTAAGTATTTCTTCAACTACAGACCTGAGTCATCCACAGTTTATCATTACCATGGATGTTACGACCCTTCCGTGGATCACAATAAACTTTTTTTTTTCATTAAAATTCTTAAGTATTTCTTCAACTACAGACCTGAGTCATCCACAGTTTATCATTACCATGGATGTTACGACCCTTCCGTGGACCACAATAAACTTTTTTTTTCCATTAAAATTCTTAAGTATTTCTTCAACTACAGACCTGAGTCATCCACAGTTTATCATTACCATGGATGTTACGACCCTTCCGTGGACCACAATACACTTTTTTTTTCATTAAAATTCTTAAGTATCTCTTCACCCACAGACCTGAATCATCCACAATTTATCAGTACCATGGATGTTACGACCCTTCCGTGGACCACAATACACTTTTTTTTTTCATTAAAACTCTTAAGTATTTCTTCACCCACAGACCTGAATCATCCACAATTTATCAGTACCATGGATGTTACGACCCTTCCGTGGACCACAATACACTTTTTTTTCATTAAAATTCTTAAGTATTTCTTCACCCACAGACCTGAATCATCCACTATTTATTATTACCATGGATGCTATAACAGTCCTATAGCCTACACTATAGTGTTGTATGCTCTTCAAAATTTCCTGTTCGGTAAGAAAAACATGTTAACTCTTGTAGTGGGAAGATAGATCCATTTCATTTACCCATCAATAAATAAAAATAAATAAAATTAAAGAAGAACACTTCGCATGTTCTAAATGCGCTTTCGTTTTATGGATGGATGCTTTTATGTAATTTATAGGTATAGCAACGAGACAATACCCATTTATACATGTAAACTTAGTTAATTAACTAAATTATAAATCATAGAAATATATGGTCTTTTAAGAAAGCATCCTTCAAGAAAGACGATGAAGAAATGAAAATTTATAAGAAAAACAGAGAACTAAATTACATAAAGTTCCTTTTTTAAAAGTATATTTCTACTAGCTGAATACAATACAAGGGACGTACTCGTACAAGCATTACTTTCAAACTCACCTTCTAAGACTAAAACTTACTGGTTTTTAGTAGAAGAACTTCCCTATCATCATTCTTATGATTCCACTCAATACAATATATATATATATATATATATATGATGTAATTTTTTTGAGGGTTGAGGTCCAATGATTTTAAACTAGTCGTTTTGCCTACGTTTTGACATATATTTATGTCATCTTCAAGGCTTGGGAATCTGTTTATGTTGCAGTATACCTATTTACTACTGTTTCATGATGGCTACTAAAAGAGTAGTAAATAGGTATGCTGCAACATAAACAGATTTCCAAGCCCTGAAGATGACATAAATATATGTCGAAACGTCGGCAAAAGGACTAGTTTAAAATCATTGGACCTCAACCCTCAAAAAAATTACATCATATAAATATTGGGTCAAGAAAACAAATCATGATGAATATATATATATATATATATATATATATATATATATATATATATATATATGAAAGATTAATAATCAACAATAACTCTTAATAGAATATATGAAATTAAACACCACAATAAAACAAATAATATTACATATAATGCTCTAAGGCCTTTCGTCAAAACATCATCAGAGAGCTAAATGAACCAAACAACAAATATATTAGCAAGTTAACCTGGTTGATTGAAGTCTTCAGGATTGCTCGCATCCCTGTCTAAATTTAAAGTTCCTAAAATTTAGACAGGGATGCCAGCAATCCTGAATACTTCAATCAACTAGGTTAACTTGCTAATATACTTGTTCTTTGGTTCATTTAGCTCTCTGATGATGTTTTAACGAAAGGCCTTAGAGCATTATATGTAATATTATTTGTTTTATTGTGGTGTTTAATTTCATATATATATATATATATATCAATGATCAAACCACAACTGAGTCAGTTGGGTTTTTGACTCTGACGAAGACCGCTTGTTACGGTTGAAAGATCTTAGTCTTGTTTTCCCATTGCTTATTGTGGTTTGATCATTGATTGTTATTTCACGTGTTTATGTGAAATGTTTTATATATATATATATATATATATATATATATATATATATCCTTTACCCTATTCTTTGAACAATTCGTTTAATAGATTTTAATCAAAAACAACTGTAATTGATTTAATAGTACGATTAAAAGAAGTAATATGTTGTTGTTGCTTGATTTTCAGGAGGCCATCATGGGATCTGGATTCGACACTTCAATGGGTAGACCAGGCAGTCCCGGACCTAAAGGTAACAACTTATCACCACTTTCTCTGCATCTTTATTTTGGTGTTTTTTATTTTAAGAAAAGGATCATTAAGCTATAGAAAAGTAACTATTTTAGATTGTTGTACTTATCATTTGTAATTTAAGGTCATACATATTACTATACTTATTTTTCATTAAATTTTATAAGTATTTCTCCATCTACAGACCTGAATCATCCCCTATTTATCATTACCATGGATGTTATGACCCTTCCGTGGACCAATACATCATTACTTGCATAAGTATATATTTATCATACTATCATAATAATGTTTTCAAATAAAGTTACCATTTCGAAACAATATTAAGGTTTCAAACATTTTCAAACATTTTTCATACATCTGATTTACTATACTTCAGTCATATTCCTTTCCATGAAGATTATATATTTATAGCCCAGAGTACTATAGTCATTATTCATTCTATGAAGCTTTTTTTGTACATCTGCTTCAGTGTACTACAGTCATATTTCTTTTCATGAAGATTATATATATATATATATATATATATATATATATATGTTTTATTAAAAGTAATGCCCAATTTAACTTTTACACTTTTTCTTATCCGTTTTTCAAGTGTTCTCATACTTGACTTCCATGGTTCTGGAACTAAAAACATAAGTTCACCAAAATTTTTATTATTATACACCGATATGTTTCGGTCATCGTTGACCATTTTCAAGGTTAAAGAATATATAAAATTATTAATGATCGAAAAGTGAATAACAATTAAAATAAACTAAAATAAACATAACGAGTCCATAACACATATTCACAACTACAACACGTGTATAAATGAAGGCCTGCTCCCCAAATATATATATATATATATATATTAGTGTACTTCGGTAGCAGTCCTTCCTTTATACATGATTGGTTATACACGACTGAATATTGTCGATCGATGATCTTCTTCTCCAACTTTTCAAGTTTGCGGAAAATTAATTTTTCGTTGTGAGAACAACGGTTCAAGGAATGAATTCTTCTTGTCGACGCGTTTCGACTGTCTACTGCAGTCATTTTCAAGACACAAAACAGGTGGGTTACCGGTCTCCTTATATAGCCGAGAGTCAGGGGGGGTGAGCGCTGATTGGCTGTGCTATTGTGGTTCTTCCTTCTCATTGGTTATTGGTTTGGCCTATTGCTGGGGCTTGTTCTCCGAGTAGCTTGAGTACTCTTGACATCCCAGTTTGTTGTCTATTGATTATAGGGCTATTTTTGGATATTTCTATTGCTTCATAGATTGGGAGTCTATGTGCACATAGATGGACGAGGCCCCATCACCGCAACCAGCGATCTGCAGAGAGTCAACGTCGTGTACGAATACAAATGTAAAAAAGGAGAGTGTGAGCTCCTGGCTAACGCCAAGTATATCGGCATGACGAAGACAACGCTTTCCAGACGCCTCACCATGCACCTTCAATCAGGAGCTATAAAGAACCATACCAGACAAGCACACAATTCCGACCTATCCCGCCAGGACCTTACAGAAAACACCACCATCATCAGGCAAACCAATGATTACAATAGACTCCCAATCTATGAAGCAATAGAAATATCCAAAAATAGCCCTATAATCAATAGACAACAAACTGGGATGTCAAGAGTACTCAAGCTACTCGGAGAACAAGCCCCAGCAATAGGCCAAACCAATAACCAATGAGAAGGAAGAACCACAATAGCACAGCCAATCAGCGCTCACCCCCCCTGACTCTCGGCTATATAAGGAGACCGGTAACCCACCTGTTTTGTGTCTTGAAAATGACTGCAGTAGACAGTCGAAACGCGTCGACAAGAAGAATTCATTCCTTGAACCGTTGTTCTCACAACGGAAAATTAATTTTCCGCAAACTTGAAAAGTTGGAGAAGAAGATCATCGATCGACAATATTCAGTCGTGTATAACCAATCATGTATATAGTCTATGTGCACATAGATGGACGAGGCCCCATCACCGCAACCAGCGATCTGCAGAGAGTCAACGTCGTGTACGAATACAAATGTAAAAAAGGAGAGTGTGAGCTCCTGGCTAACGCCAAGTATATCGGCATGACGAAGACAACGCTTTCCAGACGCCTCACCATGCACCTTCAATCAGGAGCTATAAAGAACCATACCAGACAAGCACACAATTCCGACCTATCCCGCCAGGACCTTACAGAAAACACCACCATCATCAGGCAAACCAATGATTACAATAGACTCCCAATCTATGAAGCAATAGAAATATCCAAAAATAGCCCTATAATCAATAGACAACAAACTGGGATGTCAAGAGTACTCAAGCTACTCGGAGAACAAGCCCCAGCAATAGGCCAAACCAATAACCAATGAGAAGGAAGAACCACAATAGCACAGCCAATCAGCGCTCACCCCCCCTGACTCTCGGCTATATAAGGAGACCGGTAACCCACCTGTTTTGTGGGTTACAGTTTTTGCAGTCTACTGCAGTATATATATATATATATACTTTCTTTCCTACTTTAACAAATAGGAAAGAAACAGGGAAAATCACTACAGAAACTCAATTCGATATTTCGACATCCGTCGTCATCAGGAAGAAGAATACGAAGTACTGTTGTTGAGAAGCAAACCGCAACTTATATATATATATATATATATAAACTAGAATTTTCAAAAGAACACACAGATAAGGAATCACTGAACTCACAACTATATTTCGATGTCCTCGTCGTCAGGAATAGATGTGAATCGCTCCAAAGGCTGATAACGACTGTTATAAATATATAGCCCAGAGTACTATAGTCATTTTTTATTCTAAAAAACTTTATTTTGTACATCTGCTTCAGTGTACTACAGACGTCTTCTTTTCTATGAAACTTTGTGATCCAATGCTGGAATGTACCATCATTTTTCACTCAGCAGGCATGTTATTGACTCAAAAAGTATGTCTGGTTCATTCGTTCTACCAGTACACCCATACAGATATCCGGTGGTTCACATAATGCTGTCTGCTGTAACGCGTTCGTATATTTAGATAACCAAATCGTACAAGGTAAGGATTGTGATTGGACAATAGTCTACAATGTTAAATACGCTGACTTTCACTGAATGACCGAAGATAACCAGTAATGAGAGTGGTTCCCACGTTAAATTGGTTCTGAGTCAATGTCGTTTATATTTAATGGGTATGAATCACACATGTCATCGCTATTATAACAGGAAAGCTGTAAAACCTATTATTGTGGGTGATTGGTAAAAAAACCTTTGATTATCTAGTGTAGTAGCGCAAAAAAAATGAGTTGGTATCCGAAATCTTCAAATATCAACATCACACCCCTTTGTAAGCCAGAATCATTTGTTTTCCAACACCCATACTTTATAAGGTTTTCAACTTTTAGTACTGTTTTAGGGGCGAAAATGTGGTTCATTTATTATTTGGCACCCATTTTAATAAAGGAGAAGTAATATTACTACTTGATTATAAATTGGGAGTCCTAAATTTTGCCTAACTCAAGTAAATTTAGAGTAGGGATCCTTAACAAGTACCTGACATCGTACAGGCTCGAGACCAACGGCTTAACGTCCTCTCCGAGGGACGACTTGTTCAGATTCATTCACCTCTCACGTAGATGAATCGCAGGCTAGTTGAGTATCGAACCGAGGATCTACCAGTTCAGAGGCGATTACGTTAACCACTGAGCAAACCACCCCCGGTCTGCTAAAATCAACTTTATTAGTCCACCCAGGAACATCCTAACACATTTTTAAATTATTAATGAAAAAAAAAAAATATAAAACTGACTTTCAGTGAGATCGTAGGCCAACAAAAACTATTCTTCAAAGTTCTAATAATACAAATTATACTCAAAATTCATCTTGACCCAAAAAAGTTCCATTAAACAATCGTAAGAAAGGCAAGGATTCCGTTAGTTAAATCCACTCATTGTGCTTTTATAGTCACAAAAACATTTATTTCATTTTTAATTAAAAAACTTTTTTTGTATTTTTTGTTATTATTATTTCAATAATGAATTAAACAATTAAGTATATTATTTGAATACATGATGTATTTATATTCTACATACCACATCAATGTTCTTTATACTTTGTATAATTCTTATACAAAGTATACTTCATATACTTTTTATACTTGTGCATTTAGTATATTAATACTTTAATAAACTGACAGACAGCAATTTTTCTAAGGGTGGATTCGGTTTCTCTAATATATGAAACGTCAAGATGAAATGAGTCAGTTCTAATGTATGTACAAACAAAACCTTTTTTTATATGTACTGATAAATCTAATTATTTGTTATAAAATGGTATGTTCTACACTTCATTAGTGACACTATACTTCAATAAAATGTATTCACTTAAAAACAAGAATTCATCGAAACATTGAGAGCTTAAAACTTATTGTAGCTATGCAAACAACTGGATGATAAAAACATTATACTCAGATAAAACAATCAAAAATCATAAATTGACGAAGAAATATTAAACATGCTAAGAGAAATCTTACAATCAAAAGAGGTTGCGTTTTCATTCTTCTGGGTTAGGGAGTTCGAAGTTCCATGAACTTCGGATTTATTATTATACTAATAAATGAAATTGGAATGGTAGATTACGAGTTATTGATGTGTTTTAAATTAAGGACTTTTCAGATCATAAGTTAACATATGGTCAATGGTTAACATACATAATGGTTTACATATAATAATCATATGAAAAAACAACTAAATCTTAAAAATCCTACTCAATGAAATGTACAAAAATATAATCATATTAAAATATTTTTAAAGAAATTGACTTTATGTTGAACCCATATCTAAATACACGAAGTCAATTAAAAATGTTACAACCCAAACTTTTGATCAAAACACTTCTCAGCGTGACGTCATCTAGGCTCACAAACCCTTAAAAAGCTGTAATGTGTATAATTGGCTAATAGCCTTTTCTTTGCATTTTCACTGTTTACCTGTCAGTGGTTTTACCGAGTTCTTTTACTAAATTTTGTTAACTTTAAAATTCCCTAATGTTTTATTCGTTAGAAATTTATTAAAATGACGGAATTAATTCAATTTATAGTTATTGAAAAAAAATTCTTATTTTTAAATGTCATATATATGTATTAATATAAATTATTTCATTTTTATTTGATGTTTAAATCTAATAAATTGTGTTAACTTGTAATTCAATAAGATACTCCTCAAAATGCAAATCCCAAAACTGGCTTAACAGTATTTTGAAAAAAATTGTAAAATAAATATAACTATTTTTATTTCTTTGTTCATTGTGCATCGTCGAGGCAGGTTAAAAAAGTACGATAATACTATGACCATGTGAAATAACGGATAATAACTATATAAAACAATATAATTAATAACTGTATTATAAATTAATTCTAATAATTAGTTTTCTAATTAATAATAGTTATCTAATAATTCCTTACTCTGGAATAAAACTCCACAGCAAAGTTTTAAGGGTTTCTTGATACTACGATTGATTTTAACAATGAATTGGATTTCACTTTTGTCAGTGGTACAGTAACAGATCTTACTCGACAACAATAACAAATTAAATAAAGAAGATTGTTAATGCATTAGAGGTTATTGTACGTGAAATTATATTCTGGTCAGTCTGATCTTTTGTATTTATATTCTTAGATCAAATGGACTTGTCCATTTTCAAGAGTGGTTTATAGTAGGTGCCCGTATAATAGTTTTATTAAAATTTGTATTAACTGCTCTTTTATATTATTATTATTATTTCATACAGGTATTTATTCTTATCTTTCTTCTTTTCAATTTCAATTTTTGTTCCTAGCGTTATATATTCATTTCCTTTAGTATAATATAGTATAAAAAGATTTCACATAAACACGTGAAACAACAATCAATGATCAAACCACAATAAGAAATGGGAAAACAAGACTAAGATCTTTCAACCGTAACAAGCGGTCTTCGTCAGAGTCAAAAACCCAACTGAACACTAGATGCAGAAAACATCTGGTGAGGAGTTGAGAAGAGTGGGAGGGAAGAGTGGTATTTTAAAAGGGTGAAAGCACAGGAAAGGACTAATGTCCAGAAAGGGATGTTTAGGGAAACAAAGGAGTACAGTAAGAAAAAGTAAAAAACTATCCGCTAGCTGTCAACCCTCTTTGAAGAGGCTATTGTCCTCGTGACGAAAGTATCAAGTTTGAAGAGACCGTTACTAATGTTTATAATATTAGATCTATTAAATTTAATTAGAGACGATTCAATAATATTTCTTAACAACATTGATTTTTCATAGGTAATAAATTTAGCTCCTGTCCAATCAATATGATGATTTTCATTTTTTATATGCAAGAATAAGGCACTACTGTTTTCCTGTCTACTTATGTTATATTGGTGTTGTTTTACACGTGTTTTTAATGATTTACCGGTTTGACCAATATAAATTTTATGGCAATTTTTGCACGTGAGTCTTGTTTTCCCATTTCTTATTGTGGTTTGATCATTGAATATAGTATAAATAACATAATTTTAACGGTTTGTTGTTTCCGTAGCATATCCTAATTATATTCAAGAGGATGTGTTTTAAAGGTCCTTACATTTTTGTTTTATGTATCTCGCATTTAGTCTTACATAAAATTAGGGTCCAGTTTAGCTCAGTGGTTAACATACTCACCTCTGGGCTGGTAGTCCGGGATTCGTCAAGATCAAAAATCTGATTACGTCGTCCCTCGGAGAGGAGGTTAAGCCGTCAATCTCGAGCCTGTACGATGTCAGGTTCTAGTTAAAGATCCCCACTCAAAATGCACTTTAGTTAGGCAAAATTTAGGACTTCCATAGTAGAATCTGTAGAAACACCGATCAAACAAAAAGCCGGTAAACGGCTGACGTTATTAACCTTTAGAGGATCGGTTTAAACAATAAAAAAATCCTCTGTTTTTAAACTTTATTATAAAAAAATAACACGTATGCTCCAACTGACTCATTACGTAAAGACCAGTCTGTTTATTATCAAGGGAGGTATCTAGTATAAAGAAGAAGAGAAGTGAAAAAACTATGTGATACACATTGAGTGACGCAATTACTTTAAGCGAAGGTATAAGTACAGTGTAGCGACAATAAGAGCACTTACTCTTACAGAGGGAGGTGGCTTAAAAACGTATGAGTAAAGAACAAAAACACTCGAGATATAACTTAAAAAAATACTACTTCACCTCTAGTTTTAAAAGCAACTCAAACATTAAGCAGCACAGCAACTCATTACCACTGAAGTGGCCTTGTGTCCCTCTGAGTTGATATCTCGACATAAACAAAGTTTTGTTTAGTAAAAAAGAATGCATGTTTCAAATTACAGTTAAATTCCTCGAAAACAATTCCAATGCAATTATCGTCCCTAGAGTTTATTTTTGTATTCCTTTTCCATTTATTCTAGTCATTATTATCTTATTTTACTTAAAGCAGTAAATTTGACCATGTAGTCCAGTGCAGTACACGTTCCCATCTGGACTGATGTTTTTTTTTTCTCTGGACATCTTGTCTGTTTTTCACAAGGCAGTTGAAAAAATCTGAGTACGTCATGCCTTGGAGGATGTTATGCTGTCGGTACCAAGCCTGTACGATGACAGGTACTCTTTAAAGATCTCTATTCTAAATACACTTGAGGCAGGCAAAATTGAGTACCCTCAATGCAAAATCAAAGACAATCGAATATCGACTGAGCAATCAGGGTCAAACTTTTAGCTTTCTATGCACTCAAGGGAACATACATAGGCCGAACATGGGCCCTTTGTGAGACCACACAATTAACATTCTACATTGTGCCTAACTCAAATGTATTTAGTTACTGATCTTTAACGAGTAACTGACGTCGTACAGGCTCGGGGCCAACGATTAACTTCCTCACCAAGAGACGGCGTGTTCAGATTTATTCACCTCGCATGTGAATTAATTTTACGCCAGAGTAGATATTGAACCCGAGACTTACCAGTTAAGAGGTGAGATAACCTGACCCAAACTTTCAATGTTACTCTCGAAAAAAAATTATTAAATTAATATTTTTCTTTCCTTTTCTATCAAAAAACTACTTGATTTTAGATCAATGCAATTTAATATTATTCGATTTCCTTATCTATACATAGGCCATAAATAAGCCTAATCATAGTTAAGAAAGTACGATGGAAAGAATGAGTAATAAAGGACGTAGGTCAAACTTAGATATAGTGAGGATATATATGCTTAAAACGATGAAACATCAGATTTTTATGTATGAAATGAAAAATCATTTCTATTACTGCTCACATACTACACATTTCTACTACAGCTTCATAGTTGAGCAGTCAATACTGGATCAGTGCGAGCTCAGTTACATAAAAAAGTCCTACCCTACTCTGAAAATTTTAGTTATGCAAACAGATATCTGTCTCTGCATTGAGTTAATTCAGTAATTTGGTTAGCCCATAACTTAGCTGGGCTTTAAATAACGAATTAGAGAAGCAGTGACCTAGCTATGGGAGGGAAGGGGACTGGGGCTGTGTTCCCTAAAAAGCACGTGCCAAGGGTGGCAATTTCAAGAAGATAAACCATAAAGAAAATAAAACCCATCAAAAATCATGAATTCTATACCAAAATATAATTTAGGGTATTAATTCTTAAACCGAAGCATATGAGTTTAATGTTACGACAATCTTGTCATGTTGTACTTATGACAAGACGTTGTAATAATTTTTCATTTCACAAAAAAAAAACGAAAATTTCATTGCTTTAAGTATATATATTCTCACTATATCTAAGTTTGTCCTACGTCCTTTATTGCCCATTCTTTCCATAATGGAAAGAATGGGCAATTCTTTCAAGAACAAGAAGAAAGAAGATATAATATCTTCTTAATTATGATTAGGTCCACTAATTAACTTTAGTGACAACAAGTCATTTTCCCATTTATGACTTGTGCGTAGAGAAAGAAAACCAATGAATAATTTTAAATTTAAGTGATCTAAAAACCAAGTAGTTTTTGCTAGAAAAGGAGAGAAAAATATTCCATAGGTCAGTGTATGGAATATTTATTTAATACATGTATTGGGTTATTTAAGCTTTTATTATTTGCAAGAGATCAGAATTTATCATGAAAATTTTGCTAGAATCAAAAATTACAAATTGAGGGAGAAATATTGACCCCAAATCCTCTATTTACAAATTTCATAAATGCTTTTTTTTTTTGTATTCGTGTATGGCTAAAAAATTTTTCATTTGAACTAGTAAGAAATTTTCATAGAAAGTCCATCACTGTGTCTTCTGGAATGATGGACTGGAACTTGAATACTGAAACTGATTAAGTTCAAATTGTGAAGGTGAAGGAAGAGGGCAAATGACACAGGTATCTCAGGTACGGTAAAGAGTAGTCACTTCTCTGGAGTTACTCCTTCAAAGCAACACTCAAAGTGGAAACACCTATACGATTAGCGACTTAGAATTATTTAAACAATCTATCAGTTACGATTGAACTGATTATTTTTGATTATTCTGATTTGGGTAACCCCCAAATCAGGGAGTTTATTTATCACCTCTTCCTTTATATAGATTACAGATATTCATTATCAAATTATAATAATAACAACAATTCTATTTTATTATATTAATAAACACAATATAGACATTAATTGACAAATAATTAAATTTTGAAAAATACAGTACAAAAGGTATAACATTTGGTGCATATTGTTTTTTTATTATTGTTTTAACCGATCACCCAGCGGGTGATAACGTCTTACCGGCTTTCTGTTTGATCGGTGATTCTACAGATTCTAGATTGGGAGTACTAAATTTTGCCTAACTCAAGTGCATTTCAAGTGAGTACCTGACATCGTACAGGTTCGGGACCGATAGCTTAGCATCCTCTCCGAGGGACAACGTACTCAGATTTATTCAACACCCGCGTGAATAAATCGAGGGCCAGGTGTGGATCGAACCCCGGATTATCAGCTCAGAGGCGATTACGTTAACCACTGAACTAACCTGGCTCCCTACATTTCATACTTAATATTATAAATTATGATAATTATATATTTGATATTCTTATAATAACACATGATTACTCTTAAGGGTTATGTTACAATTTGTCTATCTCTATGGAAATCATGAATTTTATAAATTTACCTGTTTCATTAGCAATCATTTGGCAATCAGTCATTTCCACTTTCCTCCTTGTATAATCATGTCTTTTTTGACGATTGGCCTTCAGATTAGGTGAGTAAGTGACCTTCTACTTGATCTGACAAGCTACTCACCTATACAAGGTAAAATGATCTGACACATTTGTAGGTTAAATAAAAGGCAAATAATGTAAATAAACAATAGAGTATTTTTATTTTCGAAATGTACATATAATGCTATTTAAAAAAAAAAACAATGGCATTATACAGAAAGAAAACAAAATGGCATTACATGTACTTTTCGAAAATAAAAACACTTTATTTACTTTATTTGTCTTTTATTTAACCTACAAATGTGTCAGATCATTTGACCTTGTATAAGTGAGTTAGCTGAAAAAATGTGCTTTCATAAAAAATCATGTTTACCTTATACAAATTATTTATGATACTCGTTTTTAATACTAAAAAAAAATCATTTATAATCCTTCTTTTGTTATTATGATACATTATGTTTACAACAGACAAAATGTAAACAATTGTCAGGAATTTAACTTTAATTTTAAATGCGTCCCTAAAAAAAAGTCAAAATATTTTTAATAATTTCTTACTGTTATTCTTTACAATGACTGTCTTTATATATATATAAACTTTAACAAATAGGAAAGCACACAGAAAGTCACTATAGAACTCACTTCGATATTTCGGCATCCGTCGTCATCGGGAAGAAATATATATATGTATATAAAAATATGCACTTAATAAACGGACATACGTTTATTAAGTGCATAACTGGACACAATACGAGTTCAAAATCGAAGAAGAGTAACACACAGTGTTAAAGAAATACAATTGCAAACTCAAATATTCGGCCAATTCGTCTTCAGGAGAGAAGAGAAAGGGAGACCAAACACGTTGTAAACGCAATGGCAAGTAACCCGTTACGGTTACTAAACCATAACGTTAGTAAGTTTAGTTATTAAAATTAATCAAATTATTAAATAATTAGTTAAGTCATCGACTGAAACAATTTTTTTTTCATGATAAAAATAAAGGTCAGTTTTTCTTATAAATGTAAAAAAGAAGGAAATTACCATTGAAGTTGAAAAATTGAGAACACCATACTGTTGTCACCATTTGAGAGAAAATTATTAAATTAATCAGAAAATTAAGCTATGGATTTTTTGGTCGAAACTGCTTCAATGGAAAAGAGCATTACAGTATATTACATTAAGTATATAGTAGTATATATTATATTTATATTATAGTATGTATATCATAGTATATAGTATATTGTGTGAATTCAGATAATATTTTTTCATCCCTAAATTGTAGACACTAGAACTCTATAACCAACATAAAATGACTATAAGAGGAAAATAATCAAATGTCTAGGACCATCCAATGTGACAACATAGTCTTAAAAAACGCGAAGCTTAAAATATGCTCTCTCATACTTGTTGGATTTGTTTACTATAACTTAAAACATTTTTTACCATTTATCAACAAAAATTATTTATTTAACTTAACCTTTTTTTAAGAAAATTCTAAAGTGAATTTCAGATAGAGTATGCAAACGACGACCAAGGATTCTTTCCGCGCACTGTAGTGTGCGTTGTAATTAGCAGTTCCAGGTCACGGACCTACTACTGCTGAATTCTTATACTGCTGTGCTTGTGGAGTCAGTTAGTAAGTGTCTGTAATCTTTTATTCGGTATTCAGTATTCGTTATTTCGTGGTCGTCTGGTCTTCTTGAGTCGTGAAATATTGTCGGTTTAGGGTTTGTCTTTCTAATTTAACAACAGCTTCTATGATGGATGTGGTTGGGAGTTCTTTGAGGATAGGCTCTAAACAAGGGGGTTTGGATGGGGTGGGATTTTCGTGTCCTCATTGGCCACTAGTATATTTGTGAATTCGTCAATTGATTCTAACCTGAGGTCTATTCGAATATCCACATTTCTGGCATACCAAGGTGCCCAAGCCATAAGGCGTGCACATTTATTTTGAACTACTTGTATCAAGGTTCTATTTGTTCTTGCGGCTTGTAACCAGGTCGAGTAAGAGTATACATAAAATTTTTGAACTATTGAAGTAAATACAATGTGGAATATGAATTATTGTACTTCATAGTACTTGCTGGGTTCCTTGGACAGCTTTCGGTTCGGTTCTTTACACCGATCTTTATGGTAAGTATTTGGTTGAATTGTTGTAGTATGGTATACATAGTTATAAATTTGCAACATATTTATTTACGGTATGATCTGAAACCATGGTACAAGTTCAATCTTCTGAACAATACATTGGAAGTATTATTTTTCTTTACTTTTCTTACATATTACCTTAGTTTTATAATATAATAAATTATATAATTTTCTTAGTTGGTTACTATAATGTATATTGATGAAGAAATAATGCAAATTTGACAGATTTAAATTAAGAAATTCCATATTTTGAGGTAAACTGAACCAATTTTTGATTATGTGTAACATCTTGTCTCTAAAAGGCTATCTGTGAATTGTTTTGAAACAATTCTCTTTAAATGGCATTTAAAAAATATTTAGATTTTTGTGAGATAAATATCACAATTAATTTTTGTTAATATTGAACACAAAAGAAATACAGTATGGTATTTGATTTTCAAAAGGACTAATTCTGGATCAATACTAACACTAGGCCAATACTAATACTAGAAACTCCAAAGTCCCTATCAAGGAAAACTTTTTCCCATTAATGGAAATTTCACTAATTTTAAATATTAGATGAGGAAATGTTACACAAAATTAGATACTTCTATTCTAAACACTTTTATGATTGTATAATGACAATTCTGCCACGTTCGTTATTATTGATAAAATTGAGAATTTAACATTAAAATAAAGGGAACAGTTTGATTGCAAATGAGTTTAACAAGACGTTTACTTATAGTAAAGTTAAGTGCAGACTACTAAAAAAAAAATTCTAAATCGCTATGTTTTTAATTTAATAAATCTAAAAATGAAATTTCATACTTTCACAAAGAAAAATGGTTTCAGATAAAACCAAAACATCACCCTTTGAAAGTTTTATTTAAATCTTAAAAAATAGGAGTTGATGTAAAATTAACTTTTTATACCACTCTATTTCTGATCAATACCTATATATAAATCTATAAATCATAATGATTTATGATTTTGAAATTTATAAGGTATTGATATTCTATATAATTATTGTTCATTCTCGACAACAATGTTTATGAAGAGATTAGTAATTCCTAAGGACTTGCTTTTACAACAATTTATAATTTTTCATTAATATCAATGTTACATTATGTATAATTGGCATAATAATTATTTGATTTTTAAGATTAATGAAAATCATTGATTTTAATTAAAAAACAATTTATTATATTATAAACAATTCTTTCCAATTAACTATAATTGTATGATAAGTAATAGAATAAGAGTAAAAAGAAAGTTAAAAAACGATCAATATTTATGTTTGTGTTGTCTGAGGGTTCATCACTTTCATTTTTTTATAAATATAACAAGCTTACCGACTTTTTTTTATGGAAAAACAAATTCGAGTGTTGACTGCATTTTGAAAATAATACTTTAGTGACGTTTCACAAACCTCTAATGGTATAGCACATCCCAAAGTGATGTTATAGTTCCTTTTTATGTTAACACAGACCTTTTTTGTTATAGAACAACCTATTGTGATGTTATAGTTCCTTTTTATGTTAACACAGACCTTTTTTCTTATAGAACAACCCATTGTGATGTCATAGTCGTTTTTTATATTATCACAAACTTACAAAAATACGATTTGCTCATTTTTTTGATAATACGTATTAATAATTATATAGGGTGAAAAACTAATAAAAAAAAGTCTTCCCATACACAAGTTCATATTCTAAAGAATAAATTTCGAAAACGTATTGTTCTACCTGCACTACTTCAGAAGTAATAATAATATATGGTAAAAACAAAAGAAGTTGTTTGAAAACTGTAAAAAAGGCACTGATTTTTTTTATGTTTTTTACAGGAGAAAATGGTGCTGTTGGTCCTCCAGGTAATAAGGGCGACAAGGGTGCCCCTGGTAACAAAGGCGAGAGAGGAGAACAGGGTCACAAGGGCCACAAAGGGGACACGGTGAGTCAGCTGCCTTTTTGAGGTGATGTGAGGACCTTGAGTGCGTCGAGAGCATACACACTAAGTCAATAATAATTGTATTAAGACTTCACAATGCTGCATTACATTATACGCATTGTTTGTTGTGCGTGTTTATTGTCATAAAACGCACACAGAATAACACTGAATGACAAATTTCTACGTCAATACCCACAGACACCATTGACGTGCAGTGAGGGTCAGGGTTGGGAAGCACTGACTTACAAGTTGGATTTACAAACATGCAGTAGGATACCAATAGAATAGGATGAGAGAATAAGATGCTTCCTTGAGCCAGAGATACCGCATCAAGCTAAGCATTTTCCCTGTGGGTTTATATCATATTAATTAGATGTAAATATTACAAGACCCATCAAAATTGCTGAGCTTCTTGGAGGCGTTGAAGCCAACTGGAGTATTATAGTACAGCAGGGGGGAAGTAGAATAGTTCTTAGTAGAATGCACCCTCAATAAATAAATAATACATACATACGTATAATAAATTTTTGAAAACCACTGAAAAGAAGACGTATACTTTTATTACATGAAAGTTCCTCAGGCAGAAGGAACATAACTGATGATAGAGAAAGTTAAACAGCTACGATGTCTATATCGCACCATGCCTCAAGTGATTTTGGAATACTTAAGAAAAGAAACATGTAGAAAAATAATCGTGTGATTGATTGGTTTATGGTAAGAGATGAGAAAGCTTTCTGAAAGAAAAAGAAGTACGCAATGAAAAAGAAAATACAAGGGAAACTCCTTAAAAACTGTGAGCAGTTTATGAGCAATAGAAAAAAAATATTTTAAAAGTTTGCGTACTTTTTTTTGCCATCAGAAAGGCTTCTTTCATCTCTTATCATAAACTACTCAAACTCAGATCTATTTTTTTACATATTTCTTGTCTTAAGTATCCCACAATCACAGGCGGCATGGTGCAATATGGACATCGATGGTGTTTTACTTTCCTCTTCCTTTACATCTTTTGTTAGGAATTGCATCCCACTCCATTTCTCTATATGGTTTCTTGTGGTTCGTCTTACCGGATTTATCGTTTCCACTGCACCCAATGTAATGCCTCGTTTTGAGAGGTTGGCTTCCGAAAAAAAGCTTGTGTAAGAATAATCATCAACTCTCGTTGGTTAGCACAACCTTACTGTTTCCATTCATACAAATTTACACAAACTTTGTTTTAGTGATTATTCCCGTTAGAATATTTTATATTCAAAACTCTGAATTTAACCGCAATGTCAGTCTAAAGTAGGGATCTTATAAAAGGACTATATCAACCCCCAGGGGTACGATGTAAACCTATGAATCTACATCAGCCAGAAAAGAACTAAGAGCTCTATGGGAGAATATGTTACCGTGGTTAAGATGGTAGGCTTCTATATCAGATGGGGAAATTTATTAAAAATTGGAGAACTGAAAGAACAAGACGAAAGGATGGGTTGGAGATTTTTTATAAGTTTACCCAACATAAAAGCTCAAGGAAGTAATCTGTCACAAGGGATACCATTACTCTAAAGTCACCCTCTGGTTCTGAGAATAAGAAAGATGAGGTAGGACAATGCCTCTGTATATCATGTTAAAGAGGAACCATGCTGTATGAATTTCAGTTTTAAATAATTTATTTTAATTTTATCAAATACATTTTTTTTGAAAATATTTTTTTTTTAAATATATATATTTTTATCAAATATGGTATATATTTTTTTATCAAATATATCTATTTTTATTTTTTCAAATATATCTAAATTATCTATTTTAATTTTTCCAAATATATCTAAATTATCTATTTTATTTTTTCAAATATATCTAAATTATCTATTCTAATTGTTTCAAATATATCTAAATTATCTATTTTAAGTATATCAAAATATACATATTATATAAAGTATCCATTTCAATTTTATCAAATACATTTAAATTATCTATTTTTATTTTATTAAATATATTTAAATTATCTATTTTAATTTTCTCGAATTTATTCAAATTATCTATTTAAAAAAAAAATGAATTTAAAGCATTAAAATATTGTAGACTATAGATTATCAGTTCGTTTTTACCCAAGATAATTCGTCAAATATAGCAGGTGATCTGTTAGTATAGCATAAAAAATATGTTTTTACAGCTTTATTGCTCTTTGTCGTAATTAAAATATCATGAATGTTTCATTATGAATTTCCAATTTTGTGTTCTATTTTTGCAAAAAAAATTATGGTTTTTTATTGAGCGGTTTAGCGTCAAAAAAAATTTTCTGAAAATGGAAAATGTACTCTAACGGCCCTTTAGTTAATGAAATTTTGAAAAGGATTGTTTCAACTTATTCTCCACATAATGTTCTATTTTTCATTTTGATCCGTTAAACCGTTTGGCTTGTATTGCTATCACAAGCTTTCAGATTGAATTATAATTCAAAATTTTTACATTTTAATGAAAAAATATTTTTTTTTTCGTTGTTTTAGAAATATAAATATATTTTTCGTTTATTGCATTTGTAACCACAAAGATAATGCCAAAATTTCAAAATTCTATAATTAGTGGTTTATGAGAAAAAAATTGTTGTCCAAAAACCGATTATTGGCAAAAAAAGTGACTTTCCCATCGTCAATAATTGCTCCCAAGCAGTAGGGCTCTTCTATACTATGGTGCCCATTTTTGTGTAAAATATCAATTTGATCATCAAAGATTCTGGATCGTAGTGTGGTAACAAGCTTTGGTTGCATGTTCACCCAGCCACTCATACACACATACACATGCACATATATACACACAGATATCATCGAAAAAACTTCACAAAACGACTTCTGGGACTTCAAGGTATATAATTCCGTCAAAATCTCGAGATCAAATTTGTTCACAATTACTATACTTTACTTATAGTAAAGTAGAAATTAAAACTCCAGAAAGAAAAAAAAACAGGAATAAAAATGAACATTAATTAACCACTATGAATTAAAAATTGAAAAAAAATAATAACTAAAAACAAATTTAATAATAAATTAAAATAAAAATTAAAGAAACAGGCTTAAAATAAGACTAAAGTAATAATCCAAGACAGAAGGAAACAGGTTTCTAGGAAAAGTTATCTCACCGAGAAAGGAGATAAGAGAAGGATTAAATAGTTGCGGACCAAAAAACACAACTATAAGAAACCAAAAGCCGTCGAGCAATCACAAATGAATTAAAAAGGAAAACGGTGCAGGGGATTAAATAAATATTTTTTTTATTTTCAATTATATTCTTCAATAACTCACTAGTGAGTTACGACAGTGTTTATATTGGTGTTGCTTTCACTATAATGTTTATATAAACTGTTTTATAAAATAATTATATAAAATATTATATAACAGATTCAATAATATATCGACCGTTTGATAGAATAGGTGTGTTCTCTAATCGGGGTTCGGTCAATTTTTCCATTTCTCTATGAAAAGGGCTATCACTCACAACTAAACCATGCACTGAATTAACATAATCACTAATATGTTTTGGAAACAAACAGGAACTTCGACATTTTAATAAGAACCCCGACATTGACCGAACCCCGATTAGAGAACACACCTAAAATATTATATAAAATAGATAAGTGTTTTATTAGATGAATATTATATATGTATGAACGTCTAAACTACAGTAAGAAATCTGAAAAATAACTAAGTTTTTTTCAACCCAAACGAGTAATCTTTTTTTCTACAAAGTCAAAACTGATAGACAGCTCGTGTTGGTTGAAAGAACTTAGTCACTTTTCTGGTTTCTTACCGTGGTTTGGACATTAATTTTTATTTCACGTGATATTGTGAAATCTTATAATAATATATATATAATTATTTCACATAAACACGTGAAATAACAGTCAATGATCAAACAACAATATGAAATGGGAAAACAAGGCTAAGATCTTTCAACCCTAACAAGCGGTCTTCGTCAGTTTCTCAATTTTTCTAAATAACACTCTCGTTATTTCGTCTACACAATAAAGTACATCCCCTATAGTCGACAAGTTTCGAATGATCAACATTCATCATCAGGACGTGAATAACTTCTAGGGTGAATTAACTGGTTTATTATATATACATGAAGAAGATAGAAGGGATTGTTCTCCTGATGACGGTTCAACCGAAAATTAGATATAGTAAGTGTATTTGTTCCTTTGTTCTGTGTCAGTGTTTTACCGTGAAACGTATATATATATATATATATATATATATACACTTTTTCGTTGGAAATACGATCCAAAACGGGCAAATATAGTTCAAATCTATATATATGTAAGATTGTAAATAAAGTGATTTTATTTTATGAACAAAAATTAAATTACACGTTGACACTCCGAATTAAGAACACTTAATAACTGATAATAACAATCTAAACGGAATTAAATAATAAGTCCATATAAATGTAAATAAACATTAGACACCATATTTTGGAAGGTTACACTCATATCAGCTGACAGCAGGGTTGCCAGCTTAGATATATATATATATATATCAATGGTCAAACCACAATAAGAAATAGGAAAACAAGACTAAGATCTTTCAACCGTAACAAGCGGTCTTCGTCAGAGTCAAAAACCCAAACTGGGTTCCCATTTCTTATTGTGGTTTGACCATTGATTGTTATTTCACGTGTTTATGTGAAATCTTTATTATATATATATATATATATATATAAATATATGGAAAAACCTGGGAAAACCAGGCCCAAGAGCAGCTACTTCAAACTTCTACTGTATAATGTGTCTTAATACCAACTCCAAAGACTAATAATTTTCTTCTTTGTTTAATTAATCACCCTGAAGATGACTGGAAGCCAGTCGAAACATGTCGGTTATAACTTAATTAACATTCTCCAACGTTTGGATGAAGGAAAGAAGAAGGTATTCAGAAACCTTGAAAAACTAGTCAAGAAAATGACATCAGCGAAATACGGTCAGCTGTTCAACGAAATATATATATATATATATATATATATACATGCTTTGTTCAACACGACAGAGTAGTTCCTGTCTATAAGTTTCTTCTCGAGAACTTCTATTTGCCGAAAAACAGCTTTTTCGTTGTTAGAACAACGGTTGAGGTGGTCAGCAATTGTAGTCGACGCGTTTCGATCACTTTCCGTGGTCATCATTATAGACAGGAACTACTCTGTCGTGTTCAACAAAGTGTATATATATATATATATATAAGAGGATTTTGGTTTTTCTCTCAAGTAGATGACATATCCTCTCTTGATCTCTCGATGATGACGATTTGTTGAATATTAAAATAAGTTTTTGTAGACCCCTTTGAGTGTTTTCTCATGTAATTTACACATATATAAAAAAAAGCAACATTATAAATTCAAAAGATATTTTAAATGTATTTAAGCTGTTCATCGAAGTATAAGAGGAAATCAAGTTGAATACCTGTAGGAAATGGACAGTGGGAAATGCAAGGGGCGGCAGAAAGGTTTTCAGAAAGACTAAGTAATAAAGAAAATGGTCAGAAAAGACTACTTGACAATAGGTGAAATGACAAACTTATTCGCGCGTTCAACAAACCCTTGCGGAGAGCGCTTTTGTTATTACTGGGGGTCTAATTTATAAATGTCGCTAGTGAATGGAAGTTAAATTAAAGGAAGATTGAGAATATATATTTTTATCTATAGAGCAAAGTTTAAAAAGAAAAAAAAAAGTCTTGATCATATTAAAAAAAAAACACAAATTACTGAACCGTAAATAACTGATAAAATATTTCATCTCTAGAAGTATGATTTTATTTTAACAGGCAATATTTGAATAAAATGGATCAAGAAGAAAGTTTATTTTTGTTATTTGCAGGGTTACCCTGGCCCAACTGGGCCTCAAGGATTCAAAGGGGATATAGGACCTCCTGGAGTGGACGGCATTCCTGGTATCCCTGGACAGAACGGACGGCCAGCCATCAAAGGAGAGAAAGGTTAGTTTATTTTTCTTTGATGTTCTTATTACTTAATTCTAATGTGGAATGACTAGATAAAATCTATTTTGAGACTCACTGAGTGGCAGTTTCACAAAAGAACATATATACGCCGAACATTGACCATTGTGATACCACACCATGAACATTCTACATTGAGAGTCATAAATTTTACCCAACTCAAATGTATTTTGAGTAGAGCTCTTTAACGAGAACCTTATATCTTACAGCTTCGATATCGATGCCTTAACGTCTAGATTTATTCAACTAACGCGTAAATAAATCGAGGGCAACAATGGGTATTGAACCGCAGACCTACCAGTCCAGAGGCGAACACGTTGCCTCTGGGTTAACTATGTCCTCATGAATTGAAACAACTCGGTTTATAAGACATAAATTATAAAAAGAAATGGCAAAGCTGTCACATTATCGGAACAAAATGTATTGCAAACTGTACAGTAGTTGCATAAATAACAGTTGCATTTCCAGTTGTCATAAATATCAAGGATATATGAGTTAAACACAATAGAAGAGTTCTTATGGCACATATACGAGTGCAACAGGTTAGTCCAGTAGCAACGTGCTTTCCTCCGGAGTGATAGATCCGGGGTTCAATACCCACTCCAGCCTTAGATTTATTAACCTTGAAAGTGAATGAATTTCACTGTCCCTCAGAGAGGACGTTAAGATGTTGGTTCTGAGTCTCTATAACATCAAGTACTCGTTAAATATCTCTACTCTTTATCGTGTGGTATCAGAAAGCGCCAATTTTTAGCCTATGTGTGTTCCTTGTGGAACAACCACTGCATTCAATCTAACTTATATTTAACATAATAAAGTACAAATCTAATAATACCTTTTACATTATTTAGAATAGAAATATATACAATCAATTTAAATAATTATTTATAATACTTACAGTCAGTTTGTAAGAAATATTTTATTATTGCTTATTTCTTGCAAACTAATTTTACTTACTACTTTTAGGTAAAATTTACTAATTTTACCCATCCGTCATCTTGCATTTCAGATTTTTTCAATTGCATTTTCATTATCATATTAAATCATATAATTGCTAATGAGTTTGATATCACATGAGTTATATGAAGTTGAGTGTTATCCACTCCAAATTTTAAATTTTCCTTTTTTGTTTATTAGAGTTGAGTGATTAAATTAACATATTTTTTAATAAAGATTATAGTTTTAGGCGATATTTTACATTAACTAAAGTACTTAATGAGTTAACTAATGCAAACCTTAATTGATTTAGGGTCTAAAATGATTTAATACCAGCGCTAAAGCGTAATTTCATAAAAATGCAAGCGCTCATAAAAACTAGTTGATTCTTTATTGCTTCCCCCCTACTCATTCCATTGACCAATTAGCATTAATGAAATTGAAATCCACTAATTTGATTGGTCTTTGAAATGAGATTGGAATTTTTAATGGTTTTTATCTGCCATTTGATGGAACAATTTAGATCTAAAAGTTAACGATTCAAAGCAACGAGAGATAACCGATTGGAGTTATTTTCTTCCATTGTTTATGAATCAGACATGTAAAACCAACCGTGCTGTAACGTTATTTCTCCTTTTAGTATCGCCTGTTCGATTATATTGGGAATCAGATTTGTAATAAACAATATAAAAAATGTTAAGCTTGTTTCCGAAGATTACAGTTATAGGCGTTTACATATACTTCTGTTCAAAAGCCGAAAAGTTTGAGTAGCATTCCTTTTAGGTATTAACGAGTTCATTCTACATTAGAAGTCCTTAATATTACTTAACTCAGGTAGGGATATTTGCCTAGGGGTTCTCAATGGGGGTAAAATTCACCCCCAGGAGTGAGTTTTGGGTTTCCAGGGGGTAAATTGTGACTAGAGTAGGTTTACAGAGTGAGGAAATCTATTATAGATTTTGACGTCTTATTTATTAATTAAAAACTTTGATTGAATTAATATTTTATATATAGATCAGTAATTGTAATTAGCATTTGATTTGTAAAATTCTATTATAAACATAACCCATGTAAAGTTGTCAATGTGTATATACTACCTTGGATAGAAGAGCGTGTTGTGGGAATAGCATAGGGGACTTAGCCACTCTAGATTTTTATATTCTGTTCAACGTGCACTCCGTAATAAATAAATGCTGAGCTAGTTTTGTACATAAACTCAATGATCACTTAACATTTTAAAAAAAGCAATATTGTAAACCTAACTGCCTAGTCAAGAGGTTATAAGGAAACCAAATAAACGACATAAAAAGCAATATTACAACTCATAAATCAACTATATTAAATATTTTATTTGAGTTGTCTTTTGACATGTAATATTTATTCACACATGTACTATCACCTCTAAAGTTTTGAGTAAAAATGAAAATATATTGTACCATATAAATCATATCTTTAAATGTTTAAATAGGATACAATATTTTTTTTAATATTTATTAAACTGTATTTTCATTTATATTTTGGGGTACTTTTTACTTTAATAGCAGTAAAATACTATAAAATGGTAATATTTAAAAAAATGACTAGTTATTGATGCATTTTCATGTTTTTTTAAATTCTCCAATATGTGTTCGTGTTTATTTGAATCTGAGCTTCTTTTGTCGTATAACAGTATAACACGGTTATGAGAACGGTATGTCACTTTCACGCATCACGCAAAAAACAAATTTTATTTAACAATAAAATAACATGTTTTTGACCTTAACAAGTTAGGTCAGAAAGAAACAAGGTTCTGAATTAAGTTTGTTTTGGCATAAACCAGGCGTGGGGAACCCGCGGCCTTAAGGCCGCATGTGGCCTTTTGAACCGTGAAATGTGGCCTTCTACAGTTTGTTGAGAAATATGTTTCAAAATATAAAGAATTACAATTATGGTAATAAAGACAAAAGAATTCTGGCATTTAGGAAGAAGTTATTCATTAATCATTGCTTGAAAAGTCTAAGCTTATGGAAAATAATTTTCCTGGGTTAACTAATGTAATAAACGAAGGCAGTAAGGACACTACTGAATCTTTTGAAAGATGCAAAACAGATTTAGATGTACTGATCTAGTAATATAATGATAGATCAAGTATTTTACTATATAACTATTATATAAAAATTTGCTTATCTATTCTTGGTGGCCTTTTGGGGAAGTGGACGGTGCTAAAATGGCCTTTACTCCAAGAAAGGTTCCCCACCCCTGGCATAAACCTATTTACCAAGGTTTAGTAACTTTGTTATATAAAAGTAAGCACTTTGTTATATACATCAAGCTCAGTGATGGGATTCAGACGGTTCATGCGAACCGGTGCTTAAAATATTATGACTTCGGCGAACCAGTTGTTTAAATTACGTAAACCCCTATTCAGACCTGTACTAATTAGCCCACTATTAAACTCCACAAGTGTCACGTGACTCACATAACTTGTGCATGTATGACAACGTAATTTGCGCATGTATATAGCCTATATATAAGTAAACAATTTAGTTTCCGAACTCTTAATATTTTAAGAACCGGTAAACACGAACCGGTTCTTAAAAAATTTGAATTCCACCACTGATCAAGCTGCCTGTATTGACACTTCTAGAGAATCAAACTTAAAATGGGGGTATCTGTATAGTTTTTCTTTGTTGACTTTAACAATTTATTAGGCAACTAAGGTAGAATAGAAATGGAAAACTAGTTAAATTAGTGAAAGGATCGTATTGATGATTTTAGTTTTTTTTTTGGTTCATTTAATATACTTATAAAAGCCATAATACTAATGAGACTGTATCTGGCAGACGAATTTAGCTTTCATGGTTATTTTGGTTACATGGTTTAAATTCATGGTTAAATGATTATTTTGATTCTCGTATTATTATATTGTGCGAACGCTCAGTCTCCCTCAAAATGTTGAAGTTATATTGGGAAATTTCAAAAAATACGTCACCACACAAAAAAAGAGTGTAATATCAAAACTAGCTAAGCGTTTCGATAAATTAGTGTTGTTCTTCAGGTTATATCTGTACTATCGATTTGGTCAGGCATCTACTGACCCGAAGAAGAACATTAAGTGTTCGAAACGAATTGTTAGTTTTGATATTAAACTTTTTTTTTATTTATGTAGCCAGTTAATTTGATTTAATAATTTTTTTTTATGATTGGAATTATAAGTTTTTGTTTTGAAAAATCTTTGGTTTTCTTTTATGACCACTGTATATGTATGGAGTACTATAGTAAGATGTAAGTCTGAGACCAATTGCAGTCATGTAAAATTAGATCCTCCTTGTAATTCCATAAAATAAATATTTTTAGGACGTTCTGAAGTTTTGAATATTAACGGATTATCAACGGTAAGCGGGGGGGGGGGGGGGGGGCAAATCTTATGACCGCCCAAGGCGGCAGAAATAGTTGCTACGCCATGAAGTATATCTCAACTTCTGCATAGCTCGACGATGCAGTTTCAACTTGTTATAACAATTGTTATTGACTTCTTAAATCAACACAGTATTTGATAAATTGGTTTGAGGGTTAGGTCTTGAAAATTAACTTCTCCTGATTATGCTAACGTTTCAATGTATTTATACATCATTATCAGGGCTACAAAACATGTTAAGGCTATAATATTTTCAACAACTATACACAGATTCAATTCGGCCTACTATGGTAACAATAAAAACTCTGAAAGGTCTCAGAGCATTTTTTCTATTGTTTTCCTTTTTCTATTGTGGTTTAAACGTCATTGATTGCATCACATGTTTATTTATTGTGATTTTTCTGTATATATACTGGAGTACTTTGGCAGCATTCTATCAGATAAGCAGGTCTCGTTAAACATGATGGAGTATTATAACGGGATCATATTTAACGAGACCTGCATATATATATGAAACATTACTCATATAAGAAAACAACACTTTGAAGTATACTGTGTTATCTTGCGCTGCTCTTTTCGTTAAATTATTTTCGTTTATTGAATGCGATGTGTACGCCGGTGTATATGGGTGAACGTGTAGGAAATTTTGTTATAAGCTACTATTGCTTAGCTATACCTTCTATTTTTTAGTAATGAAAATTAAAACACTCTATCACTACTACTTCCCTATCAAAGTAAAGACAAGTGCTAAATTCACGCTACACAATCAGTATTTAAACATAATTTCTTTATGAATATAAAGTATATTTTTCTAATGACTAAATATTAGCAAAAAAAATATCTTCTTGCTAAGGACGGTTTGAATAATAAGATACTGTCACCTATAGCGTGTCCACACACATTTAGATACACTCTGTAATAGACATTACAACTAAAAAGGGTTCAAGGACCTCAAACCGTCATAAGCCACGGAAAATACAAATCGATTTCTTAATTACATACTTCACTTCAAACAATGAAAATATCTGTTCACTCGTGTTGACATTAGCTGGGAAGGTTAGGTTAGGTTGAAGTGGCACGGTCTCACAAGAGAACAAATACCGAGCGAACATTAACGCTTTGTGATGCCACATAATGAAGATTAATTCTACATTGGAAGCCCTAAATTGGAAACCTGACTCAAGTATATTTTGAGTAAGGACCTTTAACGAGTACCTGACATCGTACAGGCAAGGGACTAACGGCTTAACGTCATCAGACGACGTGTTCAGATCACCATTAAAATAATGTTAATGCCTTTTCAATTTGTATGCAATCGAAAATTAGACGTTTTTATTAAATTACATTTCAATTCAAATGTATAAGCTTCTTTTTTCGTAATTAACTCACAATTACAAAATTACAATACAGGTATCATAAATAATTATCTAAAATATATTTATATGATCAAACCACAATAAGAAATGGGAAAACAAGACTGAGATCTTTCAACCGTAACCAGCGGTCTTCGTCAGTGTCAAAAACCCAACTCTGACGAAAACCGCTTGTTACGGTTGAAAGATCTTAGTCTTGTTTTCCCATTTCTTATTGTGGTTTGATCATTGATTGTTATTTCACGTGTTTATGTGAAATCTTTTTATTTCTTGATATATATATATATATATATATATATATATAACAATTATATACAATAATAAAAATTTAATTGCATAACTTTTATTGTCTGAGGGAAAAAATCGTGGGAATTTTCGAAAATGTTATTTTCATAATAATGTATTTACTCGGTGTGGAATTTAATCATATATTTAGTTAACATTTCAATTGGAATTCCTTTTAACTTGATTCTAATAAAAAGTTTCTTAGTCATTGCAAATTATGCTTATCTTGCCCCCACTAAACACATAATTATTAAAACATTTTCGAAAATACCCCGATTTTTTCCCCCAGACAATAAAAACCTAGGCAAGAGTGTACTTAAGGAGCCCCAGCGTTTACAGAGACGGACATTTACACAGAGGTTATAAGGGTTTCCCTATTCTCCAGTAGGGATTTTGAAGTTATTTCTTTTTCTTAAATGACAACTCATACTTATATTGCACTGATGTTTCTTTCAATATAAATTTAATTAGTTCTTGCTATTCATGGTTTGGGAGAAAACCAAACACTTCTTTGAGTCTAATAAATAGACATTATTTACCTGAAATTATCAATTGCAACAAAATTCATCCGTGTTTACATTTTGAAATTATTAAAACAAATTAGTTTTATAAACATTTTGGCTATTGTTGATTTGTCAACTCTGGGGCTCTTAAACTCCCTCTGTTCCAAAACTTATGCAGCTAGATATTTATTACTCTTTCTCTATCTATATTCTAGGTTTTATTTTCAGTTTTTATAGCTACATTGCCATCTGTATTAATAGAAAGAACTGCAATTTTGGTTTATATCTTACCAGTATTAGGTCAATTTTTCTTTGACAAAATTTCATTGCACAGTATATTACGTTGCAATGGCAGAGTCTCACAAGAGAACATTTATCGAGTTAACCCTTTGTGATGCCACAGAATGAAGATTGATTCTACATTGGAAGTCATAAATTGGAAACCTGACTCAATGAATTTTGAGTAGGGATCTTTACGAAATAAAAATAAAATTAATATTAAAAATATTAACTATAATTAAAAATACTAAAATTACGAAATAGGTGTGCTATCAGTCCTACTATGTGATAAGTTGTAGATAATTCACTGAATACATTCAATAATCAAGATTGCAGACCTTGCTATTATAAAAAGAAGAATATTTGATCGTACTGGTTTAGAACTTATGCAGTTTGATCACCAAATTAGTAACGGAGAAAGGTCTGAATATAAACCATACAAAAAAACCCTTATAAATTTCTCAAGAAGAAATAAAATAGGTGTCAAAGATCTCTTTATTAAAAATAGTAAACTAAAACTTTCAAAGGTGTGTACAAACGTTTGTCTCTTTAGATGAAATATTAAACAGGAAAAACAATATGACAGATATTAGCTAACTTATCTGTAAATGGACGTTGCAAAGAAATGTTCTGCTATAAAAGATTATTTGGGATATCAAATGGTTTTGTCCCAAAAGGATATTTTTGTATCTACAAAATCACTCTTATTTCCATAATTAAAACCCATGTTTGTCTAGAAATAATAGAAGCAATTACTACCTACCTTATCTCTAGCATGAAAAGATGTTATAAGTTTCCTTCTTAAATATTTTATTAAAAAAGAGTTAATTTTAGGCTGTTGAGATTGATACAGAATGAAAATGTCATAATGGGAGATAAATTATCAAACAGTTAATATGTACATAAAACTGTTTGTATTTAACCGTCATAAGCCGGTTGAATGATTAAACGAATGAATGATCACTTTGATCATTGATTCATTCTATTAATAAATAGAACGAATTATTAATAATTCAACATCTATGCTACCAAATACAATGTCCCTCACAATTTTTACAGTGGGAAAGTGAATGGTAAAGATCACTTGGACAGAAGCTTCCTGATTTCAAGAAAATGCTCTTGCCTGCTATATTAACATGGTAAAAAAAATTAATAATTAAATCCCAGCATTCTGAAAGATACAGCTAATAATTAGATGAACAATGAAACAGATAAAGTTATTAAAAAAGCTTATTCACACTGAAATTAACTTTGTCAACAAAATAAGAAATATTTAAAGGAAGAATTTAAAAATATATGTGGAATAACTGACAGAAAATTGTCCTATTAACTAACACTTGTACAAGCTGGAATTATCAAAATGCATAACTTATAGTCAAAGGAAGGATTTAAAAACATACGTGAAATATGTAACTGGAAACTGTCCTCTTCATTAACACTTATGGAAGTTGCAATTAACATTATACGAAGAATGGAAACTACTCACTCTCTGTAAGCGGCGGAAATAATTGA
Organism: Hermatobates lingyangjiaoensis; assembly: GCA_026182355.1. Lineage (NCBI taxonomy): Eukaryota > Metazoa > Arthropoda > Insecta > Hemiptera > Hermatobatidae > Hermatobates > Hermatobates lingyangjiaoensis. Next base: position 314,767 of record JAPFBL010000344.1, read on the forward strand.
ACGCATTTGAATTCTAGGGAATAGCCCGTTATAAAGTTAACATGTTTTGGAAGATAAATGATACGTAAAACAAATAGAAGTGGTTGATATATCTACAAGAACAACTAATATGTTCAATAAAGAGCTAAAATCGAATGTTTATTTTAGAAACTACTAAAGGAAGCACAATATGATAGATATGGTCATGTGTGTACGATTCCGATGATATTCAGGCTCTCTGTTTAACAATAATATGTCAGACTGTCTTAGATGAATAGTTTTAGGTTTCCTATGACTGATAGAATAAGTGCAGCCACATTAATATACATAAATGAAATCATTAAATTGATTATCTGAGATTGATCATATTAAACCACACTCTGATATTACTAATTTGATTTGACATTAGCAGATATTATAGTACTAGTATTAATATGTAGTATACTATTAGTATAGTATAGGCCTTAGAGCATTGTTTCCAAATTAGTTTCATTGTGGTAAATTAATCCACATAGTATACTATGTACAAGACTTCACATAAACAAGCAAAATAACTGTAGTATACTATATTTTATATGCAGAGAATACTATGTACAAGATTTCACACAAACACATTAAATAACAATCAATGATCAAACCATAAAAACCCAACTGAGTTTTTGACACTGACGAAGAACACTTGTTACGGTTGAAAGATCTTAGTCTTTTTTTCCTATTTCATATTGTAGTTTGATTATTGATATAGTATACTATATTAGTGTACTTCGGCAATAATTAGTGTACTTAGGCGGATTTCGTTAAAATTTACAGCAAATAATAAATTTAAGTTAAAATCTGCTATACATTTTAACCAAATATACTATATTAGTAGATATTATATTATGGGACATTAAAATAAAACCAAAAACTCAATTGATTGTCAATGAGTTTGATATTATGTTTACTTATGTTAAAGTTGAATGTCGAACACTCTAATTTGGTTTAGTATCTGTTTTAGCTTGTAGTAAATCAAAAATAATCACTTTACCAAACTACTTGAAAGTACTCACACAAACTATGACAGTAAAACTACATTTAGAGAACAGATAACAATTTAAGAAGTTAAAAGTAATTTTCAAAAAAGATTCTCCCTTCAGTAAATTAATACTATTAAGTGAACCCACAGTTCAGTAATGGTTTAAAAAGGTGGAGAATGTACAAAAAGCCAAACCATTTCAACTTCCTCTTAGAAAGTTAATTCTATTCAATATAATGTATCCACTTTAAATTGCCACTTTCAAAATAAGAAATGGAAATTTTCTTTCTGCCATTTCACTTACTTTTATACAACAATGAACATAAAAATAAAGTTCGGATTACCTTAAAATTGAATGATACATTATATGAAGAAGAGAGGTCAATTATACTAGCGGTGATTCCAATAATTTATACTATTAGCTGTTTTAAATTTGATAACATAAAATTGTTTCATTACAATATTCACTGATTTTATTGACTTTAGAGAATGCAAATGTAAGATATATACTTCAACATAAGGTATATGAAATATCAGCAAATTAATGATCAATAATTTAAGTACGTTAAAAAAGATGTTTATACATAAAAAGTAAGGTGATCCAAAGATAAGAAAAAAGAAAAATCCACCATTAATTTGTTCACCAGAACGTTTCATGGAAAATGTCTTTTCGACAATTCTAATTCAACGTCGAACAGAAATTAGATATTTTTAAAAAAGTTTGTCCTCTATGTCATATTGAGTAACACTATCAAAATCGAGTATTAATTGATATATGTTAACACTTAGTGCTTAGATAATATTCCTAGAGAACTTATATTCTCTGGAGATATCTGAATCATATATATACCCATAGATATTTCTAAAAAAGCATAGCCAAGTATATCATGCGAATTATTGGTGCATTACATTTTATAACTTATAAAATTATGTTATACTGACAATCAGCTGATTTTATTCTGTCTTTGTAGAATGCAAATGTAAGATATACATCTGCACTATTTTGAAGGCTTCAACATAAGGAGTATGAAATATCAGCAAATAATTCACATTATTTACTTAGCAGTAATGAAATACCTTTGGATAACACACCTGTTGAGGGAAGTCAGTACTGTAGTATTGAACAGAACTTATTAATGAAAAGTAGGTTAAAGAGGCAATCTCTAGAATACTTGAGGAATCGGAGTCGGTCTATAGTGTCAGCAGGTTAGTGCTGCGAATTCACAGCCCTAAACAAAACATGTCAAGTGAATCTATATTTTAGCATGACAAGATTACCAAACTTCGTTGAACTTGTGTTGATCAAGAATAGGAAAATTAAAATTGAAAATGTAACCAAACAGAGATCTTAATACAAATGAACAAAGCCCTTCTATTATCTGAACCTATATCACAGACTAATCCGTAGTCAAGAATTAATTATATGTATCACACTAATAAATGTTCATAATAATGTCTGAAATAAAAACCTTGACTAGTAATTTCCGCAATTTTGATAAACATCTTAACATACTTTGCACAATCCTAACGAATAGCATTAAGTATAGACAACTGTTTTTTTTATATCCATTTATTTTGCATGACCCATATTTAATATTACATGCTATCGAATCAGTTGACATTAAAATACATGACAATGCGATTACATTAAGTCTTTCATTACATTTAAATTTAACATTTAGATGCACACTATAAAATGCAACTATCGTTTATTATTAGAATATACATTTATCCATTTCTTGTAAATTTGTTTTACTGAACTATTTTCAAAACATATCAATTATTCAGGATCCATTCAGTTTAGACGAACTAAGAAAACTAAATACATAAAATAGCCCTTGATAATGGACATACTCTTTTCAGAAACAAAAATCACAAGCAATGGGTGAGTTAATATTCTAATAATACACCTCATAACCCATCAGTTCAACATTATAACATCATTACTTAAACCCATCAAATATAAGCCAAATATTATTAATTAATCTTATCTTAGTCTTTTAGTACACAAGACAGAATCCCCTTTCAATTTTGTTTTAATAGTACTATTCAATTTAAGACCCCTATATATTATATTCAAAGAGTTATGAAAAAGAAAAGTTCAGTTACTTACAGGTTTAAATATAATACTTATTAACTTCATATGCTGATCATCTTCAGGATACTATAATCTTTGACATAAACAAATTTAATTTTAGAATACAACACAATGTATAACAATAAACTAATTAAAATCTAACCACCTAAAAATGTTTAATAATGGAGAACTAAAGATCGATAAGACAATAATTCTAAAGATAGTTAGGTTAAGCCTAAAGGTTGAAATATATATCTTAATTTTATTAGTTGATTACTGTACAAATATGGGCTGTTCATTTCTAATTATTTATAGTAATTCCAAAAACAGTATTATTCTGCTATTCCCACTCAACTTTCATTTAAGATTAACAACAATCTTTTACAAGAAACCCCATTTATGGTAAATGTGCAAAATTAGTTAAAAAAAAAGTATATGCAAAGTATATACATTTATATACAAATAAACCATACTCAAATCTTTAATACTTCCCAAAAGTTAAAAGACAAAGTTGCAAGTGATTTCAACTTTTAAATGAAATTTCAAAGGCTTTGAATACATACATAAGATTACATACCACTAATAGGGTAAATCAAATGAAATAAGAAGAGTAACATTATTCTTGTCTCATTAATAATTAAATTAAAACGCAATAAGATTAACGTTCATTTAAAATAAGAAGAATCATGTCCATTGTTGGTTACGAGTAGTAAATATTACTTTTAAAGTATACTTTAGCAATAGTTATCAATATTGATTAAATACTGTTTTTAACTAATTCATTGGTATATCTAAATGAATCTTCCCAACATTACTATTAAGAAATAATTAATTTTCACTTACCTTTGCCTCTTATATTTTAAAAGCCTCTCAATGCAAATACTGGCTTACTTTCTATTAGAAATAAAAAAAATCTACTTGACATTTTTCCAAAATACTCTCTGAAATAATAACTTTATAAATATTAATAAAGAAAACTGTTACATTCAATGTAACTGTCTGCCTTAGTAATATTGACAATTACAACCTTCTTTATTAGCACTGTTCAATTAGGCTTAGGCTACATTTTATAAAAATTAAAGAATACGTTCTTAAACAAACTACTGTTGCATAGTATGGAATATATTTTGAACCATCTGAATGCTACAATTTCAAGCAATCTGTAGTAAGCTTAAATACTATGACTTTTCCGTACTTCTATTTTATAATCATAAATATACATGATGTACATTATATAAAAACATGAATATATGGTAAAATATAATGTATTTTGTAAATCGTAAAAGACATCAATATAAATTTCATTAAAATATCACGTTCATTGTGGCGTATTTATCGGCATTATGTTTAGTACATAGCAAGTTACATTTAGCAGTAAATTTGGAAAGTCGTAAATTTAAGCATTATTTAGATGGTTTGAAACTATAACCTGATGGGAATAAGCATAGCTAAAATATGTTGCAATAATTATATTGGTCCATAGAGGGACTTCGTCTTCAACATTTATCTTATACTGTTAAAAATCATTCTCTTCCATTAGTTAACCTGGTAGCCGTTAACCTTAATAACTAAACTAGAAAAACATGAAAAACTCTACTTTATTAAAATTTGAATAAACCTTCCCCCAACAAAACCAAATCACAAATTTTTCATTTAAGTTAATGTTAATATTCTAGAAACACTAAATGTATGAAAGGAACGCAGAAAAACAAAAACGGTTAAGGCAACACCTTTAATAATCTATCAGGTAATAAATGTGGGAATACATATACAAAAAGATAACCTTAATCCACATGTTCATGTTATAAAGAATTGATACACTCTTCAGTCCACAAACATCAGAACCCCGTCACAATTAGTTCAATTTCTTGAATCCAATTTCACAGGCATATTCCCTGAAGCACTGTCGACACATATTTAGAGCATACTTTCGAATCAGACCGTGCCTATTAGCACATGCACGACAAGATCTTGACCCCTGTCCATACTTCCTTGGATGAGAATACCAAATATTAGTGTGGCCCATGATAGATAGTTGTTAACTTTTTCAGTTATAAAACACTAAACTCAAAAAATGAAAACACCAGAGTGTCGGAATTAAGCAACCTGGGAGCACGAGTGAATCAATATGGTGGGAGCAGTGTTACCAATGCGTAATACAAAATAACCTAACTTTACAAAATACATCTACGTTAGATTCAATAGAGACAATTATTTATAAAAAAATGCCTTTTACTGTGAGTAATAATATAATTAATCAAGTAAGCATATATTGTCCTTTTATATCTAATTAAAAATAATAATGGTTATCATCATGACTATTCTTAATAATAAGAAATAATTTGTGATAATTGTAACATTTAATTAAAATGTTTAAAAACTCTGTCGGTTATATGTTAGAACTATTTACTTCTATTTTGAAATTTATTTATTATAGTCTTGACTTACATAAAAATCATATCATAAATATTAAACTTCCATTAGATTAGAGTTTAGAACCACTGAAAGAGTATTAAATATTCTCATTATAATATCATAGAAGTTTCCTTACTTTACTTACATCGGATTTGAACATTATTAAACGTTTTGATTTTTTTTAGAAAAACGAACTATAATCTGTATTCAAATAATTTATTAATCTTGATAAGAAAATCAGAAAAATGTCTAGCTTCGTTTTTTAAGACAACAAACTAAAACATAATTAAGTCAACAAAGATGTGACATTTTTTTTAAATAATTGATGATCTATTTAAAGCTCTAAAAAGTATTAGAAAGAAATCACTTCTTATTGTAATATTGTATGTTTTTTGGTTGTTTTGAAAATGATAAAGTACAATATTATTATCGTATTATAATCATCGAATTTAGTATATTATGTATTGATTATCCTATTAGACAAGCTTGACAATTCAAGCACCGTGAAGTAGTGATGGTTTGAAATAAACAGTCTCAACATTCGGAATTGATTAAGAAACTAGAATTTTTCTCAGTTCACCATAAGTTTCATAATGGTATTTACGTTTTATATTGTTATGTTATAATTTTCTAATATTGAGTTTAAAGTAATTTTTTGTCCTTATTTTAAATTTCTTTAAGCATTTTGGTTTTATTCAAACTTTTATGTTAACTTTATTGTAAACTATATAAAGGAAATTTGGAATATGCTAATAAATATATATACATCATATATTTATATAGCTTCTCGACCACTGATTTTTAAAGTTTAAAGTTCAAAGATTGGTTTCGTGTGGATTTTTGGTCTATAGAAATTACATTCCTGTGTAACGCCATAGAGACATGGATGGTAAAAGTTTCTTGCTCAAAAACAACCTTGAAAATGCCAAACAATTTTTGGCAAAACGTCGGCATAAAGAGGAATGTAATTTCTTTCGACCAAAAATCCTCAAGAAACCCATCTTTGTACTTCATACATATTATGACATGAATAGAATTATATACATACTCTAATGAATTATATAGACAGATATAAAGAAAATTATATAATAACCATAATAGTTGTTATTATGATGAACAGTTATATATAAAGGGAAGGAGAGGGAGTGGAAAAATGATTGATATGGTTATAAAGAATGATAATGAAAATGAGTGATATAGAGACGAAATTTTATTTTAGACGACGAAATTTTAGTATAGTGACATAGGTACTAAGTATAGTACCTATGCTTCTATGAAGCATAGAAGGATTGTTTACATTTTTTACTTTGCTTTGGAAATTTTTTAACTGAATAGACTGAAATAAGATTGATGTTTAAAGGTTTGATGAAATAATTTTAAATTATTGGATGACTTAATATGAGTTGTAAGAAGAATAAATTTAAAAAATCTTCGTCAATCAAACATATTATTTCTATGCTTTTTGTTGTATGATGGAATTGTCTAACAAAAGCTCTATTCAATCTATATGTTGCAACTTTGAAAAAACTTAATATTGGTCGTAGATTTTCTTGTGTTTATGAATAACATTATCTTTTGGTAATATTGTAGTACCTATGTGTAATGGACTCCATCGTTTCATGTGATACAACGGATTAATATTTAATTTAAATTCATTATTTAAAAAAATTCCATGTTTAGCAGCCGTATTAGTTGTGGTAAATATTATTTTCATTCCATTATACAATATAATATGATATTATTTGTAATGTTTATTTTATCTGTGAATACAGAAATGCAGATAGAGTCCTACTTTGTTCATTTAGTATCTTAATTTCCTTTTTTCTATTAAAGATGATTGGTAATTTTTCACAATCGTCATGACACTTCTGTAAATGTGTCGATTTCTTATGTTTGTCACTAATTTTGGTAATTGAGTACATTTGCAACTAATTATTCACAGATTACTGATTGTTTACTACTACTACCACCCTGGGTAATGTCTAAATGCAGTAGTATTGATAGTTCCTGTGATGTATTAGATTTTAAAAAGTAATCGTCATTTTTCCAATGTTACTATGAACTTCTGCAGTTATTTTGGTTTCAATGTTCATTATTTGAAATAAAAACTTGAAATTAATGTATTAAAAGACACTTCTTCTATACTTGAGTATTTGTCTTTACAAAAGTTTTTTTTTATGCAAATAAATTTTTTGACCAACTGTTTCATCTTCAGGTGATTCTGGTCCGCCAGGCAGCTCAGGTCCTCCTGGTCCCCCTGGGCCTCCAGGACCTCCTTTGTCCCAGCCAGTCATGTATGATGATGACGGAGACTCCTACCAGCCTCCTAACGTCCCCACAGGTAAAACCCTCAAAATACATTTTCATTCAATTAAATACACTTATCTCAAGTAAGGTGAATTCATCAAGGTAAAATTCTTGTAATCTGGATATTTTATTGACACCCCAATTCATATAAGGTGGTCAAAACTCATGTAACTCATTAATATATTCCAGTGATTTTATACCATAGAAAACTATTTTATTTGCTCTAACTATTTTTCCGCTATACATACATATTATTAAAGACTAGCAGAAAAAATGGAACCAAATAATGCACGATTACAATCTTTCAAATCAGTAATCGATGCGTTAATGTCCAGATATAAAACTACAAATAATGAAGTTGAATAAGAGGCATCACAATCACTAATGTTTTGTTTTCATTGAATATTTATTATCTGTTTTACCTTTACTTGTATTGTTTTAGTATTTTTACCAATATACTATACAGTAGTAATAATATATTTTTTTTTATAAAATCCTCAGTTAACAGTGTTTTATTTCCCTTGATATATGTATGTATTACTTTTATATACGCATAAAGAAATCATGGGTTTTAAATATCCATCGGGCAGTATATTTTGGGTAGTTTCCAGTAAAATAGATGTTTTTTTTATCTAAGCACGTGTCAAAGATAATCGATTGAATAATGACCTTCCTTCTCCAGTAGTTGGATAAGATTCAGAACTTAAGGGAGGGTTAAGTGTACTATGTTTTTACCTGATGAAACGCTCTCCCCACAACACTGTTGAGTTGTTGTATTCGCATATATCCATTAAATAACATATCCAAATTCATGTGAACTTCAAATTTATAGCTTAGGTTTCACTTGTTGGTTCATTTTTCACCTAATATTTATCTTCTCGTCTATCTAGATGTTTTCCTCCTTTGCCTCATCAACCATAAACATATTTTTCATAGTATGTCCAAGGTATTGGTTTTCTATACCGTGAACGTTCATTTTTATTTGAGCTCATAGGTAAAATACACTGGTGTAATAACTACATTTAAATATTTATAATGTAATCATTTAAAAAGGAAAGCAAAATTCTGTGCAATACATATATATATTTCCATGTTCAAACAACAATAATAAATGAGAAAAAAAGACTAAGATCTTTCAACCGTAGCAAGCGGTCTTCGTCAGAGTCAATTCTCAACTGACTCTGACGAAAACCGCTAGTTACTGTTGAAAGATCTTAGTCTTTTTTTCTTATTTATTATTGTGGTTTGAACATTTATTGTTATTTCATGTGTTTGTTGTGAAATCTTGCTATATATATGCCGTATATTGGTATAAATCAGCAGCAGGTCCTCTCTTAAACAAATATTGTTAAAATTCGCAGCAGCATCTACTCTCACGATTCTCTTGCTGGTGGCCACGATCTTTAGGGCAATTTTTCTTTCTTCTAGCTGGAGTTACCACACCTTCTGTCCAAGTGACAACGTAGAAATTCTCGAGCTTTTGACCAACAAATCTACCAGTCTGCCAACGTTGATCATCATTAGGTGTAATCCAGCCTGTGGATCAATGCTCGTACACATATTTCTATATATGCAGAGTGTTCTAAGTAATTCTTTTAATTAAAATGTCCTTAATGCTCTATTTCGACAGTTTTAATGAATGCTATTTATCAGAGTATATTTCTGACAGACTCTTTTTTGTCATAAAACCTTATATACCTTTAATAGTCATAAACAAAATTTTGAAGACATTTATGTCTTGCAAATAACGTTTTATGCAAGACATAAATACGATATTAATGCTATAGTCAGGAAAAGAAATATCAATATATATAAATTCTTTAAATAATATTTAATGTCAAAAAAACTGCTAGAATTACTGTCATTAATAGAAAACGAATACAAATTGAACATAAAATAATTAACATGTTACAGTTATATATATATATATATTAGTATATTTAGGAAGCAGTCCTTCATTTATACAGGTTTGATTAAATAATACGCCATATTTACGGTTGATTAGTTTCCTTGTGTATTTCTCAAGGGATCTGAATAATCTTCTTGTACAAACATCTAAATTGAATAGAACATTTCCAATGGTTTCATTGTATTTACATCTTGCATTTACACTAATTTTACTATTGTCACAACAGTCACAACTAGTACTATTACTATTACTACTACTACTATTATCACTACTACTATTTTTCACTACTATCGACATGTTTCGACTGCTCGTCAGTCATCTTCTGGATAAGGAGGTTCTTTGCTGAGTTGTTGGTATTTACTGCAGTTGTTGATCAGCTACGAGTGGTCTAATGGTGGGTTTCGGTAATCAGTTTCTGATTGGCTGGTTGTAGGGATGGAGAGGGCATGGTTATGCAGGTGCTGTTATCTGGTGGCCAGCAGATGAAGTTATCGGGGCCAAGAGCTTGAGCACCCTGCTACTACTATTAAGTTGAGTGTTGAGAGTCGGTTTCCTTTCCTGTATTAAAATGGCTTCCAGAATTAGCAATTTTTGTGGATCCTTTTCCTTTAGTATGATTGTTGTATTATTCACAAGGTCTTCTCTTCGAATATTGGTTTTATGAATAGATTCGGCATGGTTTCGAGGAGCACCTCCGGCTAAGTGCATAGTAAGTCTCCGTGATAGGGAAGTAGTAGTCATGCCAATGTACGAATTGTTACGGGTTTCACAGTCCCCGGTTCGACAAGTGTATTCGTACACTAGGCCTGCTTCCTTCAACGGAGAGTCCTTGGGCTGGTTGTTGTTCCTCATGATTAAGTTTCTTATTGTTGGGCCCTGGTAGTATATGTTGAGTTCTATACGATCTTGGGGGTTGGTACATTTTACATTATTCTGGATGATGTTTTTTAAAATCCTCTCGTCTGTTTTATAGTGGTCACTGAATTGATTTTTGTAATATATTTTGTGCGTGGTGCCTGTAGGTTCAGTTTCTTCGTTTCGAGTATTTTTCTTGGTCAGGTATTGCCGTAATAATTCTTCGAACAATCCATTGGGGTACCCATTATTTATTAGCGCCTGTTTGATGGTTGCAATGTCTTGGTGGAACATCTGCCAATTAGAGGCTATCTTGAAGGTTCTTTGGATGAGGGCTTTAACAGTATTTTTCTTATAACGCAGGGGACATTCACTGTGGTAGTTGAGGAACGACATAGTGTTGGATGCTTTCCTATACAAAGAAGTTACTGTTTGGTCAGTTGAAAAATCTATTTTAACATCTAGGAAATGAATTTTGTTTTGGATAGAAGGATCAATGGTAAATTTCAAGCATGAATTATTTTCCAGCATATTCTTAAGTTTAGATAGCTTTTCTGGTGTTTCCATAGTGACAAAGCAGTCGTCAATATAACGACAATATATCTGTCCTTGGGTAGTTTCCACAATTTATATCTGTCCCACAATATATCGTCGTTATATTGACGTTATATAGATATATTGTCGTTATATTGACGACTGCTTTGTCACTATGGAAACACCAGAAAAGCTATCTAAACTTAAGAATATGCTGGAAAATAATTCATGCTTGAAATTTACCATTGATCCTTCTATCCAAAACAAAATTCATTTCCTAGATGTTAAAATAGATTTTTCAACTGACCAAACAGTAACTTCTTTGTATAGGAAAGCATCCAACACTATGTCGTTCCTCAACTACCACAGTGAATGTCCCCTGCGTTATAAGAAAAATACTGTTAAAGCCCTCATCCAAAGAACCTTCAAGATAGCCTCTAATTGGCAGATGTTCCACCAAGACATTGCAACCATCAAACAGGCGCTAATAAATAATGGGTACCCCAATGGATTGTTCGAAGAATTATTACGGCAATACCTGACCAAGAAAAATACTCGAAACGAAGAAACTGAACCTACAGGCACCACGCACAAAATATATTACAAAAATCAATTCAGTGACCACTATAAAACAGACGAGAGGATTTTAAAAAACATCATCCAGAATAATGTAAAATGTACCAACCCCCAAGATCGTATAGAACTCAACATATACTACCAGGGCCCAACAATAAGAAACTTAATCATGAGGAACAACAACCAGCCCAAGGACTCTCCGTTGAAGGAAGCAGGCCTAGTGTACGAATACACTTGTCGAACCGGGGACTGTGAAACCCGTAACAATTCGTACATTGGCATGACTACTACTTCCCTATCACGGAGACTTACTATGCACTTAGCCGGAGGTGCTCCTCGAAACCATGCCGAATCTATTCATAAAACCAATATTCGAAGAGAAGACCTTGTGAATAATACAACAATCATACTAAAGGAAAAGGATCCACAAAAATTGCTAATTCTGGAAGCCATTTTAATACAGGAAAGGAAACCGACTCTCAACACTCAACTTAATAGTAGTAGCAGGGTGCTCAAGCTCTTGGCCCCGATAACTTCATCTGCTGGCCACCAGATAACAGCACCTGCATAACCATGCCCTCTCCATCCCTACAACCAGCCAATCAGAAACTGATTACCGAAACCCACCATTAGACCACTCGTAGCTGATCAACAACTGCAGTAAATACCAACAACTCAGCAAAGAACCTCCTTATCCAGAAGATGACTGACGAGCAGTCGAAACATGTCGATAGTAGTGAAAATAGTAGTAGTGATAATAGTAGTAGTAGTAATAGTAATAGTACTAGTTGTGACTGTTGTGACAATAGTAAAATTAGTGTAAATGCAAGATGTAAATACAATGAAACCATTGGAAATGTTCTATTCAATTTAGATGTTTGTACAAGAAGATTATTCAGATCCCTTGAGAAATACACAAGGAAACTAATCAACCGTAAATATGGCGTATTATTTAATCAAACCTGTATATATATTATATATATATATATATATATATATATATATAAATAGAATAGATGTTTTTTCATTCCACATTCAAGTTAAAAAATACTGATAAAATTATGAACTTTAGTCCCAATTTTTTGTATGCCGTACACCATCCATGAATACAAATTTTTATTTGACTCCTCATGTAAAATACCCTTTGAACAGTTGTACGTCGTCACATCTACCTATAGACGTATTTTCCATTTGAAATGCCATTTAAGAAGTACCCACTGACTTTTAAAATTAGAGCCATATGCTCCAATAATCCAAGAGTTATACCAATCAATAAAAGTAAATTTTTATTTCAGCAAACTAACGAAAAAAAAATGTTTTCAAATATTTCTAAACATTTGGTCATGATGAAAAATGCATTAGTCAATTCGAAAATTATGAAGTCAGTTTTTTGATGATATATAGTATTACCATTATATAGTAACTCTATTGAGTAAATATTCTATGTAGACATACAAATATTTTAAATAAACATTGTGGAAGATGGGATTATTTTCTCAAAAATAATATATTTGTAGTTGTAATATATTAATAAATAAAAAAGAAGGTTTAGATTTCCAATGACTTAAAGAAAATTTGTATTTTTAACTGGTTTTTTATCAAGGGTTTAGAATGATTTACAATATTTATATTTAATGATAATATCAACTTCTTTGTTTACTTGATTAAATCTGTTACGTCAATTTGTATTAAAATAATATTTAATTTGTATACACATTATTCCATTCGTGAAATAAAAAACCACTGCTTAGTTAATGGAAATTATTAAAAAAGGAATTCTGATAAATTACATCTACTCTTATATATAAAAAGATTTCACACAAACACGTGAAATAATAATCAATGATGAAACCACAATATGAAATGGGAACATAAGACTAAGATCTTTAGAAGACCGTAACAAGCGGTCTTCGTCAGGCTCAAAAACCCAACTGAAACACTAGATGCAGAAAACATCTGGTGAAGGGTTGAGAAGAGTGCTATTTTAAAAGGGTGATAATGCGGGAAAGGACAAATGTCCAGAAAGTGATGTTTGGAGACTACTCTTATATATATATAAAATAAAATAAATTCAAAACGAAGGAAACACACAGAAAGACACAGACATAACTCACATCGATATTTCGACCATCGTCGTCATCAGGAGGTGTGAAGAGTCCCGCAGGAAGGCAGGGCGGTACTGAACTCGGAGACCGCAGCCAGTACCCCAAGTACCCCAGTCTGTGTCTTTCTGTGTGTTTCCTTCGTTTTGAATTTATTTTATTTTAAAAAAGTCCGCTGGACCGTTTTTTTTAATTGGTATATATATATATATTATATATATATAATTGTAACCTCTTTTATTCGTTTTCAATTAGTAACAATAATTTTAACAAGTCCTTTTGAAATTAAATATTATTCAAGGAATTTCTATACATTGATATTTCTTATCCGGATTCTGGCGTTAATAGTAATTACATATATGCCTTGCAAACAACTTTTTTTTTACCCTATTGGAGAAAGATATTGAAGGTTTTATAACAAACGTGAGTCTTTAAAAAATATACCCTAATAAGTAGTACAGTGTTATAATTGTCAAAAAGGAGTATGAAGATGTTTCAATTAAATGAACCATTCAGAAGAGTATGCTTACCTATATATATATTGCATTCAACTTTTTTTCTTTTTTTTTTAAATCTATATAGACGTCTAACGTCTATATTTAAACTCAGTATTATAATGTAGGTTGACAGTTTTAAAAATACTTTTTTTTTATTTATATTATATAGGAATGTATGTAACAGGTTTTGCATTTTTTATTTCTGTTTGGAAAATTAAAAACTTTAAATAGTTTAATTTTATAAAGATTTAAACCTTAAAAATTATTATAACACTATTTATGAAAATGTTTTAGATTTTAACAATTTCCTAGAGCAGAAGTTCGTTACTTTCGACTAGTAATTTACTTTGACAATATGTCAAAAGTATGTCAAAGTGATAAATGATGACCTTTTAAGTCCCAATTTTTTTAATATGTCAAAGTAAAGTTATCAATTTTAGCAATAAAAAGTTAACAATTTTAAAAAAAATAGTAATAGAAAATTTTAATAGTAGAAAATTAGTTTTGACACTATATATCGGATTTAGATTTAATTTTATTATTTTAGAACTCAAATATTTTATCCCTTCCAAATAAAGTTCGGAATAAAATTGTTTTCATCCTCTTTACTTAAAATTTATACACGAGGTTATAATAACGATAATACTGAAATGAAAAGATATATACTTTGTACCAACATGGTGTAAGTAATGGAGTTTTAACAAAATTGACAGATTAGCAATGATCTGGGTGACTACCATAATGAAATTGGTATTTATGGTGAAATTTTAATCTTTTCCATTTTTACAAAACCTTTTTCATGTTTTAAAATACTCTATGTAATTTTTTAATGATATTTATTCCAATATATTTTTTTATTTATTTTTTTTTAAAGTTTGTAAAAAAGTGTTTTAAAATTATTAAATGGGTTTTATTTTTGATAGGAGGACCTGGACCAAAAGGTGATAGGGGTCAGCAAGGACTTAAAGGGGAGAAGGGAGATATTGGTAACAGAGGACCCCCTGGAATTCCAGGTCCCACAGGACCCCCGGTGAGTTATTCTAGAAATGAATTTATTCCTCCAGTTATCAGTAGGCTCTTTGGTTAAAGTGAGGTAGACCTCCCCTGGTGCCTAAAAATCTATGTGCAATATATTTACTGTGCTACTACTTAGGGAACATAGCGCAAATTATAAAAAAAAAATTAAATACTATAAAATTAGTTTTGACTTTTTTTACTGTATTTAAATTTAATTTTATTATTTCAGAACTTAATTTACTCCTCCTACAGGACTGCCGGTGAGTTATTGCAGAAATCAACTAATATACTCCTCCAGTGTTGGCAGTAGACTCTTTGATTTAAATGAGACATACCTCCTCTGATAACCAAGAGTACCTACAATATCTTTTTTGTGTCACTGGTTAGGCAACAAAAATTAAAAAAAAACTAGAATATTTTAATGTTAGAAAATTGGTTTTAACTTTTGTTACTGGATTTAGATTTATTTTTTTTTTTTTTTTATTTTAGAATACAAATGTTTGTAGGGTCGACCAGGAGAGAAGGGTGAACAAGGAGTACAAGGTGCTAAAGGCGATAGAGGACCCTCAGGAGGCGAGAAAGGAGAGCGAGGGAAACGAGGAAGGAGAGGAAAGCCAGGACCCCCTGGTCTTCCAGGATTCACTGTAAGTCCTCATTTAATATCACTTAATCGATAAAAGAAGAGTTCTTTATGCTAAAAGTGGGTTTAGCTTGCAGTGGTTGCCACAAAAGGGAACCCACATAGGCCATAATCTGACCCCTTTTGATACCACAATAGAAAATAGGGCTATCATCTCCCTTCCCTAGTCCACTTGAACTATCTCGAGAAAACTGGACGATACAATAATATTTAATATTATTATATATAATTTTTATTATATTTTACCATTATAATAATATATTATTTTTTTAAAAATTATTTAGCTTAAATTCATTTGTGCTGTTATATTATTAGTTTAAATATGTATTCTCACTATTTTTTTTATCGAGGTTTGGTCCAGTGTCAAGTAACTGTCAAAAAAAAAACACTTATCATAAATTGTTTGTCGCTTGGACCAAACTTCGATAAAGGAAAATAATGTAGAATATATGTGGTCCAGATAAGAAAACTATTTTTCTTTTTATAGAGGGGTTTGGTCTAGCTTCACGCCTTTCAGCCGGACATTTCGTTTATATTTGTAGACATCTTCAGGGCTACATCAATACAGAATTAATTACAATAACTTGCAAAAATGTTTACATTTTTACTATAATATTTACTATATTACTATAAATGTAGCTCTGAAGATGTCTACAAATATAGACGAAACGTCGGCTTAAAGGTGTTGTACTGTTTGAAGCTAGACCAAAATCTCGATATGCCTGAAACGTGGTCCTGGGACTAGTAATCCATAAAAATTAAAAGGACGTTGAAGTAACTAGGTCTTAAAAATATAATTGAAAAAAGTACAGGATTAAAAAAACACACAAACCTGGTTATATAGAATATTTGATTCAAATATTCTGTCCAATTAGTATTAAAAAAAACATACCGTTTATCAGTCAGTTTAAAAAAAGTTTTCATTAAGCCCAAAATTAGTTATAAATCAGTGTCATTTAGTGACACTTTCAAGATATCTTCAAATCATCCAATTTTTTTAAATAACCGTGTTTTACTTGTATATATAGTATACAAATCCGTTTTGACAAATGGATCAGTGAATATATCAGAGAATATCATGAAAACATGAATCTACTTAACATAATTTTACCTCATATCTTGCTGCAAATCAACAGTTTCATCTGCGTAAGCAATACAGATGTATTAAAAAAAAATTATTAAAATATTACAAGATCAACATTTTGAATCAAAATTTTCATATTTTTTCTTAATGACTAGTTCAAATTTCCCAATATTTTTTCGACTGACTCAATATACATAAAAACTTCTATCCATTCCATATCAAGTATATTACTTTGTTTTAAGTAAATCATAATGGTCATTAAGAAAAAAGAAATGTTCAGATTTTGACTGATTTATACCTTATGATGTCCGCTGAATCCATTTCTGATCATTTATACGTGATATTTAGATATATGTGGGTGGATCTGTCTCCAAAATAACAAAACTTTGTTATCATTCTACAAATTACACAATTTGACAGTCTTAATGAAATTTTTGCGGGATATATACACCTTATAGTGGAAATGCGCACTATTGTTTTAAAACAATATTCCATCTAGAAAGAACTACTTTATCATATTTAATAATAAAAAAAGTACTATTCTTTCCGTTTTCCTGAATATTCTAGAGATATGAAAATTTATTGTTAGTATTATCCTTATTTATATATAACTTGTCAAAGAAATTATTATTTTTCAGTTATATATAGTGGCAAAATGGAACTAAAAAACTCATTAGTTGTGCAATCCGTAATTGTATGGTATTCACTCGTAATGGGGTAAATGTATAAATCAAAGAATCCACACTCAAAAAAGAAGGATTTTTATTCTACGAGTTTCCAACGCGTGATCGTTAGACTGTTTCCATTAGAAGTTTACCTGACGATGAACACGAAGTGTTCGAAACGCGCAGAATAAAAAGGCTTCTTTTTTGTGTGTGGATAAAGACTTTGATTTATCCTCAGTTATGAGAACTAAAAAAAGCATTTTTAAATTCCACTTCCTAGTTATCGAATTAGTTTAGTAAATTCTCAAAAAATTAAATAGGTGTAATTTATCAGAAGTTGAGTTCTTTTAGAAATTGAAATAATAATCAATAAATAGTTCATAATTTAGGATATTGATTACAAATAATTATAACCATTCTTAGCATTACAAATAAATGTTATATACAATATTTACATTTAAATTTATAATAACTTACAATATTTTTAATAATTGTTGTGTTTGTATTATACTCTCAAATGATACCGAAATAAACAGAATAATAACTGCCTGTACTCCACTTCATCCGTTTTGAAACACTATATTGTCTGGGTAGTATCGACAATTCATTCATTCCATTTACTGATTTGATTCTTAAGATATATCAATGAGTGTTACAAATCTAATCATGTTAGTATGGTAGTAATAGGCAACCCTTTATGTTGTAGTGGCTGTTCCACAAGGGAACACACATAGGCCGAACATTGGGCCCTTTGTGATACCACACAATTAAGATTGATTTTAAATTGGGAGTCCTAAATTTCGTATTTAGAATAGGGATCTTTAACTAGTACCTGACATCGTACGGGTTCGAGACTGACGGTTTAACGTTCTCTCCGAGAGACGAATGTTAGTATAGTTTCTTGTCCCTTGTTATTATTTGCAATTTTATTTGCTAACCATAAATTTAAATTCATGATAATGTTAGTTGTTCTTTTTCGTTTTTGGAGTCATTCAAAAGTACCATATCAACTACATTACATGTTAATAATAATATAACTGTAATTTAATCCCTTGTTATACTGCTGTGGCTAATGTTAAATATATTACAAAAATACTAATAAAATTCTAAGATATTCCATTGATTTTTTTGTATGAAAATAGTCTATTGCAGTATAAAATTATCAGTCAATGTTTAAATGAATAGTTTAAAGAACTGATTAGTTTACTATTATCCTTCCATTTACTTTTCAAAGATGTTGTAACGTGCATCTAATGTCACAGATATGTATTATGTGATACATATTTTATGTGATGTATTTTATATTATGTGGTTGTAAATTTATTTTTACAATCTCGACTTCAAGAGTGATGAATAGATGTATCAAAATAGATTTGACTATTATAAAAACAAATATAAAGTGAAGAGAAATAATTCAGCATTCTTAGTTTTTTGTTTTGTGTGCTTGATATTTCTGTAACGTCACGTGTATGTAAAATAGCGAGAGGGGATGATATTTCAAAATAGATTGAACATATTTCATAATACGTCAAAAAAGGGGACACTAGTTAGAGAAATAGGGGAGTTTGTGGTCATATTTCAAAATAGAATATCTGTCAATCTCTGGTAATCAATAAAACGATATGATGGCATTGCATTTGTGGTGGTCTGGTATGGAATGGTATAAAGACTGGTACTGGTGCACGAGGAATAGTTATCGAAACAGTGTTATAAATCTGAAGTTTAAGCGTAGAAATTTGAATAAATTAATTTAGAAAAAATGGTAATGAATTAATACAGCAGATAACACATAATTGTTTATGTACCCTACTGTAATTCATCTAACTGGTTTTGAAGGATGTATATGTCATACGTACTGTTCCCATAAATATGTAAGCAACGCCGGTTAGGTTTCTCTTCGCCAGGTTACCGCTGAAATAGTTCCCTAATGTAGAATATTTTTGTATCTTTGACTCATTATTAGTTTTAAGTCTCATAATTCTCATGAAAATTTTTGCTTAGTGTTGTCCTTATGGGAATATCATTAATTTTGAATTATATGAAACAGCAGAATAGGACTAAGAAAAACAATTTATGTGTGTTTATCTCTCACTTACCGGGATCGTCCGAGGTTTTACCCGAGAATGTAGGAATCTCTAGCTCTGAACAATACCTGTAACATAATCAACAATACAACCATAAAATAAAGTAAAACGTTAAATATACTTCATAACAATGTAGTAATAATAAAAAAAATATACATGTCGAAACTTTAAAATGTTATCGAAAAAAAGAAAAAAAGTTCAATATTAGGTTTGGTTAGGTTGCAGTGGTAGTCTCACGAAAGAACACAGAAACCCAACATTGGGTCTTTTTGATGCCATAGAAATTGAGTCCTAAATTTTGCTTAACTCAAGTGTATTTAGATTAAGAATGTTTAACCGGTACCCGGCATCATTCAGGCTCAGGACCGATGGCTTTAGCGTTGCCTCCGAGGGATGACGTGCTCAGATTTATTCACCTCTGCGTGATTAATCGAGGGCCAGAGTGGGGTATTGGAACCCCGGATCTATCAGTCCAAAGGTGATGAGTTGCCTCTGAGGCTACCCTTGCCAAGAGTCTTAATACTAAATAATATCTACAATTTAGTCTATTATATTAAATATTTATTAAACTAAAGACAGCAAATATCAATGAGCATAACTTTTTTCTGTAGTTGTAAAGGTAGAACAAATCAGAATTTTCAAGACTACAGCCTGATAATTTTTGAAATATTTTGGTACTTCTATTAGATTATTAAGACACTTATAGGGAATCTAAATAAAAAATTAATCAATTTATTAAAATTAAAAAAATAAAAAATATAATAATTTAACTTATTATCATTAAATAAAATTAAAAAAGATTTCATATGTTTTTTGTTATCCAAATGATAAATTATGAATTCAATTGAAAAATTATTAAATAATTATGTTCTAAAATTCATTTATTTGTTTTTTTGCAATCGGAAACAGGATTTAAAAGTAAGTGAAGTCATTATTTAGTAATATAAATAATTAAATAAAA
The DNA here is from genome assembly GCA_026182355.1 of Hermatobates lingyangjiaoensis. Classification (NCBI taxonomy): domain Eukaryota; kingdom Metazoa; phylum Arthropoda; class Insecta; order Hemiptera; family Hermatobatidae; genus Hermatobates; species Hermatobates lingyangjiaoensis. The sequence goes on from JAPFBL010000344.1 coordinate 335,484, forward strand.
AAATTAGTAAAAATAATTCATAAGGAAATTTAATTTTATTTCTCATTTTTCAATTAGTTCAATTTCCACAATTTATTTATTTTTTTTGTAGAAATGCAAATCATTTAAAATATTTGTTAAATCTATTGTACTTATCTTAGAAACATTACTTTAAAAAAGACAGATTCATTTAAAGGCAAAAACAAATTTAAATTTATACATTTCGTATAATTTTTATATTTAAGTAAAAAAAATGATAAAAAGATGCCATATTTTATATTTAAACAAAAAAATGAAGTTAATTCAATTTCATAAATTCAAAGAATCCGGATTTTAAAAAGTCGTTTTTAGAGAAAACTTCATTGATATAATAGTTGAAATAAATATTGGAATTCAACTATTAATATAGCGGCTTTAATAAAAAATGAGTTTAGAGTAATAAAAGATAGTTTTATAATTCAATGAACAACCAGTTTTATATATATATATATATATATATATATATATATATATATATATATATATAACAGATTCAATAATATATCGACCGTTAGATAGAATAGGCGTGTTCTCTAATCGGGGTTCGGTCAGTTTTCCAGGATAAAAAATCAAACTCTCGTTGCCAACGTTTCGGTTCTGTTTAAAACCTTTTTCATAGGCAGAAGTAAGAATTTTTTAACTAAGAAAATGAAATTTACATTGTTGTTCCTTTAAATAATGTAAATTTCATTTTCTTAGTTAAATAATTCTTACTTCTGCCTATGAAAAAGGTTTTAAATAAAACCGAAACTTTGCAACGAGAGTTTGATTTTTTATCCTGGAAAATTGCCCGAACCCCCCGATTAGAGAACACACTTATATATATATACCATGATAAACGAAAAACGGCAGGACAGATGACACTTAAAATAAACTGTGATAATACAATACACAGTTTAATTTAAATATATATATATAATATTCATAAAAGTCTCGACGGTGAAGTAGAAACAAAATAAAAGTTTATCAGAACTCGATGAGTTCTAATAATAATATCTGGTATTTTTTCATTTCGGAACTGACCGAATCCTGATAAACTTTTATTTTATATATATATTATTATAAATATATATAGGTTGAACTTTCTACATGTAACCCTAACAAGCTTTGTACATATCCGAGGCAGATTGCTGAAAGTTTCATTATGGCTGGAAAGTTTTCGCTCTAAGAGTCTTTTCCTAGGTATACTAAAACTTGCTACTGTTTTAATTTTAGATGTTTATCTCTCAGCGACGGCAGAAGTTTTGTACAAAATATTTGATATGAAATATTCTCGATTCTGCGTGTAACTCTTTTCTTGATATATTTATGCTAAATAAGATTTTAGCTGTAACGAGTACAGTTAAGGCTATTTATTAAATATAAACTTATATCATGGTTTAAAATGTTTAAATCAAAAAGATGTTTAATGTTATTTGTTAGGTGAATTAAAAAAAAACAACACAGTTTAATTCCTTTTACAGAATTCACTTGGTAAAGTTATGAACTAACTTTAATTAAAACAATAGTGTACTCTTGAATATTATTGATTTATTTAGAATCTACTCAAGAATTGATGAGATTTTCAGTAAAACACAAACCAACTTATAAAAATAATTGTTTTATAGAATTGATCCTGAAATTTAAACGACTCAAAAAATGTGAAAATAAAAACATTATATAGTCAAAAATATGATATTGCTTAATTGCGACGAATTTTCTAAATTTGACTCCTAAGAACAATCGGTTATCCTAAATTAAATGAAAATATTAATACATTCAATTGGAATAGTTTTAAATTGAAAATTTAAATTTTAGAAATTGTTTAATTCAAGAACACCTGCTTGACTAACTTCAAAACGAATAAAAATGATAATGATTGAATAACAGGTTTATTTTTTGCTTAAAATCCTGTTATACATGTTCCATAGCTTTCGTATTATAATTCTATAATAATAATTATTGTAATAAATTTTATAATATATTATAATAAAATATTATAACAAAAAATAAGAATACATTTTGAGCAAATTAGGATTCGTTGAAATTAAAGTATCAAATAAAGTGAAATATAATTAATTTGAACAGATAAAAAGCTAATTATGAATTTATTGTTATGAACATGATTAAAAAAGAATAATTTTTAACATGTAGTATAAGTCCTGTAATGTGGTTAGGTAATACTTAAATGTGTGCCAAATAACCCAAATTTTTTGCTACTAAAATATCATTAAAGGAGAAAGTAAGTAAGTGTGGGAGTTGGAAATAGTTATATTAATTAATTTATGGTTCTTAATTACAACAGAATGAAGTTTATATAAATGAAATATTATCAGATTTATATAAATGTAAATTGTGTAATTATATAAATATATATATATTTCAAAAATGTTAAAAATGGTATAACTGACCTTCATAACACTAACGTGTATAGAACAAAGAACAGATTAAACCCTTGCTGAGACCAAAATTTCAAATTGAGACATTTCAAAGAAGAGAAGATGTAGGATTGGTGTGTTTCACAACCACATTTATCTTATTTCTTCTCTTCTGTTCTTCTCCCTGGGGACTAACTTTTGGTTTAAAATATTGTTTTGAGTAAGTGTTTCGTTCTGTTTATTGTACTCTACACTTTAAGTCTATATGTGTATATAGAAATATCATTATATTTCAATTTCTTGTCTGATTCAAAAGGTATGACATTTTATTTTGAAATTTTCAAATTAAAAATACACTTAATGCAAAAGTTAATGTTTATAGAATTATGAGAAGTTGAGATTAAAGTTATTACCAATTTTTAGCATGAAGTCTGACAAAGTACCTACACTTTAATATTACTCCTGTAATAATTTTTATAATATCCAATCCGTCGGATGAAATTCATTAATAGATTGATTCAGTGGACTTTAGAATGTTTATAACCGTAAAAAAAATCATAAAATGTGTTTCACTTATGATTGCTATAATTTATCGCAACCATCTGAAAAAGTAGGTACATGAATGTAAGAGTGAAAAATCATACATTCAGTGTATTGGTTTTAAAAATGTAACTTATGCCATGATCATATCCCATAACAATATTTTCTCATACTTACATTATAAACTTATAACTATATGTATCATACAAATGTTATAAGCATTTTGTGGGTTTACGACTTATGATTGAAACTACTTCTCTCATTTCGAGGAGTAGTAGTTTGAAACTACTACTTCGCCGACGTTTTGACAGATAATTATGTCTTCTTCAAGGCTGTAACGTTTTTTTTTCACAATTAGCACTATTATTACTACAATTTTGGTTGTCTTCATTTTGAGTTTATAAATGAAGGGTAATAGAAAGGTAGTGATTGATAAATCTGGTATACAACTATGGATTAGAAAAAACATATACAACTATGGACATTAATACATGTTTTTTTTTTAAATTGTTATTATTATTATTATTGATCTCTACACTTCTGAAATAATGTAATATATATAAAACAAACACTTTTTCCTCTTCTCGGAATTTGGTCAGGGTTAATATACGGAATCACCTTAAGGTGACCAAATTCTAAGAAGAAGAAAAAGTATTTGTTATTAATTTGTGGTCAAGAAAACAATACCTTATATATATCAAACAATTGTCAAACCACAATATGAAATGGGAAAACAAGACTAAGATCTTTCAACCACAACAAGCGGTCTTCGTCACAGTCACAAACCCATCTCTGACGAAGACTGCTTGTTGCGGTTGAAAGGTCTTAGTCTTGTTTTCCATTTCATATTGTGGTTTGATCATTGATTGTTATTTCACGTGTTTATGTGAAATCTTTATATATATATCAATGCGAAAATCCATAGTAGTAATACCAGATTTATTAATCACCCTTCATTTTTAAATTTTTATTGTAAACAATAACAAAAATTGTAGTAATAATAGTTCTAATTGTAAAAAAAAGCGTTGTAACCCTGAAGAAGACATAAGTATATGTCGAAACGTCGTCGAGAGAAGTAATTTCAATCAGAATACCTAGACCCTAAAAAATCTTATAACATATGAATATTGAGTTATGAAAACAAATTATGATGCATATATCGTTCATACTTATATTTTTTCTATTCCATTTTAACTGAATTATTACGATAAAATAAAACGATGTAATATACAGACCTAAGATTAGAAGTAATTTAAATGTAGTTCGCTGAAAATTATACACCGCCACAATATACGTTTTATAGTTTTATAAATTTAATATAGTTCAAATTTCAAAGAAACTTTTTTTTTTAATATTTTAAACCAAAATAAAACCGTTATTCCAGTTAAAAAAGTGATCTAAGTAAACAGTCTATCAAAGTTATATACTGTCAATATGACAGTAATTCTGATTATGCATCTGCGCACCTTAAATTGAAATTATAAAGAAAAAATAAACTAATATTATATGAAAGACTCAATGGTTTAATATTCATAAATTATAAATAAAGAATTAGGTGTTATGGTGTATATGCAACCTATACCAATATATAGGTATTGAATCATTGATGATGATTGAATCATTGAAATGAATAAGACTTTACCTAACATTACCTAAGACAATTTCCATAGAATAGTAATCTTTAGTAAATAAAAATAAAACAAAATAATCATTTATACATTGATTCATCTTAAGTTGCGTATACCTTAATCGCCCTAAACAAAATTTTCAATATTTCTCCAAAATATAAATTGTGGCTAAAAATATTTAAATGTGACAATCAAAAAGCATTTTTAAAATATTGCATTTTCCTTGAATGAGAAGTAATGTACTTCTTGAAAAAAGGATTATCAAAATTGATAATCCTTGAAAGATTATCATCTTTTATAGAAAATAAATTTTTAAACTGTATCAAGATGGTAGAAATATTTCTATAACTTAATTAAATACCAGGAATACTATTTACTATATTCCTGCCTTTTTTTGTTATTTCTGTCAATATTCTAACTGTATTAATGGAATAAAAAGTAACTAAAATTTTTTAAACAAATATTTCTTGCATTAATTCCCTATAATAGATTTATTGAAATTTTTTTAACAAATTTTAAATATTTATTATTAATATTAAATATTTTAAATAAAATTAGAAACCAATAATCATTCATTTTATTTTATCTAGAATAGTGTGCTTTTGTAATTTTGAATTACAAAGAATTACAAGTCCAGTACAATGTGCAACAATTTTTTTCAAAAAAAAATTGATATACCCTTTATTTATATTAATTTCTTATTAAATTTATTAAAATAAGAGAATACCAAAAAAATACTAAAATTTTCAAGTTATTAAACTTTTTGTACCAGTTTAATTATACTTTTTTTTAAATTAATGGATATGTTTATTATTTTGACATCAATATAATTTAAATAACATATTTTATGCGCTTTATAATCCACTTTAATGAAAACTGTTTTCTCGAATGCATGTCTTAAAATATAAAAATGAATTTATGTGGAAGAAAACAATGATAGATTTATTCCAAGACTAAAAGATTAAAAAATGTTATCTTTTATCTAAATAAATAAAAAAAAGGTTTTGTCTGTACATTGCTTAGAACTGACTCATTTCAAGTTATCTTTACGTTTCCTACTTTAGAGAAACCGAATCTACTCTTAGAAAAATTTTTGTCTGTTTGTTTGTCAAAAAATTTTGTCACTAGCAAACTCAGCCACCATAAGTCATAACAATCTGAAACTTTGACAGTAGATTTGTGTATGTCTAACTTAAAAGCTAACTTTGTCCAATTCTAAGCTAGTATTTTTATTCATATTAATATTAGTATTTAATATGATACTTTTTTTGTGTAGAGACGTAATTCTTGAAATCCCCTCCAATATGAGTAAATAGCACACTATAAGAGATTGCACAAGTGAAGAAGTAGTTAATTAATGTTAATAAATAACTGTCATTAAAAGAAACACTTCTCACCTTCTGCACTAAGGAAACATACTGATTAAATTTTCCTTGTAATGGCAAAATCACCTTATTTTATTAAAATAAATCAATTGTATTATTTGTTCGTTACTTTTGATCACAAGTTTACTTACAATAAACCTGAGTGCAAGCTTCTCCGTTTATTAATGTAATAATTAAGAAATAATCTTTATAAATCTTGCTTGAACCCTCTTGTTTTCAATCATATTTTCTATATCCCTTTAGAAGTATATGGTCATTTCATAAAATCTGCAATGATCTGTATATTTCATAAAAACTTTTTACCAATTGTGTAATTCAACAATTTTATAAAAACTGTATAATCTCTTTCTTAATAAAAGACAAATATTTTGCCCAATGTCATACTTTAGTAACAACCTATGTATTTTATTAAAAATATTTTAAATATATATATAATTATTTAAATAATTCTATAATCATTCTCTTTGTCAAAGACAAATATTATGTCTAACTTCATAATGTTTTAAATACTGTCACTTGTAGAATTTATTTTTGATACACATCCATCCACATACAGCATCATCAAAACAGGAAAAAACTTAAATAAATACATAAAAAAGAAAAAAAGAGCCCTAAAATTACATTTAGGGACCTTGTTGTTTTCCTACGCCTACACTTATAAGGCTCTCACCCTTTAGTGCTATTGTAGGGGCGAAAATTGTGGCTCATTTATTATTTGGCACCCATTTTAGTAATGGGCGAACCACATTACCTGTTGATTCTACATTGGGATTCCTAAATCTATGTGAATTGTGAATCTATCAAAATCTTGTTGATATCGTCTTGATACTTAAGATTTATCAAGTTTCTGTTTTTAGATTTATTGTATGAAATTATACCAATCACTTTGTAAAACATAATTTTTAACATGGTATTGTTGATTAGTAGTTTAAGCTTTAAATTGCTAGTTGCAACTTGTGCAACAAACACTGATTAAAGTTTTTATAATTATGTTAAAATTGAATGAAGTTGTTTTTTATTTTAAATATAAAGCAAAATTAAAAAAGTTGTCTTGAAATAAAAAATAAAATAATTATATTCTTGCATTTGATAAATCACTCTGTATGTTAAAGTATAATATAGATTTTAATTGTTATATATATTGCCTTAATAGTTGTTATTTTACTTTCATTGGAAGTAATGGAACTCATTGCTTTCCTGTATATGGTTTTCTTAGCAACTGATCATTAAGTATTGGTTATTTTGTTTTAGGGTTCATCAGGAAGGACAGGCCCTGCTGGTGGTAAAGGGCAGAAGGGAGAACCTGGCGACCTTATATCCCTACAACCAGTAAGTTAATTTTGTGTTAGATGTTCCATGTTTTGAAAGCTTATTTATATTACTTTTAATGTATAATGGATATATGGATCAAACCACAATAAGAAATGGGAAAACAAGACTAAGATCTTTCAACCGTAACAAGCGGTCTTCGCTCAGTTTCTTATTGTGGTTTGCTCATTAATTGTTATTTCACGTGTTTAAGTGAAATCTTTTTATCAATGGATATATGAACAAAAAAGATACGGAATACAATGATAGGAAGTGTTTTCTCGAAACTCCCTAATATAATATAATAATAATATATATAAGAGATTCAATAATATATCGACCGTTTGATAGAATAGGTGTGTTCTCTAATCGGGATTCGGTCAATTTTCTAGGATAAAAAATCAAACTCTCGTTGCCAACGTTTTGGTTTTATTTAAAACCTTTTTTATAGGCAGAAGTAAGAATTTTTTAACTAATAAAATGAAAGTTACATTATTTAAAGGACCAACAATGTCCGGACAAAACCTTTGACTAGACTGTCGATAATAATATATATATATATAGACATATTAATCTTCTTTAACGAGTTTTGATACTGCTTAAAAAATTCTCAAAAAAAATATTTAAGTTAGCGTCTTATCTACATGCTTAGACATCTTCAGGGCTGCATGAATGCAAAATTAATTACAATACCATGAAGAAATGAGCAATATTATTTTTATGGATATACATTATAACCTTTGAATTTTTCATTTACTGAAACGCTTTCGACGTTAGTCGTATTATTAATCAACTACAGAGCTGCTAATGAATCTCAATACGAACTCAAATGTAGTAACTTATTCTTTCAAGTTATTGTAATTAATTCTGTATTGATGTAACCCTGAAGATGTACAGCAATATAGATGAAATATTGCCTCAAAAATGTTTTTTTGTGAATTGTTTGACGCTGGACCAGAACTCCTTAAAGAAAAGTAGTGTAGAATATATGTGGTTCAGATATGTAAATCAGATATATTTATTGTTCTTTTTTCTGACAACACTGTTATATTTATTTATCTTATTTTTTAGCTGAAAGGAGAGAAAGGTGAACCAGGAAAGGAAACAGTCCAGTATATCCAAGGACCTCCTGGGCCCCCAGGACCTCCAGTAAGTTCAAACTAGTCATGTATTTCACTTTCAGCAATCTTAATGTCAATTTTACTATAACTGAACTTACAGTAAAACTTATATATTATGTAATTAATTTATTAATAACGATACAGCTAATTACAATAAAGTTATTGTTGAAAAATACTAAAAAATATGATAGGTAGTTTTAACTTAGCCAAACATTTCGACTTAAAGGCACTGCTGGAACTCCACTATCTGCTCGAAGGTCGAACTAAACTTTAGTCCATAGAATAAAATAATCAACTTCGAACTATCAGTAATAAAGTAGTAATATATTCCCAATCATAATATTATTGCAGGCATACGAATGACAAAATGCAAAACACTAAAAAAAGTATAATATAATTAAATATTAGTATAGAATTTAGTAATTGTCTTTTTTATGTTAATTTCCATGTTTTGTTGAAATTGGGGGGTCAAGATAGCTCAGTAGTAGCGTGCTTGTATATGGACTGGTAGATCCTGGATTCAATTCTCATTTTGGTTCTCAATTTTTTCACGCAGGTGGTGAAAAAAAGTGAGTACATCGTCTCTCGGAGAGGACGTTAAGCCGTTGGTCCCGAGCCTACTCTAAATACACTTGAGTTAGACAAAATTTAGAACTCCCAGTCTAATGTGAGTCGCTCGTTACTAAAATGGGTGCCAAATAATTAATGAACCACCCTTTCAGCCCCTAGAACAGCACTAAAACGTGAAAGGTTGTCAGTGTGGGCATTCACATGCTTATGTGCAACGGGTGGCATATGCCAGAGGGTGGTATTTTGAGGGTGTAAAAATGGAAAAAAAATTAAAATAATAAAAAGATAACAAAAATTCTAAAATTTTATACTAAAATAAGTTCTTAAGGTCCTAACTATTTTTATATTTTTAAACGAATTTTTCAAGTTAAATACATATCAAATTAAAATAAATGTATTTAAATTTTTCAAAACTAGTTTTTTAAAGTGGTTGAAAGTTTATTACATTTGTTTGCCTTGCCAGTTACTTAATTAATTTTTTTTTTACGATTTGAATTATAGGTTTTTGTTTTGAAAAGTCATTGGTTTTCTTTGGTGATGACTATATCTGTATACGAGTGCTGTAATAAGATGGAAGTCTCGGGCTAATAATAGCAGTCTAAAAATTAGATCCTTCATTGTAATTTCATGTAAATAAATAATCTTACGACAGCCCTGGGAGGTATAAATGTTTGCTACGCCGCTGATTACTATATGGTTATGCACTTTTTTTTTATTTCCAGGGGCCTCCAGGATTATCGATTGAAGGTAAAAAGGGAGAGCCAGGCGAGCCGGGCCTGCGTCATGTCTACGGCGATCCCTTCCACATGCCCAGAGATAAGAAAGGTACAAAAGGCAGTTGATTTTTTTTAATTTAAGTCTTGTTTAGCTGCCGAAAATGCTCCTCATTACTGGTTTAAATATTATTATAGCTTTTCTGTTCGACTAAAGCATTGGTTCATAAACCACTGTCCAAATTCATCCAATTTAAAACATTAAATTAAATCGCACCATTTTTTTTTTAAATAAAGAACTTTAAAGAAATAAGTTTTCTTGATATTGGATTTATTATATAAAGTTCAGTTCATATTGCAAGGTGGTTACAAAAGTTGTTTCTTCAACAAGAAAGAACTTCTCTTTCTTCACTCTGACGATTGATACCTATAACAAGATTTCACACATAATAAATACGTGAAATAACAATCTGCGTTCAAATCACAATAAGAAATGAGAAAAGAGATTAAGATCTTTCAACCGTAACAAGTGGTCTTCGTCAGAGTCAAATCAACAGTTGGGATTTGACTCTGACGAAGACCACTTGTTATGATTGAAAGATCTTAGTCTTTTTTCTCATTTCTTATAAAAATAAATATCACAAAATATTTATTACTTCAAAAATCATGTACTAAAAGAAAAAAAGTGGTTATTTTGTATTTAATGAATCGCCGATGGTCAGCCTCATATGATTATGTTTGAGTGAATGGACGGTGGTCTATGTCTGGGGCCAAATCCGGTCTATACCAGTTTATGTCTACACATGTATAGACTTATCCTACAGTTAATAATATATGAAACTTCAGCCTTAACTTACTCGCGTAGATTTAAGCATAACATACAAGCTTTAAGTTTATATGATCTTTTATAAGACTTGTGTATACCTACTCTCTAAGATTTAAGCGTATACTTACTGTTTAATATTACGTATATACGTATTCTATAATTTTTAAGTTCATAGTAGTCACTATAAAATTGATGTGTATTCCTACTCTATAAGTGTTAAATACAAAATTATTTCAATAGATTAAATATTTTACCATATTTAAGTATGCACTTGCTTTATGTTTAATTATATAACGCCCTTGAAGTTTAAAGGCTTTAATTACTTTGAAGATTTCAGTATTCATTTATACCTTTTCTTCAATTTTGAATCCTCACTAATATTTAAATACTATATATTTACTCAGAAAGGTTTAACATACTAATAAGATTTATTTGTATGTCTACTTCATTAGAGTAAAGTATATACTTATTTTAAAGATTTGTGTTTATGTTAACTCTTGAAAATTAAAACACCGTATTTTCCGGACTATAAGTCGCTCCGGAGTATAAGTCGCACCATCCATAAAATGCATAATAAAGAAGGAAAAAAACACATATAAGTCGCACTGGAGAATAAGTCGCTCCGGAGTATAAGTCGCACCAGCCATAAAATGCATAATAAAGAAGGAAAAACACATATAAGTCGCCCTGGAGTTAAGTCGCACCAGCCATAAAATGCATAATAAAGAAGGAAAAAAACACATATAAGTCGCCCTGGAGTATAAGTCGCTCCGGAGTATAAGTCGCACCAGCCATAAAATGCATAATAAAGAAGGAAAAAAACACATATAAGTCGCACTGGAGAATAAGTCGCTCCGGAGTATAAGTCGCACCAGCCATAAAATGCATAATAAAGAAGGAAAAACACATATAAGTCGCACTGGAGTATAAGTCGCTCCGGAGTATAAGTCGCACCAGCCATAAAATGCATAATAAAGAAGGAAAAAAACACATATAAGTCGCACTGAAGTATAAGTCGCTCCGGAGTACAAGTCGCACCAGCCATAAAATGGATAATAAAGTAGGAAAAAAACTCATATAAGTCGCCCTGGAGTATAAGTCGCATTTTCGGGGAAATTTTATTTGATAAAATCCAACATCAAGAACAGATATGACATTTAAAATTTAAATGGCGAACAATTTAAATTAAAAATGGAATAGAGACAACAGGTTGAACGGTATGCTTACGTTACATGACCAACTGAGAGCGCGCTTGACATGTTAAAATAACATATTAAAAGTTATTCCTATAACTATAGCATAAATAACATTTAGTGTGAAAAGAACATGGCAAATGATATTCCGGTAATAATGTGCTAATAATTTCCGGTGTAGGAAAAAATCCCCCGAGGGAAAAAAACCCTGGAAGAAAAATCCCCCCTCAAAAAATCCTTCCACCTCCAAAGAAAAAGAAAATGAATGTATTTTTTGACTAGAAGTAGTATATTAAACCAATACGAAATTACCAAAAAATATAAAAACTTCTGGAAAATCAAAATAATTTTTACAGGTCATTATATTTATTTAAACAAAATTGGAAAATAGCACAATATAAAATGCTGAAGAAAATCAAATTCATCACTGAAATAAAATAAATTAAAACTATAACCAATACATTTTCCGATATAAGAATGACAAAATCATTTCAGAAAAATAAATACATCCAAATAAAAGCAATGTAAACAATAGTGTCAAAGTATAATGTCTTAATGTCAAAGTTAAGTCTCAAATCATTGACTGAGAATGCACAGAATCCCAGATCAAGTAATCATATTCTTCTTTCTTTGGTTTATATCGCCGAATGGTAGATTATATACATACATACATAATGAGAAACATTTAGTGTTAGTTACTTTTTAATTGTTTTTTGAGGGGGGGGGATTTTTTTCCTCCGAAGGGTTTTTTCCTAGAATCAATAATTTCACTTATAAGTCGCTCCAGAGTATAAGACGCACTCCGGTTAAACTATGAAGAAAACCACGACTCATAGTCCGGAAAATACGGTATACAGTCCATGATAAGGTTTAGAAAATGTGTTTATACATGAATAAACACATGTATTAGCTTGAATAAATACACATGTAAAAATAAATACTCATGTATAAACACTTTATATTAGCCCTGTTATAAAGACTATCACTATCTCACTATCTTGTCCCCTCTCATATATTACTGAAATCAACTGAAAGGCTTTTGTGTTTTTTTCTCTCTCTATTGCTCTCAAGGAGTTCGAGGAGGCTTGGACGAGTTAAGAGCTCTTAAAGATCTTGGAGATCTGAAATCAAATTCAGATAGTAAGTGTTTCAAAACTTATTTTTGTTTTATATTAATGACTATAAAAAATAAGAGTTTATTGAATTTCTCTTTTGTTTTTGTTTCAGCACTTGAACCAGAAGTTAATTCACAGGCGACTCGTGAAAATATTAAAATAGTCCCAGGTGCTATCAGTTTTAAGAATTTAGAAGCAATGTTGAAGGTAATTATAAAATAATTGTTTAATTATAAATGTTTTGCATTGCACAGATTATTAGTTCTGCATCGTTGTGATGAAGAAATTATGTTTTGGTTAAATAGAATTCTGATGGTTATGATGTATATGACATAATTTTTTTTTATTGCTTATAAATTTTGTTATATTTAGTTTTTGATATATATTTTTTTATATATAAGGTTACGGGTCGGTTCCTTGCAGTTGCGTCTACAACGTGTTTAGTTTCCCTTTCTCTTTTCTCTTGAAGACTGTCGAAGTCGCCAAAAGTTGTTTAATATTTTGACATCAGTCGGTATAAAGTGCAAAACTGGTCCACTTGAGTGGACCTATCTTCTGATGTCCTACGTTTGTTGGACAACGTAGATATTGCAGCATGTTGTCCCGATGGGCAATTTGAATTTGATTTTATATATTTAATATAATTTCTTTTATTAATATAAATAATATGTTTAATATATATGAATTAAAATTAATATATTTGTAATAATGTAACATAATATATTAATTAATATATATCATAGTATTAACAGATTTAATACAAATAAAAACCTCCAAAATGTCGCATAAATGTCTTTTTGTGTTTTTTCAGCATGCTATTGATGTTTTTTCAGCATTTTTCATATTTGAGTCATCAATTTAATATGAAATTTGACTGATTCTTCTTACTTCAGTATGTTTCTTTCTTCATTTCAGACCTTATGAGGCTGTCTTTGACTAAATATCCTAATCTCAGCCATTAGACCTTGGTAATAGAAATGTTTTCATTACAAAAGAGAAGTAATAATGTTTGCTCTGTTGTTGCAGATTTCTCCAGCGACTCCAGTAGGTACCATAGCCTATCTAGTATCTGAAGAAGCACTCCTTGTCAGGGTTAATAATGGCTGGCAATATGTTGCAGTAAGTTATTTTCTTTTTTAACTTTTGTTATTTATTCTTTATTTTTATTGCTGAAACCATTTATAGAAGAATACTCTTTCAAATGTAATCTGTCAACAATTTTGCTGTGGTAATCTAAAAATTAAGAAAATGTAAAATATGTATTTATATTTGACAATAGGTCAATATATTTTACCTATTACAAATATATTGAAAATTGGACATCAACATCTAATATGTTACAAAGAGCTCACTTATCCACAGAATAGAAGCCACTCATGTGTATACTCAGGGCGGAGCAGTTGCATTGAACATTTGTCTAAACATTATTCTTCTGTCAAATGAGTATTAGAACATTTACAACCGAGATTTGTGTGTCGTACGTGCCTTGCAGTATATATTATTAGCCATTTGGATAATACAGAGATAGCCCAAGGGCTGTGTCACTTCAAAGACAAAAACACTTAGTAAGATCTTAATTCCAGTATATGAATAGAATGCACTTACAATATGATCGGAACACAGTTAGATTTGCATGTTCATTTAAAAAGTTACTATTATTTTAGTCTTAATATGAGATTTATTGATTTACTACTTGACAAGTGTTACTACTGATCTTGACATAAAAATTCAGCAGTAGGGCTCCTTTGTTTGTTATCTGCGTTGTACAACAATGACACAACAATTGTGATAAGAAATATTTGTCATTGTTGGTCACTGACCTATTTTAATAAATTATCAAATAGTATCTGGTATCCAATAATCAATAAATATCGCTTATGTAAGTTTAACCAAAGACCATTGCCATATTGAATATATAGTTTTTTTTATTAAGAAAAAGAAAGAAAGAGAGATAGACAGAGAGAGTGAGAGGGAGGGAGGGCTAGTAAAAATGATTTAAATCCCCGAGTAAAGGCAAAGAGGAAGTATTATCCATTGATGTTTAAAGATTAAAGAAATTTACCTTCCAGTTCAAAATATGAAGTGACCGAGACTTGACTCAGACTTGAAAACCACATACTTGGTGTTTTCTCAAATAAATTAAAATGATGCAAAAACTAAAATATAAATCTGTTATATAAACTTAATCTTCTGTTATCTTGGGGCGCACCAATACGCCCGGGCGCACCGTTTGAGAAGCACTGCTCTAATGACTTTGTCAGCTCTTAGATCAGCTTTGAATACAACATGCATTGTTTCAGCTCGGCTC
Organism: Hermatobates lingyangjiaoensis; assembly: GCA_026182355.1. Classification (NCBI taxonomy): domain Eukaryota; kingdom Metazoa; phylum Arthropoda; class Insecta; order Hemiptera; family Hermatobatidae; genus Hermatobates; species Hermatobates lingyangjiaoensis. Next base: position 350,566 of record JAPFBL010000344.1, read on the forward strand.
ACTGATCCCTCTGCCGACTGAAGCTCCGCCAAGCTCGAGCACTGAGAGCCTGAGACCTCCGCTTGAAGCCAGCAACCTTGTCAACAGTCAACCAGTTCCAATGGATGGACCAGCGGTAAATATTAAAGCTGAGCAATTATTAAAATGTTTAAAATCGCGATTATTCGCACGTTTAAAAAGTTTAATTTGCGTTAATCTTACTTTTAATTGTAATTTTGTGTTTGAAGTATTATCCGATATCAATTGGAATTCTAATAAGTTTGATTTTCTGTACAAAAATCATTTATTTAAACCCAGAAACAGTTAACAAATTATAGGTTACATATAAAAATCTGCATTACGTGGAGAATATGTCACTGGTGTTGTTTTAACAACCAGCTGTGGAGGGAAGCCAGTTTGTTCAGGTTACTGGCACTGAGTGATGTACGCTTCTTATTATAATGCCATTATAGCAGTGAAAACCGCTTTTGTATCTGCCCAGTGGTCTCCAAGGTGATACCAGTGGAAAATCCTGTATAATTGGCAGAGCCTGGTGATTTTTACGACATTTATGACGTGCGTCAGATTTGATGAAAGGGTTAATAGAAGGCATTGAATTTGGGATATCATCGGTCAAACTGTTCTAGAGTCCAGTCTAACCGAATCTTACGGTTCTTCTGCCAGTATCAGTAATTGTATATACCTTATGGGTCTACACTTTGTCAGTAGGCTACTTTTAGGCTATAATAATTTATTAAATTATAGTGTGTGATTGGATGGTTTGTCAACCCTGATTAAAATCAGCCAAGTTAAGATTAATTTTTAACCGTCGACTAAAAAAATTAATGGTATAAAAATTAACGCGTGTGATAATTAACGCGATTAATTCCCAGCCCTAGCAAATGTATAATACAACATACACATGTTAGGTTAGGATACAGTGGCCACCCTACGAGAGAACAACACAGGTCAAAGATAGGCCCTTTATAATACCACAGAATGAACATTATATATTGGCATTCTTAAATTTGACATCACTCAAGTATATTTATAGTAGGGATTTTTAACCCTTTAACTGCTAACAGTAAGATTTTCTCGACCCACGAAAAATGTAATTTTACCTATGACAAATGAAATTCATAACTCAAGCCTTTCAACTTACTGTTTTGTTTATATATCTTATGTTGATCGGGAAGATTGGAAATATTGTCGGGATAACTGAAATGTTTTGTTGTTTTTTTTTTTTTTTTTGCTCGGTGTGGAGTAAATCCGATTTTGGCGTGAAATGCATGTAAAATCATTTCGAAAAAATTAACAGTCAAAAAGTTAACGGTTACCTGATATCATACAGGCTTGGGACCGACGGTCGCACATCATCACGCAGGGACTACAAGCTCACGTTTTTTTTTTATATCCTGCGTGAATAAATCAAATGCCTGAGTGGGTATCGAACCGCGGACCTACCACTCCAGAGGAGAGTAAGTAAGGCACTGAACTAATCTTGCCCCTTTTGAAGTAAATATGTTTCTTGAAAAAACTGGTCCCCTTACCGTATAGATAACAATGAATTATTGCAAATCAAGTTATGACTCAAATAAATTACAGTATTTGTTTCTTCAGTTAACAATTTTTTATTTTTTTTTTTTAGAAGAGCATATTTAGTTATTTTAGAGCATATATATGTATTTATTGTTTAACTAATAAAGAAAAATTGTAAGTCACACATTATCAATTCTTGTTTTTTTTGATGAAGTCTTAAAAACTAGATAAAAAACTATCCAAAGTGGAAATTTCTTTAATTAACTATTGTGGTGGCACCCAGAGAAAATCCAACAAGCCGTGAATATAGTGTCTCAGTTTATATGAACTGAATAAAATAGGCATCATTTATTCTATTAATAAATTCTATTTCTCATTACAGTAAAATTGAATATAACAATTTATGTATCCTTATAAAATATATATATATATATGTATGTAATATAATTGTCATCAGATTTGATATGTTAATAAATTTATTTTGAAAATATATACCAAGAATGACATTTTTTTATTTCACAAGCAGCACTGGCATCCAAAAATGGTATGTTTTATTTGTATTATTGAAATATTTTATTATTTTTAATGTAGAGAAAAAATGATAATTTTATATTAAATATTAAACAAAAAATAATGAAGACCTTCAATGTAAATAAATTCTTTAGGTTTAACAAAATAACTAAAATTACACGATAATCTGTCACACTGTTATGATAGGAGTAAGACGGTAGATGAAAGATTGGTATTTATCATATATAATAAATTATTCAAAATTCAACAATTAAACACACAATTAATTTTAAAAAAAATTACTGCCTATAAAGTGTTTGCATTTTATTATTTATGTATTGTGATTTAACTCTTTTGTGATATATGTTTATTATTGGTAAGATTTTTTTAAATTTTCTTTATATTGTATGCCTTTAATATGGTTTCAAATAGAACTGAGTAAAAAGTTATATGTTTATTAATTAAGGAGTTTATTAATTAAGGAGTTTATTATTAATCAACCAAAATCGATCACTAAATTTGTGGAATGATGTAAATAAATAAAATTACTCCCTAAGAGTATAAGTTCTCCACTTCGAACAGTAAGAATTTATTTAATCAAGAAATCTATAAACTTTAATTGAAATATAGATGTAGAAATCGAGAAAATGTATATAATATTTTTTGTGTTTTTAAATTATTCTTGCGGCGTTTAGTTTCATAAATTTCCTTCACGTGTTTATTGTGATTATTTCACTGTACATACAGTTTAATGATTTTCAAAAACAATCCGAAACGGACAACTAAAGTTCAATATAGTCAAGAAAACATAGATATATTAAAAACCAGACAGTTGTTGTCTCTAATTTTTGTTTGTACTGTCATTGGAAAAAATAAGAAGGAACCAAGCGCAGTTGTTGTACCTCCTCCAACGGTCTCTGCACCAGTGTGTTTTGTTCTCTCTTATCTTTCCTCATGACGGTACAAACGAAAAATTAGAGACAATAAGTGTGTGTTCTTAATTTAATAATTAATTATTATTAATTAATATAATAATTAATGCATTATTAATTTAATAATTCTTAATGTTTCTTTATCTATATTAAACTTTAGTTTTCCGCTTCGGATATATATCTATATATAGTTCTTTTTTTAACTAAGAAAATTTATACTTCTGCCTATGAAAAAAGTTTTAAAATAAAACCGAAACGTCGGCAATGAGAGTTTAATTTTTGAACCTAGGAAATTTGACCTAATCCCTATTAGGTAGCACACCTATATATTATATTGTTGAAATATACATAAATGGTCTGGATCTGATATGTGATTGGTTGTTTCATGACCAAATGATTTGATTGTTCTTCTTGAAGTTGTAGGTTGTAGGCTCTAATGAAAGGCACATACTTTGAGCATCTCTTCTAAGAGTCACCTCTATCAGCATGACGAATATTAGGAGGCTTTACACTCCCTCAGGAAGTGCAACCGTTTATTTCCTTAGGGAGTTTGACCCTTTGAGTGTGAGTCCTTATATTCGTCGTACTGATAGAGGTGACTCCATAGAAGAGATGCTCAAAATGCGTGCCTTTCATTAGAGCCTACAACCTACAACTTCAAGAACCCCCACTCCACACAAGAAAAACAATCAAATCATTTGGTCATGAAACAACCAATATATATATATATATATATATATAAAGATTCACATAAACACGTGAAATAACAATCAATGATCAAACCACAATAAAAAAAAAAAAATGGGGAAAACAAGACTAAGATCTTTCAACCGTAACAAGCGGTCTTCGTCAGAGTCAAAAACCCAACTGACAAACCCAACAGTTGGGTTTTTGACTGACGAAGACCGTTTGTTACGGTTGAAAGATCGTAGTCTTGTTTTCCTATTTTCTTATTGTGGTTTGATCATTGATATATATATATGAATAATAATCAAAATAACACTTGATATAATAGATGGATTAATTTACCACAATGTTTCAAAAATTGTTTTCATTGTGGTAAATTAATCCATATATATATATATAACAAGATTCCATATAAACAAGTGAAATAGCATCAATGATCAAACCACAATATGAAAAGAAAAAAAATTAAGATCCTAGTCTGTTTTCCCATTTCATATTGTGGTTTGATCACTTATAAATATATAAACTATCTGGTAGAAAACAGCTGACAATTTAAGAAATCAGTCAGTTTTTATGTTCTTCATAGCATTACGTAAAATGAAAAAAAGTTTTTGCTGAGAACTAGAAATAAAATAGAGTTTATTTGAATGTGCTTAGTTGCGAATGGCTGCATTGAACGAGCCCCACTCTGGCTCGATGAAGGGACAGCGAGGTGCCGACTACGCTTGCTATAGACAAGCTCGACGAGCCGGCCTCCGAGGCACATTCAGGGCTTTCATCGCCTCCCGAGTCCAGAACCTCGACTCCATTGTCCGCCACTCTGATCGAGACCTCCCTGTTGTCAACATCAAGGTAACTCCATAACAGATGGCCGTTTGGAGCTTAATTGACATTGTGCAATTGAAGCATTACTTGAAAATCAAAAGGCTCTAAGTACCAACAAATTTGTTTAATCAAATTGCCAATCTTTGTATCAAACAATAAAATGGTCACTTATTTTCATAGACTTGATTGTATTACTGGTAGTAGTGTTAGTAGCATGGCAGTAGTAGTAGTAACGTAGTAGTCGATTCTATTCAGACAACTAGCTAAAAAGAAAAAAAAAGAAGAAGAATTGGTACACAGACCCTTTTGATTTAAAACTCTTCACTTACAAGATTCTTATGTAAGCATTAATATTTGGTTACATTTTTTTACATAGCTTTCCCGAAGAAATCAATATTTTCTAACATGTATAGATATTATTAAAATAATATATTATCTGTTTTAGATGTAAGTGTAATTTTATCCCAATAATGAAATATTATGACTATAATTACTCTGATTGTATAATATTTCCTTAATGTGAAAATACGAAATAACTTTCAATGGAATAGTTGTTAGTATTGTCAAAAACTCTGACTGGTCAAGAGAGTCGAATTGGGATTTGGTGGATCTGGTGAAGCCAGTGGTCTTTCATAATTAAGGTTATTTATTTCTGGGAGAAATTGAGAGTGATTGTGTGTCGAAGAGGGAGAGAAAGAGAGAGATGCGGACAGACAGAGGGATAAAAGAGAAAGGAGAGAGTGAGATGATGTGAGGGTGTGGACAACTCCCGGAAGTGTTGTCCTTCAAATTTTTTAGGAACCAGACGGCTCTAATATAATTAAATTTTATATTATTTAAATGTTTTGAGCAATGTCCTTTATTTCATACTGATCATACAAGCAAATTATTAACAAGTCTAAAAGAACAGGAGGTTAAGGTTGCATTGGCAACCTAAATCACAGGGAAACACACATAGGTTGGACATTGATCCTTAGTGATACCACATAAAGATGATTAAAATTTGGACATTGAGGAGTTCTAAATTTTGCCTAACTCAACTTTACTTAGTGTAGAGTTGCTTAACGAGTAACTGAATCGATCTGGCTCGAGACCCAAGGATTACAGTCCTTTTCGAGGGGTGACGTGCTCATTTATTCACCTCCCACGTTAATAAATCGAGGGCCAGAGAGTAGATATTGAACCCGGGATCTACCAGTTCAGAGACGATCACGTTGCCACTGAGCTAACCTGGCTCCCTAAAAGGACAGTATAATAATAGACTATATATAATAAAGAACTACTCTTAATCCCCTTATTTCTCACATACATATATCAAATATCTTGGCCAACAAAGCATGGGAACTATAAACAGAACTGCAAGGAAATTAGAGAAAATAAACATGAAAGTCTTAAAAGCATTAAAAATAATTAAAAAAGAAATAATTTCAATTAAAAAAGTAACCAATCATGAATTTAATTATAGTAAAAAAATTGAAGATTTATAATAATTAAGAAATTTCAAATTAAGTGTTTATTTCAATTTTATTCAAATTTCAAATTTATAATATTTTGTGTTTCTCTACAGTTGTTATGAAGTAGTGATTTTTTTTTAAGAAATTTAAGCGTGTAATATGCAATTATAGGAGATCCAATTTTAAAATATCAGCATTTATTTTTAATTTTATTGATATTAATAAATAAACAGAGATGCGAAATTTTTTTCATCAAATATGTTTCTTTATTTTTTAATAACTACAAAAATGTCGACGGTTTGTTAGAAAATGTTCATAACTTTCTTAATAGATAACTAATTTTTATTTCTTTCCTGACCAGTCCTTACATATATTTTTTATTACTATTAATAAAGTTAAGTGAAAATCCTATGGGGCTATCAGTTAAATTAGTTTATTATAAACAAATATATTTGGGTCATTATTTGTCTCCAATTTTTTTAGGTTCACTTTAATAAAATTATTGAAATTATTTTAAGAATTTAATAACCATGTGGCTTAAATCAGGCTTTTATAACTTGAATTTCATAGATGTTTCAACGTGTTTAAAAAACAAGTGAATACTGTTATTTATGAATTAGAGTTAACATTTATTTATTGTTTTATAGGGTGAGATTCTATTCAATTCGTGGAAAGACATCTTCTCTGGTGATGGTGCTTACTTTGCCCAACAACCAAGAATCTACAGCTTCAATGGAAAGAACATCTTAACCGATTTCTCATGGTAATGTTATATACATGCTTATTCTTTGTACTATAGAGGTTAGTAAAATCCATATTATTTTATATAAATCCCTTTTACTTGGTAATTAGTTGTAGTCGTCCGTCCGGTTCGCAATGTAGTGCATGATCCTTGAAAAATGCATCCTATACAGTCTTTTTTTTTTTGAGATGGCTGAGGAATTGAATAAGTCTGCCCTCCGATACTGAGGGTGTATTGCACTCCCAATTGTTTCGACTAATCCTTGTCAGATGAATCCCGAGTCTCTTAAGAAACACAGGAGTAACCTGACAGGTTCTTTGCATATTTTGTCAATTACAGGTCTTAATCTTAAACTTAACATCCTATTTGAGCCATACAAATAATAAATGATGTTCTGTTTTCTCCATCATGTTGCATTTTCTACTGAGTGGTTCTGCTGTAATTATCCCTAATCTATGTAGATGTTTTTTTAAAGTAATGGTGTCCTGTTTGGAAACCGACCATTACTTTGATTTGGCTTTTATTTAGTCTTAAAAGGTCATTTGTCGTTTTCATGGATGGTTCTTTGATCATTTGACTTGAATGTTTTTGGTCGGTAGTGGAGTTCCATGGATGGTTCTTTGATCATTTGTCTTAAATGTTTTTGGTCGGTAGTGGAGTTCCACCATGTTTTTTTTTAGTTTCTCGTCTTATATGATAACCATTGCAATGGCACTAGATATCTCACTGAAAGAATGAGGACCTAGAAGAGAACTTTCTGTTCCCTTCTTGGCCAGCTTGTCATCTATTTCAGCCTTGTATTCCACACTTACCAGGCACCCATATAAGGTTAATCTTATTATGGGTCGAAACTCTCTCTAGAAGGAGTTTTTACTCCCACACAAGTCTGGAGTTAACTTTGTAGGAGTTTATTAGCTTTGAGTGCTGCTTCAGTGTCACTAAAAATGAAGTATTATTCTATTACATAGTCTTACTTAATGAAGATTCTTCTATTACATAATTTTACTTAATGACGACTCTTCTATTACATAGTCTTACTTAATGAAGATTCTTCTATTACATAATTTTACTTAATGACGACTCTTCTATTACATAGTCTTACTTAATGAAGATTCTTCTATTACATAATTTTACTTAATGAAGATTCTTCTATTACATAGTCTTACTTAATGAAGATTCTTCTATTACATAATTTTACTTAATGACGACTCTTCTATTACATAGTCTTACTTAATGAAGATTCTTCTATTACATAATTTTACTTAATGACGACTCTTCTATTACATAGTCTTACTTAATGAAGATTCTTCTATTACATAGTCTTACTTAATGAAGATTCTTCTATTACATAGTCTTACTTAATGAAGATTCTTCTATTACATAGTCTTACTTAATGAAGATTCTTCTATTACATAGTCTTACTTAATGTAGATTCTTTTATTACATTGTCTTACTTAATGAAGATTCTTCTATTACATAGTCTTACTTTAAAATGCACTAAATTCGAAACCGGTTGGATGGCTACAACAGTTATTTACGAGATAATAGTATTTATCGAATAGTATCAATAATGTTATATGGTTTTAAAGGATTTAAGAGTATTTTCAGAAAGAAATATACATGTAAGTATACTTGATAAGAATTAGAAGTATTTCTCAAAATAAGCATTTCAATCTCAATATAATTAAAAAAGCATATAAAATGAATCTTATGAAAGTTATTCAAACAGACATCATTTCAGAAAAAATTGTTGAGAAGTAGTTTTCTCGTTTCATAAAAATATGAAAACTCGAATATATATATATATATATATTCTAGTTTGAGTGTGAGTCTGATGAAGACCAGTTTCTTTGATCAAAAGATTTTAGTCCCATTTCTATATTTATTGGTTGATATATATTATATATATCAACCATATATATTTATATTATATTATATTATATTATATTATATTATATATATATATATATAAACGGAAATAAATAAGTACAAAAGATTAGTATAGTAAAAAAATGTAAGGAAGTACACATTTGAGATAAGTACATTTATTGTCCTTAAATTTTGTTTTATGTTATTATTGTACCAAAAATTTAAACTGTAAGTATGCTTATGTGTCTTTTAGTTTATTTGTGAACAGTTTTTGTACTCTGATTGAACTGAAGTGTTTAGAATGTTTTTGTCATAATTAGAAGTGTTTGTCATAAGTTTTTTGAGTTTCCTGAATAACGATCTTGTTATTGTATCCACAGAATACAGTAAATTACCAATCGACATGCTAAATGAACACATATTAATCAAGTTTAAAGCTTTATTTAAGAAATATGGAATGTGTTGCTGGGGTTGGGGCGATTAAAGTTGTTTTTCTAATCGGCGAGGGTTGAGTGACCTAGGGCGTCGTTGTCGTTACCTTGGAGAGGCCCTAATTGACTTCAAGTTGATTTAAACAAATCAACAATTTCAAAACTTTTGAACTAATTTCTAAATGTTTATTAATATATTTCTTCTTTTTTATTAATAAGTATGACTTCTGTTATTGTATGTCTATGCTGATCTCTTTCTTTTTTTATTATTTTTGTTTCTTAACAAGAGGTTTCCTAGTTAACTTAGAATGATGGACTTATTCTGTGTGCTTTCTATATACGACGCCCTAGGTCACTCAACCCTTACCGATTAGAAAAACAACGTTAATCCCCCCAACCCCAGTAACACATTCCACCTTTCTTATATGAGCCGCTTATTTTGAAAGTGGCCTAATTCCATTTATGTTAAAATCGAGATATTTAAGGGTTTGCGTTTTACAAAATTTAAAAATATTGTCATTTTATTTATCAACTAATTTTTGTTATAAAAATTCTTAGTAATTTTAAATAAATTTTGTACAATTTGCTGCAAAAGGTAAAGATAACGTAAAAATGTAATTATTTAAATAGCTAGCTAAATTTTTTTGGAAAATGGAATTAGGCCACTTTCAAAATAAACGGCTCATATAAAGCTTTAAGCTTCAAAATGCATTCATATTTTGATAATGGCCGAGGACAGTAGAACATGTGTTCATTTATTACAAGATCATTATCCAGGAAACACGAAAAACTTATGCAAAAGCAAGTTTCAAGTAGTATGGTTTAATTTTCAACAATGTGTGTATACAAGAAGGACTGCTACCGAAATGTTGGCATAAACGAGTTTAGTGGAAGGTGTTTAAAGTAACGAACGGTCTCGTCTAATTCAAAAGTTCAAATTCACAAGTCGTACATCCTGAGGCTGTGTCGAACCAATTACAGGGAGTAAAGTTATCTAATAACAACAAAAAAATTAGTTATTGTAAAATATATTCTAGCCCTGAAGAGGACGTTAATGTACGTCGAAATGTTGACATGAAGGAGTTTAAAGTAACGGTTTTGAATTTATTTCAGTGAATGTTGAATTCTAACTGAAAAATTTAGAATTTCTGACATATTTATGAATTTCTTATTGTGTTTGCTTTTATTTTCCTGGGTTATCTTGTTATATACAGGTAGTATAGCATTATATCCCTGTAGCCAAAAATCAAATTAACACGAAAAACTTATCTAGTGTCAATTAAATTGTTAATAAAATATAATAGTAAAGTATATTTCCTGTAATATTATCCATTAAATCTGAAGTAAAAATCTTTCCTAAGGTGTCTAATAATTTGGGTGTATTACCGCATTTTGCTTGTTTATTGAATTAGCTTTAAAAAGTTGAGTTTTTTTTTGGTTCAGGCAAGAGAAGATGGTTTGGCATGGCGGACTGCGAAATGGTGAGCGAGCCATGGACCAGTACTGTGACGCATGGGAATCAGAAAGCGGAGTGGGACTAGCTTCTTCCCTAACACAAGGCCGCCTTCTCGGCCAAGAACAAGTCATCTGCGGCCGAAGGCTAGCGGTCCTCTGTATCGAAGTGACCTCTCAGGGAAGCGGTCAGAAGAGGAGACGGCGTAAGCGCAGCGCTCCTGCAGAACTCTCCCAGCAAGAGTACACGGAGCTTCTCGACAGGATATTCAGTCAACCCACTCCTTGATTATAAAAAAAAAAGATCATGTTTTAAAATGTTCAACAACATAAAATGTCTTTGCGAGGTTCATAAGAAAAAATGGAATGCTTGAACTGAAAAAGCAGTCTTTACCTGTCTAAGCTTTAAGGTTAAGCTAAGGTCAAACCAATTTAAACATTTTAAAATCAAACTTTTAATAACTGTAATCTTATGAGAGCTGATGGATTCACAATATTTATAAGTAAGATTTTATATGTAGCAACTGGCCATGTTAACAAAAACATAAAATATTCTTCAACTAAAGCAAAAAGAAAGCCACATTTGCATATTTCGGTAATCTTTTACCTTATATGTTATACATCGTCATAGCAGTTAGTTTTTTAATGATTTTTCTAGCAGTTACGACTCCTTCAGAGTAATAGCAGAAACAGTAACAACAAACAGTTCAGATTTTGAAAATCAATTTTTTGTTATTATTATTAGTAAATGCAATTTTGTTTTCAAGCGATTTAGTATAAGCTATTTCTGCATTAGTTCTAAGGAAGAACAAACTATTTTGTGTATAACGTTTGAAAATGAATTTAAAAAACTTCCTCAGTTACATTTAAAATTTCATACTCCCAACATATTAGTGAATTGAATCTATATTTTTAATTTATTGTTTTTGCGCAATCGTTTAAATTTTCAATTTTTTTGCACCGAGTCGTATTATTAACAGCTGTTAATGTCGCTCACGGACTGAGTGAACTGCAAGCTTCTTAAACATTTCTTTGTTTAGATTTCACAAGGTTAGTTTTAAATTTCATTATCGTTAGAGAAAACAGCTAGAACTAGATCAAAACAGATTGTAGTTAGGGATGTTGACGATTAGGCTTTTTAAGAATAAAATAATTAAAGAGCTAAATGTGTGTAGCTCAATTAAAAGGTCCAATCAACCTCAGACGCCATTTATCCAATAGGACAAGTTGAGCTGGCCTAGTAGTACCGAATAGAACTAGATCAAAACATATAAAAGTCAGTCCCGTTAGCGTGTAGCATCTGATTCAGTGTGTTCTGACTGTTGAACAAAAACACTAGGCAGGTTGTTGATTTTTACCTGCCGGTTTTTCTACTCATAGTAGTTTTCTCGACTGAGCTTTTAAAGTCAAATCAGTGCGCGTTAGTTTGAGTTTTGTTAATTAAATGTGTTCACCTTAGTTCTGTTTCTGATTTTTACAAGGATGTTGGCACTAAGGTTTTAACAATAACGAGGCCCTTCAAACGCATAGCCCAAATCAGCCTCAAACGCCAAACCAGCTGAGTTGGACCAATCGTACCAAACGAGCTTACTGATTGCTCTTAGCGTAAACGAATGTCTCAGAATATTAAAATCTGTTAAAAAAGACTGGAGGACACATATCATTCTACAACGATAATATCAAAACAATTTCATAACTATAAAACACTTACTATCTATCAGCTTTGTTTGAAAGGTCATAGAAATAGATATTTTGAACCGAACTCTGACAGGAGCAGATTAGAAGGAAGATGTTGAGTGAGAAATGTTCTAGGTGAAAGGTCCTATGTGTTTTTACACACATCCGTTTACCTGGAACATTTACTTACCCGTCTTCGTTTTCTGTTATAATCATATCCTGCTAACAAACTGTAGTTGTATTTTGATGACGAAATAAAAATTTTATATTAAGCGTTTTGTTTGATTCTGTGTCAGTCTTTAATTATGCGCGTGTCTTTTTTTTTATAAACGCATATATTTAGATTTTCAGTTTTAAATTATCAATATATAATCTTGCAAAAAATACTTGAAAATAAAACTTAGATGGAACTGACATCATTCACTTGAATATTTTGACACTCATTGTTATCAGGAGAAACAGTCAGTAGCCATCCAGATAGATAGGAGCCGACTAAACAGAAAGCTGGTACGTTATGAGCTGGTGCGTAAGCCTATCGGGTTTACGGCAAGCGATAAGGTGAAAAGGCAAAAACAGAAATAAAGAGGCACAAGACAAAATATAAGGAAAAGGTCATACAAAAATTAATTATAAATAAAGATATTATATATATAGGTGTATAATGTAATCGGGATTCGGTCAATTTTCCAGGATCGAAATCAAACTCTCAATGCCGACGTTTCGGTTTTATTTAAAACCTTTTTCATAGGCCTACAAACAAAGGATGACAAGAAATCATATATAATTTCTTGTCATCCTTTGTTTGTAGGCTATGAAAAAGGTTTTAAATAAAACCGAAACGTCGGCATTGAGAGTTTGATTTTGATCCTGGAAAATTGACCGAATCCCGATTACATTATACACCTATTCTATCCAACGGTTGATATATTATTGAATTTGTTATATATATATATATATATATATATATATATATATATATATAAAGTTTAAACCACAATGAAAAAAGGAAAACAATAGAAGCATACCCTCTTTTTGATTAAATCATCTCTGATCTGCTAGGTGTCATGTGTGTATATCAATAATGGAATAAGGGCCAAAGAACTAAAGAAACTACTGATAGAATTAACTTATACGAAAAAAAAACGCACAAAAATTACTACAAATATTTTCTCTTCGGACATTTATCAGAACTAGAAGTTAACCCAGTTTTCATGGGTTTTCTTAGACGCTTTACCTCTCTATTATGTATATAAAAAAAACACCAAAAAAATGGTATAAAAGTTCAAAGTTCTTATAGGTAAGGTTTTATAAATTATTTAGCAACGAGTTTCCTGAAAATCCCATGGTTTTTATTATTTTTTTCACTCGATATTGTGGTGATTTTATTGATTAGAGCATCGCGATTTACCGTTACCTGCCACATTTCACTACATGTATATTATGCGTCAATCTATATATAAAAGTATAAAATTCCTAAAGAATCTTAGATCTTTTCACCAGTAAACAACTTTATCAGAATCACTAATAGAGTAAATCTTTTTATTTTTGATTTATGAAGAATGTTACTGATCAAAGTAACAAAAAAAAGTTTTATCAGTCGGTTTGAATGCGATACTGGTTGAAGGATCTTAGTACAATTTCTGAAGTTTTTACTGTGGTTTAGAGTAAGTTTATATAAATATAGGTTATTTTGTTATCGGATTCGGTCAATTTTCTAGCTTCTAAAATCAAACTCTCGTTGCCTGCCAACGTTTCGTTTTTATTTAAAACCGTTTAGATAGTCAGAAGTAAGAATTTGTTGAATAAGAATGTTAAACTTATATTATTTAAACGAATAACTAATCTAGTTGAAGCTTTTCACGAAAAAAGAATGTGTATTCGTTTAAATAATGTAAATTTAATTGTCTTATTCAAAAAATGCTTACTTCTATGAAAAAGGTTTTAAATAAAAATGTCGGCAACGTGAATTTGACTTTTGAGCGTAGAAAATTGACCTAATATCGACTACATAATACACCTGTTTCATCAAACGGTTGGTATATATAAATTGGTAATATATGTAGCCAAAGAACTAAAGAATTACTACTGTATTGTTTGGCTAGATTTTATTTAACTTTATACGAAAAAAAAAACGCACAAAAATTACTACAAATACTTTCTCTTCGGACATTTATCAGAACTAGAAGTTAGCTCAGTTTTCATAGGTTTTCTTAGACGCTTTACCTCTCGTATGAGTGTGAGTCTGATGAAGACCAGTTTCTTTGATCAAAAGATTTTAGTCCCATTTCTATATTTATTGGTTGATATATATATTATTAATATATATATATATTTATATATTATATATATATAATAAACGGAAATAAATAAGTACAAAAGATTAGTATAGTAAAAAAATGTAAGGAAGTACACATTTGAGATAAGTACATTTATTGTCCTTAAATTTTGTTTTATGTTATTATTGTACCAAAAATTTAAACTGTAAGTATGCTTATGTGTCTTTTAGTTTATTTGTGAACAGTTTTTATACTCTGATTGAACTGAAGTGTTTAGAATGTTTTTGTCATAATTAGAAGTGTTTGTCATAAGTTTTTTGAGTTTCCTGAATAACGATCTTGTTATTGTATCCACAGAATACAGTAAATTACCAATCGACATGCTAAATGAACACATATTAATCAAGTTTAAAGCTTTATTTAAGAAATATGGAATGTGTTGCTAGGGTTGGGGGGATTAAAGTTGTTTTTCTAATCGGCGAGGGTTGAGTGACCTAGGGCGTCGTTGCAGTTACCTTGGAGAGGCCCTAATTGACTTGAAGTTGATTTAAACAAATCAACAATTTCAGAACTTTTGAACTAATTTCTAAATGTTTATTAATATATTTCTTCTTTTTATTAATAAGTATGACTTCTGTTATTGTATGTCTATGCTGATCTCTTTCTTTTTTTATTATTTTTGTTTCTTAACAAGAGCTTTCCTAGTTAACTTAGAATGATGGACTTATTCTGTGAGCTTTCTAGGTACGACGTCCTAGGTCACTCAACCCTTACCGATTAGAAAAACAACGTTAATCCCCCCAATTCCAGTAACACATTCCACCTTTCTTATATAAAGCTTTAAACTTCAAAATGCATTCATATTTTGATAATGGCCGAGGACAGTAGAACATGTGTTCATTTATTACAAGATCGTTATCCAGGAAACACGAAAAACTTATGCAAAAGCAAGTTTCAGCTAAGTATGGTTTAATTTTCAACAATGTGTGTATACAAGAAGGACTGCTACCTTAATGTTGGCATAAACGAGTTTAGTGGAAGGTGTTTAAAGTAACGAACGGTCTCGTCTGATTCAAAAGTTCAAATTTACAAATCGTACATCCTGAGGCTGTGACGAACCAATTACTGGGAGTAAAGTTATCTAATAACAGCAAAAAAATTAGTTATTGTAAAATATATTCTAGCCCTGAAGAGGACGTTAATGTACGTCGAAATGTTGACATGAAGGAGTTTAAAGTAACGGTTTTGAATTTATTTCAGTGAATGTTGAATTCTAACTGTAAAATTTAGAATTTCTGACATATTTATGAATTTCTTATTGTGTTTGTTTTTATTTTACTGGATTATCTTGTTATATACAGGTAGTATTGCATTATATTCCTGTAGCGAAAAATCAAATTAACACCAAAAACTTATCTATTGTCAATTAAATTGTTAATAAAATATAATAGTAAAGTATATTCTGTAATATTATCCATTAAATCTGAAGTAAAAATCTTTCCTAAGGTGTCTAATAATTTGGGAGTATTACTGCATTTTGCTTGTTTATTGAATTAGCTTTTAAAAGTTGAGTTTTTTTGGTTCAGGCAAGAGAAGATGGTTTGGCATGGCGGACTGCGAAATGGCGAGCGAGCCATGGACCAGTACTGTGACGCATGGGAATCAGAAAGCGGAGTGGGACTAGCTTCTTCCCTAACACAAGGCCGCCTTCTCGGCCAAGAACAAGTCATCTGCGGCCGAAGGCTAGCGGTCCTCTGTATCGAAGTGACCTCTCAGGAAGCGGTCAGAAGAGGAGACGGCGTAGCGCAGCCAGCGCTCCTGCAAACTCTCCAGCAAGAGTACACGGAGACGCTTCTCGACAGGTATTCAGTCAACCCACTCCTTGATTATAAAAAAAAAGATCATGTTTTAAAATGTTCAACAACATAAAATGTCTTTGCGAGGTTCATAAGAAAAGATGGAATGCTTGAAGTGAAAAAGCAGTCTTTACCTGTCTAAGCTTTAAGGTTAAGCTAAGGTCAAACCAATTTAAACATTTTAAAATCAAACTTTTAATAACTGTAATCTTATGAGAGCTGATGGATTCACAATATTTATAAGTAAGATTTTATATGTAACAATTGGCCATGTTAACAAAAACATAAAATATTCTTCAACTAAAGCAAAAATAAAGCCACATTTGAATATTTCTGTAATCTTTTACTTTATATGTTATACATCGTCATATCAGTTAGTTTTTAATGATTTTTCTAGCAGTTATGGCTCCTTCAGAGACGTGATAGCAGAAACAGAGTAACAACAAGCAGTTCAGATTTTGAAAATCAATTTTTTGTTATTGTTATTAGTAAATGTAATTTTGTTTTCAAGCGATTTAGTATAAGCTATTTCTGCATTAGTTCTAAGGAAGAACAAACTATTTAGTGTATAACGTTTGAAAATGAATTTAGAAAACTTCCACAGTTACATTTAAAATTTCATACTCCCAACATATTAGTGAATTGAATCTATATTTTTAATTTATTGTTTTTGCGCAATCGTTTAAACTTTCAATTTTTTTGCACCGAGTCGTATTATTAACAGCTGTTAATGTGGCTCACGGGCTGAGTGAACTGTAAGCTTCTTAAACATTTCTTTGTTTAGATTTCACAAGGTTATTTTTAAATTTCATTATTGTTAGAGAAAACAGCTAGAACTAGATCAAGACAGATTGTAGTTAGGGCTGTTGACGATTAGGCTTTTCAAGAATAAGACCCCTAAATGTGTGTAGCTCAATTAAAAGGTCCAATCAACCTCAGATGCCATTTATCCAATCGGACAAGTTGAGCTGGCGTAGTAGTACCGAATAGAACTAGATCAAAACATATAAGAGTCGGTTTCGTTAGCGTGTAGCATCTGATTCAGTGTGTTCTGACTGTTGAACAAAAATACTAGGCAGGTTGTTGATTTTTACCTGCCAGTGTTTCTACTCATAGTAGTTTTCTCGAGTGAGCTTTTAAAGTCAAATCAGTGCGTGTTAGTTTGAGTTTTGTTAATTAAATGTGTTCATCTTAGTTCTGTTTCTGATTTTTACAGGATGTTGGCACTAAGGTTTTAACAATAACGAGGCCCTTCAAGTGCATAGCCCAAATCAGCCTCAAACGCCTATCCAGCCGAGTTGGACCAATCGTACCAAACGAGCTTACTGATTGCTCTTAGCCTAAACGAATGTCTCAGAATATTAAAATCTGTTAAAAAAGACTGGAGGACACATATCATTCTACAACGATAATATCAAAACAATTTCATAACTATAGAACACTTACTCTCTATCAACTTTGTTTGAAAGGCCATAGAAATAGATATTTCGAACTGAAATCTGACAGGTGCAGATTAGAAGGACGATGATGAGGAACGAATGTTCTAGGTGAAAGGTCCTATGTGATTTTACACACATCCGTTTACCTGAAACATTTACTTATCCGTCTTCGTTTACTGTTATAGTCATATCCTGCTGACAAACTGTAGTTGTATTTCGATGACGAAATAAAAATTTTATATTAAGCGTTTTGTTTGATTCTGTGTCAGTCTTTAATTATGCGCGTGTTTTTTTTTTTTAATAACGCATATATTTAGATTTTCAGTTTTAAATTATCAATATATAATCTTGCAAAAAACAATTGAAAATAAAACTTAGATGGAACTGACATCATTCACTTGAATATTTTGACACTCGTTGTTATCAGGAGAAACAGTTAGTAGCCATCCAGATGGATAGGAGCCGACTGAACAGAAAGCTGGTACGTTACCAGCTGGTGCGTAAGCCTATCGGGTTTACGGCAAGCGATAAGGTGAAAAGACAAAAACAGAAATAATGAGGCACAAGACAAAATATAAGGAAAAGGTCATACAAAAAATTAATTATAAATAAAGATTATATATATATATATATCAATGATCAAACCACAGGTGGGTTTTTGACTCTGACGAAGACCGCTTGTTACGGTTGAAAGATCTTAGTCTTGTTTTCCCATTTCTTATTGTGGTTTGATCATTGATTGTTATTTCACGTGTTTATGTGAAATCTTATATATATATATATATATATGAAGTTTTAAACCACAATGAAAAAAAGGAGAACAATAGAAGTAAATGCTCTGAGGCCTTTCAATTTATGTCATCATCAGAGAGCAAAGTAAGAATGAGTAACTCAGTTGTTACTTGTTTGTTCTCTGATGATGACATAAATTGAAGGCCTCAGAGTATTTTTTTATTGATTTCCTTTTTCTATTGTGGTTAAACTTCATTGATTGCATCAAGTGTTTATTTACTGTGATTTTTCTGCATATATGTAAACAATTACCTTATATATATATGTTTGTATATATTTATATATATATATATACAAAATAATAATAAATAAATTAATAAAATAATATATAAAATCAAATAAATAACAAATGAACATCACGATTAAATTAAACTTGAGTCCAGGAGATGATCTGGCACCTGAGTATCAATTATATACGTTATATTTATCGTCGAAGTTTATTTACTCACTTATTTTATTTTTTGATTCAACTATATTATAATTTTTGTGTGCATTATTTATAATAATTACATATGTTATTTTTTCATTGTATAGTACTGTTATATCCATTTACTGTCCTTTTTTTTTCTTTATTTTGTCTTCTTCTACCTTTTAAATCCGTGGTTTTTCCTTTTTTCCCTTTATTTATATGTCAAAATATGATCAAGTATTATTTTTCAAAGCATATTCTCTTTTTGATTAAATCATCTCTGATCTACCAGGTGTCATGTTTGTATATCAATAATGGAATAAGGGCCAAAGAACTAAAGAAACTACTGATAGAATTAACTTATACGAAAAAAAAAACGCACAAAAATTACTACAAATACTTTCTCTTCGGACATTTATCAGAACTAGAAGTTAGCTCAGTTTTCATAGGTTTTCTTAGACGCTTTACCTCTCGTATATAAAAAAAAAACAACAAAATGGTATAAAAGTTCAAAGTTCTTAGAGGTAAGGTTTTATAAATTATTTAGCAACGAGTTTCCTGAAAATCACATGGTTTTTATTATTTTTTTCACTCGATATTGTGGTGATTTTATTGATTAGAGCATCGCGATTTACTGTTACCTGCCACATTTCACTACATGTATATTATGCGTAATCTATATAAAAAGTATAAAATTCCTAAAGAATCTTAGATCTTTTCACCAGTAAACAACTTTATCAGAATCACTAATCGAGTAAATCTTTTTATTTTTGATTTATGAAGAATGTTACTGATCAAAGTAACAAAAAAAGTTTTATCAGTCGGTTTGAATGCGATACTGAATACCTGTTGTTTTGGTTGAAGGATCTTGGTACAATTTCTGAAGTTTTTACTGTGGTTTAGAGTAAGTTTATATAAATATAGGTTATTTTGTTATCGGATTTGGTCAATTTTCTAGCTTCTAAAATCAAAGACTCGTTGCCTGCCAACGTTTCGTTTAATAGATTTTAAAACCGTTTTGATAGTCAGAAGTAAGAATTTTTTTAATAAGAATGTTTAAACTTATATTATTTAAACGGAATAACTAATCTAGTTGAAGCTTTTCACTAATAAAGAATGTTAATTCGTTTAAATAATGTAAATTTAATTGTCTTATTCAAAAATTCTTACTTCTGACTATGAAAAAGGTTTTAAATAAAACGAAATGTCGGCAACATAAGTTTGACTTTTGAGCGTCGAAAATTGAACCTAATATCGACTACATAATACACCTGTTTCATCAAACGGTTGGTATATTATTAAATTGGTTAATATATATACCACATGTAGAAAAAAATTATATGTATGTGTTTGGGCCTTGATTTTTATTTCACATGTTTACTAAAAGCTTGTTTTATATATGTAGTATTATGTAAGTTTTTTGAGGACTAGGTATTGGAAATAAACTTCTTCCGTTTCGATGCATTCTTGTCATCTCAGGGCTACTGCATAAGATATGGCTATAATATTTTCAAAAACTACATACAATGTTAATGTGAATTACTAAGTTAACAATAAAAAATTTAAAATACTTGTTTACATGAAAAAAATGGTTTTACAGCTTTTATTTGGCTATTCTTTAATATGTCCCAACTGTTTAAGATTACCTTGGAGTGAATATGGATTCTATTTTTACATCTTCGTTGTTGTTTGTTGTAACTACTTGTGTTTTTATCACCAATTAACATTACTAAAATGAATTTTCCAACCATTTTGACGGGGGGTGTGTAGGGTTTGAAAGGTTGCAATCTTATTTTCTAGCCCTGATGATGATGTAAAAACACATCGAAACGTTGGCACAAGAAGAAGTTTATTTCCAAGACCTAGCCCTCAAAAAAACTAATACTGTGTTGAATGAAGAGGTCAAGAACTATTTGTGAATAATATATATAGATATATATATATTATATACTTTGAAAACAGAAAGTATTACGAATGAAAACTACACAACCAGGATTCCCTTTCAATATTTTAACTCTTTTAATGGTCGTTCTCAGCAAAGGTACGGTGAGAAGACGAAGGCCAATAGCACTTAAGCAACGACGAAAGCTGAATGAAAAATAGCGAAAGCCATTTAATTAAAAAATGTTCAAGGTTTAATGTTTAAGTAATTATAACTTTAAACTAAGGGACACCAAAAAGCAGAGAGGCATTCACAATTCTCAGAAATTTTAGTAACAAGAGGTCTTCAGAAGTAAAGAATACAAAAGACTTAGAAACAAACAGGTTCATAGACTCCTTGAATAAGCATATCACTGTGTAACTGTTTGTGGGACCTTTTCAATACTAACTTGTATATTTCTTCAATTCTCATCAAAATAGAAATCTTGCAGAAATTATTGAGAATTGTTTTTGTATCTCATTTTTTTTTTATTTAAAATGTTAATTATTTGTTTACAATACATAAAAAACATTTTCAATAATTATTAAAGTTTTTTTTTACTTTTATAGTAATCATTTTTTAGATTATTTAATTCCCCTAATAACTGTTGTTTCTAAATAGATGTATTAATTTAATTGTATGAATAGAAATAGTCAAACCAATTAATTTTAATGATTAAATAATTATTTTAATTTGTGTTATAATTAATGTGTTGTATTATTTATTGTCAGAAATAATGATACCATTTCATTAATAATGAATTATGTATAGGAAATTGAACAATGCAAATAAGACATTAGGAACATTTTTAAATAAGTTATATTTGAATACAAACATTTATTATTTTCAGTATTTAAATATATTTAGTGGGTAATTTGATAATAAATAATTTAAAGAGTTAAAACTGTTTAATAATTAATTGTTACTTCTGTAATGTTACATACAGGTTACAACGCTATACAATTTATATTTGAAGTTCCTTATTACTATTCCTCTTAAGCTAAATCAGTAGGGAATTATTCTATTTTAAACGCGTTGTATACAACAAACATATCTTAGTTTAAAAGACAACGCAAAACAAATGCTCCAGTTCCTCTTAATGTTTAACCTCGAGTAATATCCTATTAAACAACTTTAATCACAATTGAAATAAATAATTATTTTTAGTTGAGTAGTTAGTAGTTATTTACATTCACATTTAATTTACATTTGTGAATAAAATATTTTTTGTAATTTATTGCATTGTTATTTATATGTAAAGAAAAATTATAAGTTAATACTTTTACGATAATTGTAAATTCTAAAATGAAACTTTCGACCACTAAGATCGTCGTCGCAGTCTGAAGGTTATGATGATGCTAGGTGTTCTATATTAATTCATTTCTATAACCTTTGCTTGTAATGGGTGTAATTCAAATAAGAACTATGTACAAAAGAAGGAAGATGAGGCAATATTTATCGCACTTAGTAATGGGTGATGGTAATGTTTGTGTGGGTGTATGGAGGAGGTGGAGGGGGGTTCTAATAGTATACTAAATTAGAATGGAAACATAAAATTAGTATGTTCATCCCATAGATTTATGGCAATATCTAAAGATGAAAGGATATTGATAGTATATCAAATTAGAATGGAAATATACAATTTTATCCCAGATTTTGATGGCAATATCGGAAAAAACATAGGAAAGCATAAAATTGATATTTTTGATTCATTAGTTCGATGGAAATGTCGGAAAAGAGAGCAGAGATCCTAATAGTTTGTAAAATTAGAATGAAAACATAAAATTGGTATATTCCATTCTAAATCTCCCTACCAAGCTTTTTGAAATACATTTGTAAATGTATGCAGTTCTTTCCAAGATCCAAAAAACTTGCTAGTTTACCAAGAGAATTTATTTGCTTAACTTTTTAAATTTGTTTTTCAGGCTATATTATCCACGATGCAAGCACAAGGCCTTGATTATGAGTTTGTGTGCGTTCAGAATATTTTCTTTTTGCCAGTGAAGGAAAGAAACTTTGTTTCTTAGAACATTAAGTCCTTTTGCCTCCTTGCAGCCAAATATAATTAGCTCTTTTTTTGCCATTCGTCATTAGAAGCGCTACTTAAAACTAATTTAGGACATCTTTGGGTATGTTTCCTGGTCATATCATCTCCAATTCCACGCAGTAGGCAGGCAAGGTCAGTTTTGACTCCGATTCTATAAAGGTGGGAACATATTTTTATTCCAAATGAATATTTCAATTACTAAATGTTTTAATGCTTGTGATAATAATTTAATATCTTTTTTATTGTAACTAAAAAAATTGTTCAATCACCTACTATATGTTATTATAACTATTCTCATAAAAGAGGTAAATATTGAAATTAAAAAAATAATGTAAATACAAACAAATAATTTAGTCCTCTGGTATTTAGTATTAAAAATACATAGAAAATCAAAAATTTAATGATTGGTCAGCTGGAAAATATATTACTCAAAGTACTGTAGCCACCTCATGCTTCTAGACTCTGACGACGTTTGTCCGTGGTGGAAAGGTCATTCGCTATAAATTTTAAAATTCAGTTTATGTATTAATTTATCTTTTGTTTCGAAACATCATTAAGATATATTTTATAGAATTTGTACACTTGAAAGCATATCATAAATGTTTTTTTTTTTTTTTTTTTGGTAATTCATTAAAAAAAATGTTCTGTGGCTATCAATATTTCTCATAAGAAAAACAGTTATATATTCAAATGTAATATATATTTTAAGTGTAATTGACCTAGGAAAATCTTATTAATCCTCGTAAAGCATGAACCTCGTTGAATTGTAAATAAGATTCGATAAATTTTGTCTGTGTATTAGCAATTATACAGAATTTATGCCTAGACTAACTGTATATTTGTGCCATATTCTCCAATGGAGATTATTAGATATAAGTTTTTTTTAAAAAAAAATTGTTTAAAATTACAAACTGAACCATTCGGCATATTTTTAACATTTTTAAACAATAGAAAATTGATGTGGTCTTGTTGGAAAAAATTGTTTTTTTTAATTCAAGAATAATAAAAATAGATTTTTAATAAAAATAAACAAAAATATTTACGTTTTGTTTTAGATGATTGGAAGTTTTTTATCTTAATTTTAAGAGTTATTTAAGTATAATTAGCTCAGGAAATAATAAATTATTTTGTTAAGAAACTGTTAGTATAAGGATTGCATGACAGTTTGTTATCTGTAATTTTTATGTAATAAAACTGGTCACATTAGTTCTTTTTTTTATGTATATAGTACCCTATAATAACAAAGTTTCTGGAAAAATAAAGTTATCAGAAATCAGTAATAGAGTTTATATTCAACACTGCTTCACAGGTGACGACTTATCAATATATATGTAAAAAGATTTCACATAAACACGTTAAATAACAATCAATGATTTTAAATCACTATTATAAACATTAGTAATGGTCTCTTCAAACTTGATACTTTCATTATGAGAGCAATAGCCTCTTCTAAGAGGGTTGACAGCTAGCGGATAGTTTTTTACTCTTTTCTTACTGTACTCCTTTGTTTCCCCAAACATCCCTTTTGGACATTAGTCCTTTCCTGCGTTTTCACTCTTTTGAAATACCACTCTTCCCTCCCACTCTTCTAAACTCCTCACCAGATGTTTTCTGCATCTAGTGTTTC
This sequence comes from Hermatobates lingyangjiaoensis, assembly GCA_026182355.1. NCBI lineage: Eukaryota > Metazoa > Arthropoda > Insecta > Hemiptera > Hermatobatidae > Hermatobates > Hermatobates lingyangjiaoensis. The sequence goes on from JAPFBL010000344.1 coordinate 375,030, forward strand.
ACTTAGGTTTTTGACTCTGACGAAGACCGCTTGTTACTGTTGAAAGGTCTTAGTCTTGTTTTCCATTTAATTTTGTGGTTTGATCATTGATCAATATAATGTATTGTTAAATATATTGACCGTGAGTTAGACACAAAATAAATGTTTATCAGGGCTCCGTTAGTTCTTCAGGTTCAAATTGAACTCTCATTGCCATTTAAAACCTTTTTCATTGGTAGAAGTATAAAATGTTGAAACAGAAAAACTAAGTATTACATTAGATATTATTTAGTTTTTCTCTAATATAAAGAAAAATTCCCTCTAATATCAAGATATAATTAAAGAATAGAATTAATGTGATAATATATAAATTATATCATTTGGTAAATGAATATAAATTTATTGTATTAAGTAAACTGAGTTTCAAATAATAACGACTCTAACAGCCAAATGGGTATTTTGATGATATTTACAATCGTGATTTCACTCTTTTTTATTGTTAATGTTACTCATTTAATATTAAAATATTAATTGTAAGACCTATTTTTGAATATTGTAATATTATAGTCCTTTCTACATTATCCTACTATATAAGCTGTATCATTGTTTAGGATTTCTGAAATAACTCTATAAGAAAAACAGCAATATGACCTTCATATACCTCAATACGAAATATGGATTTTTAGACGGAAATATATGTCTTGAATTGCAATAAAATAAGTTTTGCATATTGGTTCTGTATTTGTGTGAGTGTGTGTCTATTTCCAAAACAGCTATTATCACCAAATATCATATTTAAATTCTCTTATCTTTGAGAAAGTACAGAAAGTTCTATGTCCAGAAATGGACTTTTTTAGGGGGTACTTAAATGACAACGGAATATACCAATATTTGAAACCAGAAAGCATGCCAGATTTTAATTGTAATATTATTTTGTCTGTGGACGTTTAAAATTAAATTTCCATTAAGTTATATTGGATAATTTCAAAAATTATATCTCCACACAAAAAAAAAGTGTTTAATACCAAAACTAACAACGTGTTTCGAACATTTAGTGTTCTTCTTCAGGTTACATCTAAAAAAATATACCTATCTAAAAAAAGTTCCATTAAGTTATATTGAGAATTTCAAAAATTACGTCTCTACACAAAAAAAGAGCTTAATACCAACACTAACAACGCGTTTCGAACATTTAGTGTTCTTCTTCAGGTTACATCTAAAAAAAAATATACATATCTGTGAGCTTTAAGAATATCAGAGTGAATTATTTGAGATTTATTAATAATAACAATGTACCTATTCATGTTGAATGAAATCACTATTGAGGTTTCTAACAAGGGAATTAGTATGTAAAATGACTTAATTAATCCTGAACCTTAATAAAACATGACAACATATTGAAACATAAACCAATTTATAAGTAACAATGTTTTTTAAATACCTGTATTATTTAGATGTTACAACGGGACCTAGGAAGCACTGAGGGTGTCTCCTTGACAAGGAGAAATTCAACATTTATATATTGTATTCAATTTCAAATAATTCACTCTGTTGTTCTTAAAAATTACAAATATGTATATTTTTTTTAGATATAAACCTAAAGTTCGAAACGCTTTGTTAGTTTTCATATTAAACTTTTTTGTGTGTGTAAGACGTAATTTTTGAAATCCCCCAATGTGAGTGATCACCACACTATAACAGAGTGCAAAAGTAATGAACTTAATACGTTAAATTGAGACCTTTAATTTATTTATATATTATATATATATATATATATATATATTATATATACTTATCAATCCTACTTAGAAGGAACATACTAACAGTCAAGCTTAATGAAAATAATTTTTTTAATGTTACCTTTTTGTTTTAGGGGCCAGGTTAGCTCAGTGGTCACGTTCTCGCCTCTGGGCTGGTAGGTCCAGGGTTTGATCTCCACCTCTCCCTCGATTTATTCACACGGGAGGTGAACAAATCTGAGTATGTACCTTGTTTCTCGAGGAGGAAGTTAAACCGTCGGTCCCGAGCCTGTACGATGTCAGGTACTCGCTAAGTATCCCTACTCGAAATGCACTTGAGTTAGGCAGATTTGGTACATTACTCCCAATATAGAGTCTGTAGAATCACCGATCAAACAAAAAGCGGTAAACGGCTGACGTTGTCACCCGCTTGGGTATCGGTTTAAACAATAAAAAAAAATTAAATAAAATTTAGTTTACGAAAGTTATTTTTTTTAAATCACCAAACTAACACACGTTTTTGTATGGCCTTTGTTATTATTTATGGATATTCTTTTAATAGTTTTAATTTTTTTATATTTTCAACAATTTTTACTATCACTTGTTTAATTAGAGTAACAGCATATTCATAAGGCTTAAAAATTAGACTTTAGCTCTCAAAAAAAAAAATAATATATTTTTATTAGGATTATATTATGACACAAGCTCAAATAGTCTACATAATGCTTTAACTTACCATGATCTAATAAACTTGCATCATCACTGATGACATGACCACAACGAATAGCATAAGGTTATTCATTTTAGTATGATACAGAGATTTTTTATTCTATATAAAACAAATAGTAACATTTAGAGGTTATTTAGAATTATTATTATTACTGGCAAACATCAGAGGTTATTCAGGGTTGGTCAAACAACAAACATTTCTCTTTCATAGGCCAACGTTTCATAACCTTTGTAAAGCATCATCAGTACTGTACACTAAATATATACGTCAAGCAGATAGATTCAACGGAACACTGTGTGAAATGAAAATATTACAAAACTCTCCTAAGATGACAGATCTCACGAACTTTGGGATTTTTTTTATTAAGAGATTACTACATGCGAAACTATATGATCATTTGTGTATTATTGCTAGAACCAATTAAAAAACAATGTACTGTCTTTACTAATATAATTTCTTGCAAACTCAACTCAGTCTATCCGGAAGATGGACATGGTTGTAAATTGGTTGAGTAAGAAATGACCTTCACGACGAAACACAGTAAATTCTTCTTGAATAATTTATTTATATTGTTCAAAGTTTTAGACCTAGATTAACTGAAGTCACTTTCATTCAGTTTTTTATATATTTAATTACACTAGCTGTTTACATACTACTGTTTTATTCTTTATATAAGTTTTATATTTTTATCTTAATTTACAAAATTCAAATGGATTAAACTGATCAAATATGCATAAAATCAGTACCTACCGTATTTTAAATTAAGAAATGTTAAAGTAGTGGACGTTTAGATTAAAAAAAATCCCATTTAAAAAAATTAATGATAATAAATACCTTCCAATTTAATTTAAAGAATAAATAAAAGATTTTTTCTCAATTGTAATATTTTATTCAACTTTCACTGAACTAAATATATGATACTTACAGTATAACTGGAGCAGAGATAAAATAAATATCTTGATTTAAGAACCTTATTTATTATGCTTTGAAAGCTGTTCTTCTCAGTTAAAACTACAGACATTCTGTCCATATCAATACTTAATTGATATGTGATAAAAACATTATTACATTCCTTTTTCTTGAATCTAATGTAATTTTTCCTTGAAAATCAATATAACTGTTTATACATCCAACATAAAATTATAATCACTTTTATTCTGCTAATTTTTTGTCAGAGAAATTCTCTGAAATGAAACTGCTAATTTATTAGCAGTTTTTTTTCTGCAAACAAACCATCCTCCCCAATTGCTCAAGACGGCAAAAGAAATTCATTAAATCAAACAAGGATAGCACAATTATTATTAGCTGTAAAAGAAATACCATCTTTATGGTTAAATTTAGTCTTGTTTTTTATCAATCAGGAGGTTTCAAATTGGTGAAAATCTGAACCATTGAACTGGATGTAATCACACTTCTTTCTGATGAAGATAATTTTTATGAATTATCAATACATTTAATTAATATGTTTGAGAATAAGATATAAGTTGTCAATAAATTAGTACAGTCTGACTTGGTCTCTACTCAATTTCATTTTCAGGAAAAATGTGTTGAGGGTCCGTTATCAAATAATTTAACGAAAGGAGATTCTTGATGTCAGCTTTTATTTTACACAGTTCAAAACAACACATTCAAAGCTACACATTTAGTCAACGTATACAGAAACACATGGTTCTCATTCAGGTTGTGCAACACTGGTTCATTACAGGTTGTGCAGTCCCCTCAGGCATGTTTTTAAATGTCCCACAACACTCTCCCTCATTTAACAACAACATCAAAAAAAAACTGAAAAACAAACAATGATTTACATATCTACAAGTCCCAATCGGGAACACAAATCAGAATGTCGGGGCCTAGGCAGAGCTTTAGTTAAAATATCGGCAAGTTGGGCGGTTGATGGTACCTTTTGTACCTCCACTTCTCCATCCAGGACTTGCTCACGCACAAAGAAGTGTCTTAATTGTACATGCTTAGTACGCTTGTGATATTCTGGATTCTGAGCAAGTCTTAGTGCGGCTTCATTGTCAATGTGGAGTTTAGGAGTATTGATATGAGTCACCTCAAGTAAGAGTCTCTTCACCCAGACCATTTCTTTGACAGCTTCACTCGCAGCCACTACCTCTGCTTCAGTAGTAGAGATTGCAACCGATGACTGTCTTTGACTGGCCCATGAGATAGCACCACCAGAATACAGACAGAGTATACCAGATGTAGACCTGCCTGTCTTGCTGTCTCCTCCATGGTCCGCATCACTGAAGCACTCAAGATTCCCATTATTATATTCAGACTTATAAAGAATACCATAGTCCACAGTTCCCTTAATGTAGCGAAGAATCCTTTTGATTTTTGACCAATCATGCGCGGTAGGATTCTCCAAAGATCTGGATGCAACTCCAACTGCATACGAGATGTCAGGTCGAGTACCAGTCATCAAATACATGAGTGACCCAACGGCTTGTCGGTAAGATGAAGCTCCAAGTTTACTGCTTGCACACGAGTCTTTGACAGGTTCCGAAGGGCAGTTGATAATGGGAGTTGAAATAGGGTTGCACTGGTCCATTCCAAGCTTTACGAGAATCCGTTTGGTATACGTGGACTGACTGATCTTCACAGATCCATCATCAGTCTGGTTTATTTCGAAACCAAGGTAGTATGAGGCAGGTTTGTAGGAAATTTTAAATTGTTCCTTCAAATTACAAATGAATTTGTTGAGCATGACATTGTTACTGGATGCAACCAAACCGTCATCAACATAGAGAGCCACCAACAGTTTATCAGACCCCTTTATTTGAATAAAAAGGCAAGGGTCAGCTGAGCTTTGTTTGAAGCCCAAGTTTAACATGAAGGTACCAAACCTCTTATTCCAGCAACGTGGTGCCTGTTTTAACCCATATAAACTTTTGTTTAATCGACAGACACGGGAGGAACCATCTTGATAGCCTTCAGGTTGTTGAATGTAGATCTCCTCATCCAGACTTCCATATAAGAAGGCGGTTGAAACGTCAAATTGTGTTAGACTTAGTTTTTCACTTGCTGCAACGCTGAGAATTGTTCTAATTGTACTAGCTTTAGCAACAGGACTGAAAGTTTGCTCATAATCAGTCCCTTTCTTTTGAACAAATCCTCTCACCACAAGTCTAGATTTGTAGCGCTCAATAGTGCCATCAGAATGATATTTTAATTTATAAATCCATTTACAAGGAATGGCTTTCTTACCCGCAGGTAGTTCTTGCAAGTCCCAGGTGTTGTTGTCTTGCAAGGAGCGAATCTCAGAGTCCATTGCCTGTCTCCAAAGCTTTGACTGACGACTCTCAATAGCTTCCTCGTATGAAGTAGGTTCTTCAACATCTGAAATGTTTTCATTAATCATGACAAAATCCGAATATCTTGCCGGCTTTTTCAGTATGTTGCGATCCCGAAGAGCAGTCCTATTTTCGACAGATTCGTCTTCTGAAACGTGCTTCTCAAAAGCACGTTTTGGAGATGTTTCAGAAGGCTCGTTAGGTGTCTTGTCACATTCCTCTTTAGGTATATTATCACGTTGAACTCGAAGGGGAGTCTCTTCAAATGTAACGTCACGAGATCGTATAAGCTTGTTAGTGCTTTTACACCAAATCCGATACCCATCCGCTTCATATCCAATCAAAACACCTTTGACAGCCTTAGGATCCAACTTGTTACGTTTTTCTTTAGGAACATGAGCGTAACATTTTGATCCGATTATTCTTAGGTGTTTCAGGCTAAGTTTTCGTCCTTCCCAAAGCTCAAATGGGGAGATACGCGGTTGACTGTGAGTGTGAGTCTGATGAAGACCAGTTTCTTTGATCAAAAGATTTTAGTCCCATTTCTATATTTATTGGTTGATATATATATTATTAATATATATATATATTTATATATTATATATATATAATAAACGGAAATAAATAAGTACAAAAGATTAGTATAGTAAAAAAATGTAAGGAAGTACACATTTGAGATAAGTACATTTATTGTCCTTAAATTTTGTTTTATGTTATTATTGTACCAAAAATTTAAACTGTAAGTATGCTTATGTGTCTTTTAGTTTATTTGTGAACAGTTTTTATACTCTGATTGAACTGAAGTGTTTAGAATGTTTTTGTCATAATTAGAAGTGTTTGTCATAAGTTTTTTGAGTTTCCTGAATAACGATCTTGTTATTGTATCCACAGAATACAGTAAATTACCAATCGACATGCTAAATGAACACATATTAATCAAGTTTAAGCTTTATTTAAGAAATATGGAATGTGTTGCTAGGGTTGGGGGGATTAAAGTTGTTTTTCTAATCGGCGAGGGTTGAGTGACCTAGGGCGTCGTTGCAGTTACCTTGGAGAGGCCCTAATTGACTTGAAGTTGATTTAAACAAATCAACAATTTCAGAACTTTTGAACTAATTTCTAAATGTTTATTAATATATTTCTTCTTTTTATTAATAAGTATGACTTCTGTTATTGTATGTCTATGCTGATCTCTTTCTTTTTTTATTATTTTTGTTTCTTAACAAGAGCTTTCCTAGTTAACTTAGAATGATGGACTTATTCTGTGAGCTTTCTAGGTACGACGTCCTAGGTCACTCAACCCTTACCGATTAGAAAAACAACGTTAATCCCCCAATTCCAGTAAACATTCCACCTTTCTTATATAAAGCTTTTAAACTTCAAAATGCATTCTATTTTTGATAATGGCCGAGGACAGTAGAACATGTGTTCAATTTATTACAAGATCGTTATCCAGGAAACACGAAAAACTTATGCAAAAGCAAGTTTCAGCTAAGTATGGTTTAATTTTCAACAATGTGTGTATACAAGAAGGACTGCTACCTTAATGTTGGCATAAACGAGTTTAGTGGAAGGTGTTTAAAGTAACGAACGGTCTCGTCTGATTCAAAAGTTCAAATTTACAAATCGTACATCCTGAGGCTGTGACGAACCAATTACTGGGAGTAAAGTTATCTAATAACAGCAAAAAAATTAGTTATTGTAAAATATATTCTAGCCCTGAAGAGGACGTTAATGTACGTCGAAATGTTGACATGAAGGTGTTTAAAGTAACGGTTTTGAATTTATTTCAGTGAATGTTGAATTCTAACTATAAAATTTTGAATTTCTGACATATTTATGAATTTCTTATTGTGTTTGTTTTTATTTTACTGGGTTATCTTGTTATATACAGGTAGTATTGCATTATATTCCTGTAGCGAAAAATCAAATTAACACCAAAAACTTATCTAGTGTCAATTAAATTGTTAATAAAATATAATAGTAAAGTATATTCTGTAATATTATCCATTAAATCTGAAGTAAAAATCTTTCCTAAGGTGTCTAATAATTTGGGAGTATTACTGCATTTTGCTTGTTTATTGAATTAGCTTTAAAAAGTTGAGTTTTTTTTTGGTTCAGGCAAGAGAAGATGGTTTGGCATGGCGGACTGCGAAATGGTGAGCGAGCCATGGACCAGTACTGTGACGCATGGGAATCAGAAAGCGGAGTGGGACTAGCTTCTTCCCTAACACAAGGCCGCCTTCTCGGCCAAGAACAAGTCATCTGCGGCCGAAGGCTAGCGGTCCTCTGTATCGAAGTGACCTCTCAGGAAGCGGTCAGAAGAGGAGACGGCGTAGCGCAGCCAGCGCTCCTGCAAACTCTCCAGCAAGAGTACACGGAGACGCTTCTCGACAGGTATTCAGTCAACCCACTCCTTGATTATAAAAAAAAGATCATGTTTTAAAATGTTCAACAACATAAAATGTCTTTGCGAGGTTTCATAAGAAAAGATGGAATGCTTGAAGTGAAAAAGCAGTCTTTACCTGTCTAAGCTTTAAGGTTAAGCTAAGGTCAAACCAATTTAAACATTTTAAAATCAAACTTTTAATAACTGTAATCTTATGAGAGCTGATGGATTCACAATATTTATAAGTAAGATTTTATATGTAACAATTGGCCATGTTAACAAAAACATAAAATATTCTTCAACTAAAGCAAAAATAAAGCCACATTTGAATATTTCTGTAATCTTTTACTTTATATGTTATACAGCGTCATATCAGTTAGTTTTTTAATGATTTTTCTAGCAGTTATGGCTCCTTCAGAGACGTAATAGCAGAAACAGAGTAACAACAAGCAGTTCAGATTTTGAAAATCAATTTTTTGTTATTGTTATTAGTAAATGTAATTTTGTTTTCAAGCGATTTAGTATAAGCTATTTCTGTATTAGTTCTAAGGAAGAACAAACTATTTTGTGTATTACGTTTGAAAATGAATTTAGAAAACTTTCACAGTTACATTTAAAATTTCATACTCCCAACATATTAGTGAATTGAATCTATATTTTTAATTTATTGTTTTTGCGCAATCGTTTAAACTTTCAATTTTTTTGCACCGAGTCGTATTATTAACAGCTGTTAATGTGGCTCACGGGCTGAGTGAACTGTAAGCTTCTTAAACATTTCTTTGTTTAGATTTCACAAGGTTAGTTTTAAATTTCATTATCGTTAGAGAAAACAGCTAGAACTAGATCAAAACAGATTGTAGTTAGGGCTGTTGACGATTAGGCTTTTCAAGAATAAACCCCTAAATGTGTGTAGCTCAATTAAAAGGTCGTATCAGCCTCAGACGCCATTTATCCAATAGGACAAGTTGAGCTGGCCTGGTAGTACCGAAATAGAACTAGATCAAAACATATAAGAGTCGGTTTCGTTAGCGTGTAGCATCTGATTCAGTGTGTTCTGACTGTTGAACAAAAATACTAGGCAGGTTGTTGATTTTTACCTGCCAGTGTTTCTACTCATAGTAGTTTTCTCGAGTGAGCTTTTAAAGTCAAATCAGTGCGTGTTAGTTTGAGTTTTGTTAATTAAATGTGTTCATCTTAGTTCTGTTTCTGATTTTTACAGGATGTTGGCACTAAGGTTTTAACAATAACGAGGCCCTTCAAGTGCATAGCCCAAATCAGCCTCAAACGCCTATCCAGCCGAGTTGGACCAATCGTACCAAACGAGCTTACTGATTGCTCTTAGCCTAAACGAATGTCTCAGAATATTAATAAAATCTGTTAAAAAAGACTGGAGGACACATATCATTCTACAACGATAATATCAAAACAATTTCATAACTATAGAACACTTACTATCTATCAACTTTGTTTGAAAGGCCATAGAAATAGATATTTCGAACTGAAATCTGACAGGTGCAGATTAGAGGACGATGATGAGGAACGAATGTTCTAGGTGAAAGGTCCTATGTGATTTTACACACATCCGTTTACCTGAAAACATTTACTTATCCGTCTTCGTTTACTGTTATAGTCATATCCTGCTGACAAACTGTAGTTGTATTTCGATGACGAAATAAAAATTTTATATTAAGCGTTTTGTTTGATTCTGTGTCAGTCTTTAATTATGCGCGTGTTTTTTTTTTTATTAACGCATATATTTAGATTTTCAGTTTTAAATTATCAATATATAATCTTGCAAAAAAAACAATTGAAAATAAAACTTAGATGAAACTGACATCATTCACTTGAATATTTTGACACTCGTTGTTATCAGGAGAAACAGTTAGTAGCCATCCAGATGGATAGGAGCCGACTGAACAGAAAGCTGGTACGTTACCAGCTGGTGCGTAAGCCTATCGGGTTTACGGCAAGCGATAAGGTGAAAAGACAAAAAACAGAAATAATGAGGCACAAGACAAAATATAAGGAAAAGGTCATACAAAAAATTAATTATAATAAAGATTATATATATATATATATCAATGATCAAACCACAGGTGGGTTTTTGACTCTGACGAAGACCGCTTGTTACGGTTGAAAGATCTTAGTCTTGTTTTCCATTTCTTATTGTGGTTTGATCATTGATTGTTATTTCACGTGTTTATGTGAAATCTTATATATATATATATATATATGAAGTTTTAAACCACAATGAAAAAAAGGAGAACAATAGAAGTAAATGCTCTGAGGCCTTTCAATTTATGTCATCATCAGAGAGCAAAGTAAGAATGAGTAACTCAGTTGTTACTTGTTTGTTCTCTGATGATGACATAAATTGAAGGCCTCAGAGTATTTTTTTATTGATTTCCTTTTTCTATTGTGGTTAAACTTCATTGATTGCATCAAGTGTTTATTTACTGTGATTTTTCTGCATATATGTAAACAATTACCTTATATATATATGTTTGTATATATTTATATATATATATATACAAAATAATAATAAATAAATTAATAAAATAATATATAAAATCAAATAAATAACAAATGAACATCACGATTAAATTAAACTTGAGTCCAGGAGATGATCTGGCACCTGAGTATCAATTATATACGTTATATTTATCGTCGAAGTTTATTTACTCACTTATTTTATTTTTTGATTCAACTATATTATAATTTTTGTGTGCATTATTTATATAATTACTAGTTATTTTTTCATTGTATAGTACTGTTATATCCATTTACTGTCTTTTGTTTTCTTTATTTTGTCTTCTTCTACCTTTTAAATCCGTGGTTTTTCCTTTTTTCCCTTTATTTATATGTCAAAATATGATCAAGTATTATTTTCAAAGCATATTCTCTTTTTGATTAAATCATCTCTGATCTACCAGGTGTCATGTTTGTATATCAATAATGGAATAAGGGCCAAAGAACTAAAGAAACTACTGATAGAATTAACTTATACGAAAAAAAAAACGCACAAAAATTACTACAAATACTTTCTCTTCGGACATTTATCAGAACTAGAAGTTAGCTCAGTTTTCATAGGTTTTCTTAGACGCTTTACCTCTCGTATATAAAAAAAAAACAACAAAATGGTATAAAAGTTCAAAGTTCTTAGAGGTAAGGTTTTATAAATTATTTAGCAACGAGTTTCCTGAAAATCACATGGTTTTTATTATTTTTTTCACTCGATATTGTGGTGATTTTATTGATTAGAGCATCGCGATTTACTGTTACCTGCCACATTTCACTACATGTATATTATGCGTCAATCTATATAAAAAGTATAAAATTCCTAAAGAATCTTAGATCTTTTCACCAGTAAACAACTTTATCAGAATCACTAATCGAGTAAATCTTTTTATTTTGATTTATGAAGAATGTTACTGATCAAAGTAACAAAAAAAGTTTTATCAGTCGGTTTGAATGCGATACTGAATACCTGTTGTTTTGGTTGAAGGATCTTGGTACAATTTCTGAAGTTTTTACTGTGGTTTAGAGTAAGTTTATATAAATATAGGTTATTTTGTTATCGGATTTGGTCAATTTTCTAGCTTCTAAAATCAAAGACTCGTTGCCTGCCAACGTTTCGTTTAATAGATTTAAAACCGTTTTGATAGTCAGAAGTAAGAATTTTTTTAATAAGAATGTTAAACTTATATTATTTAAACGAATAACTAATCTAGTTGAAGCTTTTCACTAATAAAGAATGTTAATTCGTTTAAATAATGTAAATTTAATTGTCTTATTCAAAAAATTCTTACTTCTGACTATGAAAAAGGTTTTAAATAAAACCGAAATGTCGGCAACATAAGTTTGACTTTTGAGCGTCGAAAATTGACCTAATATCGACTACATAATACACCTGTTTCATCAAACGGTTGGTATATTATTAAATTGGTTAATATATATACCACATGTAGAAAAAAATTATATGTATGTGTTTGGGCCTTGATTTTTATTTCACATGTTTACTAAAAGCTTGTTTTATATATGTAGTATTATGTAAGTTTTTTGAGGACTAGGTATTGGAAATAAACTTCTCCCGTTTCGATGCATTCTTATGTCATCTCAGGGCTACTGCATAAGATATGGCTATAATATTTTCAAAAAGTATATACAATGTTAATGTGAATTACTAAGTTAACAATAAAAAATTTAAAATACTTGTTTACATAAAAAAAATGGTTATTCAGCTTTTATTTGGCTATTCTTTAATATGTCCCAACTGTTTAAGATTACCTTGGAGTGAATATGGATTCTATTTACATCTTCGTTGTTGTTTGTTGTAACTACTTGTTTTTTTATCACCAATTAACATTAGTAAAATGAATTTTCCAACCATTTTGACGGGGGTTGTGTAGAGTTTGAAAGGTTGCAATCTTATTTTCTAGCCCTGATGATGATGTAAAAACACATCGAAACGTTGGCACAAGAAGAAGTTTATTTCCAAGACCTAGCCCTCAAAAAAACTAATATTGTGTTGAATGAAGAGGTCAAGAACTATTTGTGAATAATATATATAGATATATATATATTATATACTTTGAAAACAGAAAGTATTACGAATGAAAACTACACAACCAGGATTCCCTTTCAATATTTTAACTCTTTTAATGGTCGTTCTCAGCAAAGGTACGGTGAGAAGACGAAGGCCAATAGCACTTAAGCAACGACGAAAGCTTAATGAAAAATAGCGAAAGCCATTTAATTAAAAAATGTTCAAGGTTTAATGTTTAAGTAATTATAACTTAAACTAAGGGACACCAAAAAGCAGAGAGGTATTCACAATTCTCAGAAATTTCAGTAACAAGAGGTCTTCAGAAGTAAAGAATACAGAAAGATTTAGAAACAGACAGGTTCATAGACACCTTGAATAAGCATATCACTGTAAGTGTTTGTGGGACCTTTTCAATACTAACTTGTATATTTCTTCAATTCTCCTCAAAATAGAAATCTCGCAGAAATTATTGAGAATTGTTTTTATATCTCATTTTTTTTATTTAAAATGTTAATTATTTGTTTACAATACATAAAAACATTTTCAATAATTATTAAAGTTTTTTTTTACTTTTATAGTAATCATTTTTAAGATTATTTAATTCCCCTAATAACTGTTGTTTCTGAAATAGATGTATTAATTTAATTGTATGAATAGAAATAGTCAAATCAATTAATTTTAACGATTAAATAATTATTTTAATTTGTGTTATAATTAATGTGTTGTATTATTTATTGTCAGAAATAATGATACCATTTCATTAATAATGAATTATGTATAGGAAATTGAACAATGCAAATAAGACATTTAGGAACATTTTTAAATAAGTTATATTTGAATACAAACATTTATTATTTTCAGTATTTAAATATATTTAGTGGGTAATTTGATAATAAATAATTTAAAGAGTTAAAAACTGTTTAATAATTAATTGTTACTTCTGTAATGTTACATACAGGTTACAACGCTATACAATTTATATTTGAAGTTCCTTATTACTATTCCTCTTAAGCTAAATCAGTAGGGAATTATTCTATTTTAAACGCGTTGTATACAACAAACATATCTTAGTTTAAAAGACGACGCAAAACAAATACTCCAGTTCCTCTTAATGTTTAACCTCGAGTAATATCCTATTAAACAACTTAAATCACAATTGAAATAAATAAGAAGTCTTATTTGGTTGTTAAATATTTTTAGTTGAGTAGTTAGTAGTTATTTACATTCACATTTAATTTACATTTGTGAATAAAATATTTTTTGTAATTTATTGCATTGTTATTTGTATGTAAAGAAAAATTATAAGTTAATACTTTTACGATAATTGTAAATTCTAAAATGAAACTTTCGACCACTAAGATCGTCGTCGCAGTCTGAAGGTTATGATGATGCTAGGTGTTCTATATTAATTCATTTCTATAACCTTTGCTTGTAATGGGTGTAATTCAAATAAGAACTATGTACAAAAGAAGGAAGATGAGGCAATATTTATCGCACTTAGTAATGGGTGATGGTAATGTTTGTGTGGGTGTATGGAGGAGGTGGAGGGGGGTTCTAATAGTATACTAAATTAGAATGGAAACATAAAATTAGTATGTTCATCCCATAGATTTATGGCAATATCTAAAGATGAAAGGATATTGATAGTATATCAAATTAGAATGGAAATATACAATTTTATCCCAGATTTTGATGGCAATATCGGAAAAAACATAGGAAAGCATAAAATTGATATTTTTGATTCATTAGTTCGATGGAAATGTCGGAAAAGAGAGCAGAGATCCTAATAGTTTGTAAAATTAGAATGAAAACATAAAATTGGTATATTCCATTCTAAATCTCCCTACCAAGCTTTTTGAAATACATTTGTAAATGTATGCAGTTCTTTCCAAGATCCAAAAAACTTGCTAGTTTACCAAGAGAATTTATTTGCTTAACTTTTTAAATTTGTTTTTCAGGCTATATTATCCACGATGCAAGCACAAGGCCTTGATTATGAGTTTGTGTGCGTTCAGAATATTGCAAAGTTCTTTTTGCCAGTGAAGGAAAGAAACTTTGTTTCTTAGAACATTAAGTCCTTTTGCCTCCTTGCAGCCAAATATAATTAGCTCTTTTTTTGCCATTCGTCATTAGAAGCGCTACTTAAAACTAATTTAGGACATCTTTGGGTATGTTTCCTGGTCATATCATCTCCAATTCCACGCAGTAGGCAGGCAAGGTCAGTTTTGACTCCGATTCTATAAAGGTGGGAATATTTCAATTACTAAATGTTTTAATGCTTGTGATAATAATTTAATATCTTTTTTATTGTAACTAAAAAAATTGTTCAATCACATACTGTATGTTATTATAACTATTCTCATAAAAGAGGTAAATATTGAAATTAAAAAAATAATGTGTTTTGAAAACGTAAATACAAACAAATAATTTAGTCCTCTGGTATTTAGTATTAAAAATACATAGAAAATCAAAAATTTAAAGATTGGTCAGCTGGAAAATATATTACTCAAAGTACTGTAGCCACCTCATGCTTCTAGACTCTGACGACGTTTGTCCGTGGTGGAAAGGTCATTCGCTATAAATTTTAAAATTCAGTTTATGTATTAATTTATCTTTTGTTTCGAAACATCATTAAGATATATTTTATAGAATTTGTACACTTGAAAGCATATCATAAATGTATTTTTTATTTTTTTTTTTTTGGTAATTCATTAAAAAAAATGTTCTGTGGCTATCAATGTTTCTCATAAGAAAAACAGTTATATATTCAAGTGTAATATATATTTTAAGTGTAATTGACCTAGGAAAATCTTATTAATCCTCGTAAAGCATGAACCTCGTTGAATTGTAAATAAGATTCGATAAATTTTGTCTGTGTATTAGCAATTATACAGAATTTATGCCTAGACTAACTGTATATTTGTGCCATATTCTCCAATGGAGATTATTAGATATAAGTTTTTTTTAAAAAAAAATTGTTTAAAATTACAAACTGAACCATTCGGCATATTTTTAACATTTTTTAAACGCGTTGGTAAGTGTGTATGCATAATTTTATAATCTATGTTGAAAAAACTTGAATAACATTTTCTAGATACATAGTGGAAATATGCAGTTTTATACTTCTGAAGATTACATCATGAAGTAGGTACTTTACCCCTAAAAAATTACAATTTTTTCATAGATGATTTGTTTCGTTCTAGAGTCAATGTTCTCTATTATTACATAGTTAATGTTCTAGATTTCATTAATGTTCTTTTATCTTTAATATTGTCAATATATAACGACACTATGATACAAATTTCATCAATTTTGGGATATTTGAAAGTGTAATGTGTCACCAGAAGAGATAACTATCAAATAACAATTTATGCAATAATAGCGATATTAATTTGGTGAAACAGAATCTCTATATTCAATTATATGTCAATTTGTTTTGATAAACGTTTGAGAGAGTTTACAAAAACATAGCAAATAAGTAGTAAAGTCAATGACAAAATACTTGTAGATCTTTTGTTTTATTAATTATTCTTCAATTTACCGGGTAATAATACCCTGGATTTAATGATACATAATATATTTGAACTGTGAATCTATAATCAACTATCTTGTTATATTCATTTCAGATGAATATAATGTAAGCCAATGTATTACAAATATATTTTGTTTTAAAAATAGTATAGTAATCAGTAATATATGATCTATTGAAATAATTTATGAGTCAGGATGTGAATAACAGAATAATTACTTAACTATTCACGTAAATAAAATATTGAGGGAATAATTCAAGAATTACCTCTCCACACAAAAACATTTTAATATGAAACTAATAACGCGTTCAGAACACTTGGTGTTCTTCTTCAGGTTAATAAAATAAAATATTGAGGGAATAATTCAAGAATTACCTCTCACACAAAAACATTTTAATATGAAACTAATAACGCGTTCAGAACACTTGGTGTTCTTCTTCAGGTTAATAAAATAAAATATTGAGGGAATAATTCAAGAATTACCTCTCACACAAAAACATTTTAATATGAAACTAATAACGCGTTCAGAACACTTGGTGTTCTTCTTCAGGTTAATAAAATAAAATATTGAGGGAATAATTCAAGAATTACCTCTCACACAAAAACATTTTAATATGAAACTAATAACGCGTTCAGAACACTTGGTGTTCTTCTTCAGGTTAACATCTGCACTGTTGAATGTCGATCTACGGGAAGGAGTTAGAAAGAACTTTAACTTCTAAGATATACTCTAAGTTAGAGTCCTTTCTAAATCCTTCCCGTAGAATGACCCTAAACATTGCAGATGTTAATCTGAAGAAGAGCACTAAGTGTTCGAAACACGTTGTTAGTTTCATATAAAACTTTTTTTGTATGGAGACGTAATTATTGAATTCCCCCAATATGAGTAAACACCACACAATTACATAAATTATGAAGTTTAAATATGATGAGAAAATGGTTTAAATAAATTACAATTAATGTAGAGTAAATAATTTAAAATACAATAAAATAATAACATATTATATTTCTTGGTAAGCTGTGATGAATGTTTTAAAAATCATTTGTATTATTTTTAGAATGAAACTTACAATCCATTATGTTTATATTATGTTCCATTAATCCCTTCAAGCCATTATTCCCAATTTCATTACATATAATTCGACAAAGTGAAAATAATCGAAATGAAAAACAAATACTTATACTTCATTACTTATGGTTATATTTTGTAATCTCTCTCTCTCAAATGATTATGTGCTCTTTTATACTTCTGAATATTGATCATGAAGAAGTGACTTTATAATGAAACTAGTACATTAATTACTAATATAAACAAGTTTATATTACCAATTTCTTTGAGTTTAAAGAAATTGGCAATATAGTTATGTATACCAATTTTATTAAGTCTAATGAATAACGCTGTCATTATTTAGCTTGTTTCTTTCGTTAGAATTAATAATTTGATGGATTGCATTCATGAGTGAATGTTACTGATCTTATATACATGCTATTATTACTTGAATGATTTTGTCTGTCAATTTCAATTTCTTAATCATAGGTCCTAAATTAATCCTATGACACACCTTTATGTTTACTATTTAAAAGAAACATATTTTCCAAACATTTCCTAATTTATCTAAACAATCGTGTTACTACATTTTCATTTTAACTATCGAAATATTGAAGCTACATTATATTATTTCAGTTAATTATATAAAATGTTAATTATTTTTGATAATGGCTTTTCTTCCAGTTAGTTGAGTGTAATGTAACCTGTAGGTTTTTTAGAGTAAAAAAAAAAAGGAAAAATGTTTAAAAGGTTTTGAAAGGTAATTGTATGATAGGTTGTGTTGTAGAAACCCCAAGAGTCCATGTCCCCGGGGCGTTACAAGGCATTTCGCTACCAACATTGACCACTGGCTCTAGTCTTGGATTTTTTTCAGTCTAAAATAATTTGTGAGAAATATATACCAACATACCTATAAATCAGCTTTGGTCAAATAAGGTTATTAATTGTTACATAATTAGATGCAACGGCAATATTGCGTTGATATTAAAGACTAAGTCTATAATATATAACATATATATATTAATTTGGATTAAAAGTAAGTATTTTTAAAGGTAATATAAATATTTTTTTAAAAAATGAAGAATATTAAACACAAAATAAAAACAAATGGTTCTATTTAATTTTTGAACATTTTGTCTCAAATGGAGGAATGAATATTCAATACATATTATCTCAGTAATCTACAGATTACCTTTTTTTTTTGTAAAAATATGTAAAAGTAAGATGTTTAATATCTTTTCTGTGTAATGGTAGTGCAGGTAATCATTTACGTTATCATAATTATTGGTCATAGGAAACGTTTGTCTTTGCAATATATTAAGGCTAAATTTGATACCTTTCCCTGTTATCTTTAGATAACATATAATGCCATTAGTTCTATCAGAGCAGTAATAGTAATTTGGTAGTGGCAAAGTTTAAATTTGTGATTAAGAACCCATGTTTTCTCAGAGAATTCCTTAGAGAAGAACAGTTCCTGGTATTGCCCAATGTATATACATGTAAATGCATACTTACAAATATATTTTGTTTTAATAATAATACAGTAATCATTAATACATTATTCATTATAATGATTTATGTCTTAGGATGTCAATAACAAATAATTACTTAACCGTTCACATAAGTTAAAATATGATGAAAAAATAGTTTAAATAAATTACGATAAATGCACTGTAAAGAATTTAAAATATAATAATGACTTATTATATTTCCAGGTAAACTGTGATAAATGTTTTAAGAATCATTTTCAGTTGTATTCTTTTTAGAATGAACTTATAATTCATTTTGTCTCTATCATGTTTGATTAATTTATTAAAGCCAGTATTCCCAATGTCATTTCAAAGGAAGTTTTGGTTCTTGAACAGTAACAGTTTAGTCTTTAATCTAAAGCGATTTCAAGAGTATTTCAATATCTTTGGGAGTTCTAGTTTAATTCTATAGTGAAACGATTTTAGAAACTTTCTACTTGAAAAGGTGTATCGTTTTAGAAGGAGTTATATTCAGATAATTTTCCTCTTGACCCATCTTTCATCAATTTCTGGAGCTTGCTGCATAAACCTAAAAGCCTACATTAATTTTATGATAATTTCATCTACCTATCCTTGTGTAAAGTTAATTTCATTATTTAATATATCCTGTAGTCCATCTAGATTTAAGATTATGAGATATAAGATAGATGTATTATAGTTCCTCAATTAATAAATCTATTGTTAGAGCTAATTTAATGTATTTGAAGTCGTGTTATCAAAAGCCTCATTAAAATTGATAACAGTCCAGAGTTTTCTATTTTGCTAACTAAATTTCTTCAACAGGCTCTGATGATTTACTCTTGTGATATGTATATTTTCACTTACAAAGGTGTTTATTTACCAAAAATTTCACTTATTACCACAGACAAAACATAATTTCAAGGTAGTGGAATAAGTTATTATTGTATTTACTCATTGTTGGGTAAACAAGTTAATAAAACAGTCTCCACATGTAAAAGTTTAATAATCCTAATATTAAGTTTAGATTATAAAAAATATATTACAGTATGTGGAGACTATTTCATTAACTTTTTCACACTATAATGAGATAGAACTAAGTAGTTGTATTACTCTTCCAATATTGCAAGGTCATGAAATATTCATAGCAAGATAGTAAATCGATAATATACGATTTCAAGTTTATCGAATCATTGAAGATGTAATTAGTTGCTAATTTGATAGAAAAAAAAAATGAACTAACTTTCACATCCTTCAATTTTACCCAAATAGAACTCAATAGTTTTCATTTTTAGTGTAGTATTATTCTTCCAATATTGTAAGATCATGAATTCATAGCAAAGATAATAGGTAATACAGAATTAATATTATCATTACAGAAGTTATCGAATCATTGGAGATTTAATCAGAAGCCATTCTGATATAGAAAAATACGGAAGTAACTTTCACATCTTCAATATTACCCAAAAGCAATGATGTTCTTAAACATACCAAGAACTATAATATGTGTAGTTCTGGCATTAAGATTTTTTTAAAAAGGAGGCATGAGATTGATATAACACCTTCATTGGTTGATAATAACAACCTATCACAGGCTTTAAAAATATTATAAGATTTAAGGTTGATTTGGGTTTACTGTTCTAGTTTTAAGGATTAAGCCCTTCTACAAAACATATTAACTCATTAAAATGTCTTTATAATTTCTTTTATTAATATAAAAATAGTAATTATATATTATTCGGTTGTGTTATAAAATTTAATTCAATGTAAAAGAATCCAATTTGTACAGAAGGTTATTCATTGTTCCAAGTTACTCTTGGATTGGGGCCCAGGTAAGCCCAGTAACAAGTACTCTACGATGTCAAGTACTCGTTAAACTACTTGAGTTAGCAAAATTCAGGACGAATGTAGAATGTTCATTGTATGGTATTTAAACGGCTAAAGTTCAGCCTATGCGTGATCCTTTATAGGGCTGCCACTGTAACCTAACCTAACCTACTCTTGGATTAAAGATTATCGTTAATCGGAACCAGTCGAAATATGCTTATAGCTTTCTAATGTTCTGCTTATTCTGTTGACACAATCTCATTATTATATAAGTAGCCGCTTGATGTAACCATAACGCTTCTTCTTGCACAAGTTATTTGAAATAAAAAGTGTTCAGCTCATTCTCTGAAAGGTTGCTATTTTTGGGTATAGTTTCATTATGAATATAAAAATAATGGTTAGAAAAATAATGTAATTAAGCGTTTTTAGTCGAAAAATTTAAGACACAACCAGAAAAATACAAATGGCTATCGTATTCACCTAGAAGTTTTAAATAGACAGTATGTTAAATTTCCGTTCATTCAGAGTATTTGATAGACAATTAAAAAAGTGTTTTCTAGAAATATATATAAGTTCCTCTAGCATTTTATAACAAAAGAAATGTTACATCATTGCTATTTAATTTGAAAGAAAAAAGTACCAAAGGATTTAACAAAGCAATCTAATTAATGCTATAAAAACTAAAGATTGACTTTTGTTCTTAATAAACTTTAGTATGAGTATAATTTAGGTTTGCTTTATGTAAATTTAACTATTTGGCGTGCTTAAGTATAACTATTTTTAATGGAAATCAATAAAAAATGACACATACACTATTTAAACAGCACTGAAGGTGAAAACTACGTAGTGAAGTTGTGGTTCTTGTGTGACCAAAAAAAAAAAAAAAAAAAAAAATCTGGAGTGGCCTACACTCAACTTTACTATAAGTAACTTAATATCAAATTTCTTGAGTACATAACACATAACGTCTCATTTAAGCATAATGTAAACATCTAAATGGGATATGATTATTAGTCTTTCATTCCTGAGGTAGTACAGATAGTGATTGAAGGACATATCAATATATAAGCATATTTTTGTACATCACAGAGCTGATGCAAATAATTTCATTAGTATAACTACAGCAGTAATAACATTTTTGAAAAACCAAAGTCAACATTTCTTGATACGAAATATTCTCGTACAAGAGAACATGGCTTTTGTTCAAATAGCCAGTGGATTTCTTACATCGTTTACTTGACATCCTTCTACATTGAATATTAAAGTAAAATTTTTCAAATTTAAAACAGGAAAATACCCTTATTTTATCTGAAAGACATCATAAACAGCTAAGAAAAAATGTTGTTTTAAGATGATTTATAATTAAAGATGTACGATAATTATATTTATTAATCTAAACGAAAGATTACAAATTTGAATTATCTTTTACATTTTCGGTTTTTATAGAATTATTATACTCGGAATATTATGGCTTCTTAGTATTTAATAAGATCATTTTCCTTCCCCTTTGTCAAATAACATATATACGAATTTTTTTCTGAGTGAGTGTTATCCTTTTCCTGCCTCCTGTACTCTGTTATAAATTTGCTATGAATGTATATTGAGAAAAAAATATATTAGTAATTAGCCAGTTTACATACTCAAATCGAAGTCAAAGCCAGCTATTCAATATAATTTAAATCTTTTATAGTTAGTAGCTTCTAATTTTTGAAAATAATAAATATGAACTATTAGACTAGAATTGTAAAAAAAAAAACTGGATATTTCTCAAACATAAGTCCTCTTCCTTGAGGAAAGAGTCATTCATCACATTTAAATAGCATGGAAAGGTACTACATTCACAATGATAATGTAATTGTAACTGATATTAAGTTTTGCTCAAGAGTGCAATATATAGATTTATTAAAGCATTTTATGAGACAAATCCATCATGCCATGGAAGACATGGAAGAAATTTATTAACTGAATTGACTGAAATAAAATTGATGTTTAGAGGGTTAATGAAATGATTTGAAATGTTTAAATGACTTATATGAGGTGTAAGAAGAATAATAAGTCATTACATTTATTTAAATAATAAGTGTAAGGATTTAAATCTTCTATTACACAGATAATCATATTTTTTTTTAGAAAATCAAGGTAACATTACTAGAATATTGATGTGAGCTTTTGCTTAAAATGTAAAACGAAAACTGAAATGAGAACATAAAGATTTTAATGAAGTCGTTAAAAATTGACTTTGCATATGTGGATATTTCACCTTATTTCAATTGAAGGCACAGCTTTCATAATTAAAACGTTTATTGCCAATGTTTAATCTTAAAGATTTACTATTTTTAATTGGGCTATAAATACAATACTTTAATTGTCTTCTTTAGATTGGAAAGAGGTGACTATGATTTAGAGGTTTTTATATGAATATAGTTAAAAGAAAATGTCATATTATTTAGCACAATTTGTCTTTATGGACAAGGTTTTAACGTAGACTTCTTTAATTAATTGGGCTATAAATACAATACTTTGTCTTCCTTATATTGGAAAGGGATGGCTATGATTTAGAGGTTTTTACATAAATATAAAAGAAAACATCATATTATTTAGCACAATTTGTCTTTATGGACAAGGTTTAACGCAGAGTTCTTTAAATAAATAAACCTTACATTTATTAAGGTTTCACATTGAGCTAAAAATATTGCAAAGCGACTAATACGTTGATGCTTTTACTGGAAAATAAATGCCTGATTTATAATCTAGAGGTAGTGGATAACAGAAATTCACATTACAAACCCAACTTTATGAATATATAATAATATTTGTGAAGAATGTAACGTGTAAAACAAATATCTACATGAATAAAACACACCAAAGTTATTACAATCCCATATTAGTAACAAATATGTTATTACTGGTTATTTTAAGACAACTATATCTTTCTGTACAAAATAAACTACTTTTTCTTACTAATAAATCATATCTAATGCTAATAAAATATTATCGAGAATATTTATTTAGATAATTGAAATTAAACAACAATTTTGATGCACAGTTCAAAGATTGAATTATACTGCAATGAATAATACCTAATTGTTATAAGTTATGTAGGTTATATTAATTTATAATTGAAAGTAGACTTTCTAAAACTGTTTGATGTTTTTAATTTCAATTATTTATTTCTAAGCTAAAGCTAAGTATTCTTGAGTTTGGTCATAAAAACATACATCTTCATATTAGTATCACGTTTAGTATGACTTATTTGGCTTTATCAAAGCTAAGAAATTAGTAAAAAGCACAATTAACAGTCATTAAAATCTATTGTGCAGTTTAAATGACTAATTAATTAGAAGAAGTAATGACATAAATAGTAGTTTTATCAGAAATGTATAACTAATCACACATTAAAGCTACGATTTTATTTCTTACTTATTGTTAACACATTAAAACTGTAGAACTGTTTTTAAGAATAATAATTATGTTTTAATGATTTGTTAACTCTAATAATAACAAAAAAACGTGAAAAAGTTGGGATTGTTGTGATGTATAAATGTTTTACATTTGGTTGGAGACCAAACCTACTAAAATATTCTTTTTTTTTAATGTAGATAAACCATTGTTATGGGTTAATGTAATTTTATCAAATTTGATGTAGTCATTAATTTTCATTGATTAACTTTATTACAAAATTCATATTTTTATAATAATAATTGTATTGAAATAATAGTTATAAGGGAGAAATAATTAACTAGTAATAATAATACTACTCCTATCAGTTTCTAAATCTGGATATAGTCTACTCCAGATTCTGTGATAAATTTAAGAAAAATATGACTTTATTTGTGTTAATTTGATTATCTATTTCTATAGAATTAATAAAAGAATATTTCCTATTATCATAATATTTGAAGTTTGTTGATATAACGTTCTGGTGAAAGCGCATGCGTGAATCATACTACTATAGCCAATGATAGTTGAGTATACATCTCATCATCAGGAATTAACCAATTATATTAGCAGATACATGATTTTGAATCAGTTGTTGTTCGGTTTTCTTACGAGTAGCAGTATACGCGTCTTTTTTCCAAAACTCCAGGTAATTTTTCTAGTTTTGTCATCTATTTGATATATTTATCTACAACATTAGAATAATGATAGTACTTATGTTGTGTTAGTGTTTAAAAAAAGGTTTTTTTTTCTTTTTAATAAAGATGTTATTAGTTACATGAATGCAAGTAGTAACACTTGACGACGCCATGTTCAATTTATAAAACAAACCAACTTAATTTCAGAGAGTCACCAACAGCATTTTATGTTGGTTCTTTGATTTTTCTTACTTTCTGTTAGAATAAAACTTCATTTTAAGCATTGTTTTTTCATATAATTTCATTTTCACAATTCACTATTAGTAAATCCAAATCAAATTCAAATCTATAAATTATTAAATCATATATCTTTTTTAAAACTGGAATATAAAAAAAATAACATAATTAAATTCGCTAATTTGTTATATTCTGGCTAGTAATAAATAAGTTAGACTAACTATTAATGATGACTGTTTATCAATCATTGATTTTCTTACTTTCAAATTCATAATGAAATCTTTTATTTACAACTTGCAGACGTTGCCCGTCTTTGATGAGTATTTTACGAAAATTCAGAGATGATACGTGTATTCCAAAATATTATTAGAAATCATAGAATATGTAATAGAAATACGAGTATTACTAGCACACTCCACAACAGTCATTAGATATGTTATTTTACAGTCATTAGGAGCTTATTTTACGTTTTACAGCTTAAATTTGATTATATTTTAGTCATACTTATTTAGTATGCGGATGGGTAGGTATCATTTTTATAAAGTGAGCAAATTATGACAAACGCTAACGAAATTAATAAACGCTAAAATCAACTAACAATACCTACTTGCTACAGTAAACATACCTTCTTATTTTTAGCTGTATACCTGTGTATAGCTTTGCTTCTACATTGAATTTCCAATCCATTCAAATCCTAGATTTTAAGTTAGCCATAGAAAAATATATTATCAAAGTTTCAGCTCGCTATGACTTATTGTGGCTGAGTTTGATTGTGACAAAATTTTTGGACAAACAAACAGACCATAACTTAAAATAAGTTATTTACTTATTTTTTTTATCGAAATTACAATTGATATTTTTCGAGTATAAGAGTGGATACCGTTACTCTAATATATAAAACGTATAGATAACTTGAAGTGAGTCAGTTCTAAGCAATGTACAGACAAAACCTTATTTACATATATATAGATGATGATAATAATGAAATAATGTTCATCTGAAATGCTGTATGTGTTATGTTGATGTGAAATGGTGTGAATGATAGCATTGCCGAACAAAAAAAAAAAAATGTGTCGTGGTGCCTAAGATGTTTTAACTGTTGTTACCTAATTTAAGGGCGCTGATTCCAGAAATGCTGTTGCTTTTTCTATATCAGGTCTAGTTTTTCTGCTACGGTATACCTCTCTCTCACTAGGAAGGCGATAGCTACAATAAAGGCATGCAAATCGAAGAAACAATATTTTCATTTAACTTGAATCACATTAAAATATTGCAATACATTTGGATTTCAACGTATATTCTTCACAAAATATAGTAAAACACATTTGGTTTGTTTAAGGAATGTCGCCTTGGAGAAGATATAGCAATGCTTACTTTTTACTCCAACAATCGGCAACGCAAGTAAAAGCTTTAAGGTTTGTGATGTCATGATTACTTAACATTGATTATAATAACAACCTACATTAGTAATTATGACGCTAGAATGTTTTTAGCAATACGCCTAATTGTAAGGTATTAAAAGTAAACATCTCAATAACATGACTTGATGAGAAGAAGTTATACTTTTCGGAATTAGCACCCATAATTAATCTAAATCAGCTGAGAAACCTTAGGCATCGAAAAATGTGTTGACGAGTGTAGTCGGTATTCAAACGTTGTTGAGTCTTGTTTTCCATTCCGGCTGTCGTCTCAAAGCCATCTTTTCAATAGCATTGCTCCTGCATTCCTTCGCTTTCCTAATCATCTAATATTGCAACCCTTTTGTCCAGTTCGCATTCCTCAATCCGAATCTGTAGTCAGACAGCTTCTCTACTCACTTCTTCCTATGTAATTTATCGCCTTTTGTAGCGACAGACGTGAAAGCACCAGCTTCAATTTAATACATCGTCTTTACAAAGGGAGATTGAAATTACTTTCACTCCTATCTCAAGCTTCGAACTTTCCGAAAATGCTAAAATTAAAATTAAAACACTTAAATGATAAATTGTAATTTTTAAATAATTAATTTTCTTCATAAAATAAATGTACCATTTCATTTGATTACAGTGTTTAGATTTGTTTTCAAAGCTTATAGTTATAGTGGTTCTAGGGTGGGAAGTATGGTTTGTTTGATATTTAGGTTAGGTTATAGTGGCAGTCCCACAAGGAAGCACAAGTAGACTAAATATTGACCCTTTATGATAAAACAAAATGAAGATTGATTCTACAATGGGAGTCCTAAATTTTGACAAACTCGAGTATATTTAGCGTAGGAATCTATACTGAATACCTGACATTGTAAAGGCTCGGGGCCAACAGTTTATGCTCTCTCTGAAGGACGACGTGTTCAAATTTATTTACCTCCCTGACTAAATCGAGGGTCAGAGTGGGTATTGAACCCTGGACCCACCAGTCCAGAGGCAATTCGTTGTCACTGGGCTAACCTGGCTCCCTTGTCTGGTATTTAGCACACTTTTCAGTTATGGGTAAACTACATTACCTGCTTGATTCCACATTGATAATCCTTAATCGTATCCTTTACTAAGGTTTATTGGATAAGAGATCTTTAACAAGTACCTGGCACTGTTCATGTTTTCGACTGATATTTTACGTCCTCTCTGAGTGACGTCATGCACATGATATTCTGTCACGTTCATGAAAAATCCAAGATCATGGTCAATGTGATCAATTTAAAATTCATATCATTAGTACTAAAGGCAAACTAATTGACAATGTTATAAAAGTATTAATAACAGAAAATTCTGTTCTTTTTACAAACATATCATTTCAATTCCTATTAAATGTTATTGTTATTTGATTAGTTAACGTACACCTTAAGTATATCCGAATTTAACTGAAGAGTATATTTTTTTTTATCACAATATTCGACTCTTTTCATATTTTATGCCTCTATGATCTGAAAAGATACTTACCCTGTTTATGACAAATACTAGCTAAAAGTCTTACAGTACATCTTTACAATTAGTGTTGCCCAAGTTAGCAAGCAGGAGAAAGTCTCTTTTTAGAGCTGCATTACTCCAAAGTACAATATTGCACGAAACATCTGTTTTTGGTCATAGTAAAGATGGGAGGTGCTCTAATATTTATCTATTATCTCATCCTTATTATTCTCTGTCTAATGATCAAATATTGTCGCAGGAGGTCGGTGTTTATTCTCAGGAAACCTCAAAACGATTATTGGGAAGATGTGACTCCGCAATTATTTGGCTGCATAGTTATACCATTTGTGTCCTGAATTCAGCCACTCTGATAGCACATTCACTACCAAGAAGGTTCAACAATCACTGCTGTTAACAGTCAAGAAAATTGGTATGAGTTAAAGAAACCCTTACAATAAAGAAAAAAAAAAGATATACAAATGAATCTTATAAACTTTTATTTAAATAATTTATGTGCACATCAGTAATTTCAAAATTAATAACAAATGAACCTCATAATTTCCATATATTAACACATAAATTTTATACTAACATTTTTTTCAGTTACTGTATTTTACTTTACTAAAACAAAAGTACAGTAATCATAAAAAAACGAGTTTGAAATGTTGATAGGTTTTATGTGTTTTCAGGTCCCTTTGAGCTAATTATTGTAATTTTTTTGTATTTTAATATTTTTATATATTTTCAAATACATCGTATGGAAAAATCCATCAGTGGGTGTATATCCAGTTTTCGTTATGATGTCATTTATATTGAATCATAATTGGACGCATATGATTGGTAGTTGACTGATGGTATACAGCCAATGGGAGTGGGAAAACACTTACTTTATTGGGCAGTAATGCATCATGGGTAATGATGCCATTATACTTCGTATAATAACGAGTACCACTTGTTTCCCGCTCATCAAATCATTCCAAACACTTGAATTGTTCCTTTTATTTTAATGTAAGTATTGGATTTCATGAATTATTGAACTAAAAAGGTTGTCCTTGTAGATTTGTTTGCCTTATTTCTTTTATAAGTCTCAGAAATTATTATAAATAATTTATTAAAATTGTTTTTTTACGAGATTTCGTTTACTTACATTTAGGTTAAATTAGTAATTCGTTTCATTATTTTTAATGAATAAACAATGTTATTATGTAAATAACTGTGACAGGTCATTATTAAACGTATAATACATTAGTATAATGTATTTATTAAATACATTAGTTTATTGCTATTGTAATCATATTCCTGAAATATTAATTGATGAACATGGAGGTTATATACGTATAAGTTTTCCTAGTTGTATTAAACATTTTTCTTTTTAACATTGATAGATTTGCTGTTCTGAATGGATTTATTTAAATAAAGTTTTCCATTTATTCATATTTTTCGAAACTTTTTGCGAATGGTATCTATTTGAATACATTCCTTTAAAATATTCTTCCAATATAACCTTCTAGCTCTGAGAATAGAATGCTAAATCGTATATTGTAAAAAAAAGTGTTATCTAAATGTTATTAATGCGAAAAGAAAGGTTAGAAATGTATTTATATTGTATTAAACTCAAGTGTATTACAAGTTTCTAAAACTAATCCATCAATTACAAATGATAAAACATCATCCTTTGTTTTATAATTACTGAATACAGTCGAGAAAATAAACCTTTGTATCATTTGAATTGATCTAATAAATTGAAATGTGCTATTTAGATAAATAAAAGGTAAATAGAGGTATTTAGCTATAATAAGCATTTAAACATTGTACTTATAAAACTATGATGTTCCTGTATGATGCAATGGCTGAAACTTTAAATACTTGCTAAATTCAAACTATGCTGGATCATTCAAATAAATTTTAAAGAAAACAGTTAAGTATTATATGATAGCAAATAAGGGCATTAAAAAGGAAGAAGAATGAGAAATAAATTCTCTTAACATAAGTCAAGCAAAATTAATGACTCTAGATGTAAAATTTATTTCTGTTATAGAACAAACCTAATCAGTTATTTTCTACGAAAGAGCTCAGTCCTAGTTTTGGAAATCTTATTGTTGTTTAGATGATAATTTTTTTATTTGACGCATTTACTTTTAATTCGTGTTGTACATATATGTAAAGCAAATTTTATTTATCAGGAATCAGGTTTTCTAGCTTCAAATCAAACATTCAAAGCCAACGTTTTGATTTAAACTTTGTGTTTGGAACTTTCAAATTAAACAGATGTATGATATTCCGAAAGAAACTATTACATTAGAGGTTTAAAGTGAATAATTTTAGGAATACAAACTTGAACAGGAATGTCAGCTTAAATACGAATGATCTAAGGTAATATTATAAAGACTCATTGCTTTCATTAAAGTTCAAAATGATTGTATTAGGTAAAATAAATAGAATATTTCAATATACAGGTTTTGTTAGTTTTAAATATACTTGATTGTGTATATAACTTGAATTAATGTTTTATTCATTTAAGTAATATAATAAATGAATTTTTTACTTTTAAATGATTTTTTGATTTGTTAAATGTATGTACTTACTATGTATATATCTTGACTCATGTTAAGAATAGGATATCAAAAGCTTGGGGTCATTCTTTTCATCTTTCATCTTTTCTTTTCAAAAGAGTCTATCTTTTCATGACTTAATAACAAGAAACAGCAATAATAGTTATTCCTGTCAATCATATTCAGTGAATGTATTTTATTAATTGTTGCTATAATTTCTTAACACTGAGTGACACAATGGGTCACGGGTTGTCTAGTTTATATTAAATCGTTAATCATTTTATATCGTACTAAACTCTTTGAACCTCTAAAAACATTATGAAGGCTTTATGTTACCACTGCACTGTTTACAACAGTAAACTCTAATATGTTAGTTTAATGTTTTAACTCAGAATAGTTCGGCGTAGCTATAAAACTAATTTAAATGTATTCTGTGAACTAAAGTTTGTGATGAGTTACAAAACATTGCCAAGTGAATGTTGAAATACATGAATGTAAAAGGTGAAGCTTTCAACATTTACATATACGTCTATACATATCTATAATAAATGTTCAAACCACAATAAGAAATGAGAAAAAAAAACTTGAGATTTGACTCTGATGAAGACCTGTTTCGGTTGAAAAAGCTTAGTCTTCTTTCTCATTCCTTACTGTATTTTTGAATGTTGATTGTTATTTCACATGTTTATTGTTAAATTTTGTTTAAGATTTAATTATTTAAATATTTTTATCAAAGTGCCTGAGTCATGTAGTTATAGAAAAGGTATAGCTAAGAAATTTATCTTCGAAATCAAAGTAGAAGTAATGTAGATATATATATATATATATATATATATGTAACACTATTTTTCTTTATTGAGGTTTGATCGTCGATAAAGAATATATGTGGTCAAGATAAGAAAAAAAATGTTTAATACAAATAAACAAACCAAAAGGCAACAGCTGGGTATAATTTTGTGATGAAGAAATTAAATTCATTTAACCTAAAATATAGTCTTTAAACATAAATAAATGTCAAATAGTTCTATTTAAGAAAAAGATTATTTTAATATCTTGTGATTTAATATAAGTTGTATATTGATATTAATGCAAAACTAGTATAAATAACTATTATTGTTACTTTAATTGTTACAAAGCTAAATTGAGTTTTTGCTTCTTTTATTCTTGTTTTCAATTATGTTAGAAGCATGTAATATTAACATTGAATAACGATATTTGATTTACAACCTTGAGATGGATTTACAAACCTTATAGCATATCTTTCAAATAAATACATAAAAAGTATTTTCTTACAGCAGATATTATATATATACAGGGCCAGGCAAAATGATCTGACACATTTGTAGGTTAAATAAAAGGCAAATAAAGTCAATAAACAATAAAGTGTTTTTATTTTCGAAAAGTACATATAATGCAATTTTTTTTGTTTCTTTACCATTTTGTTGTTTTTGTTTTGTATAATGCGATTGATTTAATTTTTTTTAAATTATTTTAATTTTTATAACCTAATGAAACAAAATGGCATTATATGTACTTTTTGAAAATAAACAAATTGTTTATTGACTTTATTTGCCTTTTATTTAACCTACAATTGTGTCAGATCATTTTGCCTGACTCTGTATATTTTTATCATTATAGTAAATTCATACATGACTCTAATTCAACATTATTACAAATTTAACATTCAGTGCTGTAATTATACAAAGGTAACAAACGAATTAAAATTACTCAAATGAAACTACTCATTTGAAACAGTATTGTTCCTTAAACAGTACAAGTTTATAATTAGTAATAAACTTACACAATGTAATTAAATTTATGATTTGTTTTGTAGGTTGGATTTTGATATTAATGTATTGACATTGAAGTGGTGGTCATTTAATTCTGCTTATACCATTCTGTGATATTTTTTTATTAATAATATTTGTCTTAAGCAAATATTTATAAGTGCATAACATAAGAATACTAATAATGATTAATGATAATAAATAATTATTAATTTTGTTAATTATATTTGTATTATAAAAATATTTATAAGCACATAAATTGAATACAGAACATTTACTATGGTCAAAGAAGTGGCAATTAATTAATTAATAGAATTAATTAACCCTTAGATTCTTCATCCTTGTGTTTTCGGTTTTTGCTGTACGAGGTACGAGTATATTGCCAAAATGACAAATGTTCTAATAAACCTGCAAAAAAAATCAACTAATTATAAAACTTGTAAAGAATTACGCTGTTTAATGAGTAGTTTTATTTGAGTAATTAATTCCTTTGTTATCTTCGTAAAATTAAATCCTTGAATGTTAAATTGATAATAATGTTGAATAAGAGTTATGGATGAATGTGTAAAATGATAATATACGTTATTGAAATTATGAAAAATCGTATGTATTCATCTCTCTATGTTTATAGTGAAGTATTAGTTATAATATGTATAAACAGGCAATTAACCATCTAAATTAAAATAAATGCTGATAGAAAATATACATAAGAAAATAAAAACTCACTGTGATATTTGACATTGAAGCAGTGACTATGTTATAGAGTGTACAATATTTATTGATATGCAAAAATATATGTGTTATACCAACAAAATTGCAACAGAAAAGTGAAATATTGTCTTGGCTTGCCCTCCGAGAGTCTCACCTCACACTCCTGATGACGACTGATCATAAAGTATCCTAGTGAAGTTTTCTTTCTCTCTCTATGATTATATATATACTTTTTATATATATATAATTAATATTAATTATATTATTAATATAATAGAGTTAATTACTTGAAATCAATAAATTATTTGAAAAAAAAAATATATATATATATACGGTCTCCAGCCGTCTCTGATCCAGTGCGCTTGGTTTCCCTCTCTTATCTCTCCTGAAGACGGTTCAAACCGAAAATTAGAGACTGTAAGTGTGTTCTTCTGATTTCTCTATGTTTCTTTGTTTATATTGAACTATATTTGTCCGTTTTGGATCGTATTTCCAACGAAAAAAAAAAGTGTACATATATATATATATATATATACGAGTTCGAGATTAACAAAGAGCAACACACAAAGTAGGGAAACACACTTACAGACTATATATATATATATATATACCATGATACACGAAAAACAGTCCGGCAGGACAGATTACACTTAAAATAAACTGTGTCACATAGACAGAAACATAACAAAGACTCACTTTTCAATATTTGGACCGTAATGGCGGTCGACCTCTGGAGAAGAAGTGAATTGACGGAGGGACGACAGTCAACTGTCGTTATTTATATATATATATATATATATATATATATATATATATATATATATATATATATATAACAAATTCAATAATATATCAACCGTTGGATAGAATAGATGTATAATGTAATCGGGATTCGGTCAATTTTCCAGGATCAAAATCAAACTCTCAATGCCGACGTTTCGGTTTTATTTATTTTATTGAATATATATTCGGTTTTTATTTATTGATGTTTATATATGATTTCTTGTCATCCTTTGTTTGTAGGCCTATGAAAAAGGTTTTAAATAAAACCGAAACGTCGGCATTGAGAGTTTGATTTTGATCCTGGAAAATTGACCGAATCCCGATTACATTATACACCTATATATAGGTGTAATTTGGTTACCTTACTTGGTCATTTGAGTTCAGTGTCACATGTTCATTTAGACTACAGTTGTTAAAATCCACATACTAGTTTTCTTTGTAAAATAATTAGTAATGTAATACTTAGTTTTTTTGTTTTAAGATTTATAGTTCTGTAACTTTTCTCACTAACCTATAGTCAAAATTTCTATTGTAACTTCTTAATTGTAACTAATTGCACTTTTGTGTATGTTTGATTTTTGAATGATTGTATTATTTCTTATATTTCCTCTGTTTTTGAGGCTATTAATCTAAGTTATATAATTTTATGATTTCAATTTCAGGGTTTTTCATTATTTTCTGTTTCTTAGTTGTTCTATATTCTTGTTTGTTCTATTTATATTTATTAATTTTTATTTTTAGTACTCCATTTTTAATCCCCTTCCCTTCACTGTGTCTGTTCACAGGAATTGCACTGAAACTGCGACAATGGGATTCTTTAGTCTGGTTTCCATCCTCAAGAAAATCACATCTTTTCTGATAAGACTTCCTCGATTTCGAGGTGAGTGTTTATTGTGTTTTCTAAATATTTTTTCCTTTTTTATATATATATATTTTGTATGATTTCCTTATCTCGACCACGTATATTTAACACTATTTTTCTTTTTTATCGCGGTTTGGTTTATTTAGGCTTAAAGGTGTTACATTATTGAAGATAGACCAAACCTCGATAAAAAAGAAAAATAGTGTTTTATATATATATATATATATAATTCAATATAGAAAAAGAAACATAGAGAAATCAAAAGAACACACTTACAGTCTCTAATTTTTGGTTTGAACCGTCTTCAGGAGAGATAAGAGAGGGAAACCAAGCGCACTGGTCCAGAGACCAGTCTCTGGTCTCCAACCGTCTCTGGACCAGTTCGCTAAGTTTCCCTCTCTTATCTCCTGAAGACGTTTCAAACCGAAAATTAGAGACTGTAAGTGTGTTCTTTTGATTTCTCTATGTTTTTTTTTCTATATTGAACTATATTTGTCCGTTTTGGATCGTATTTCCAACGAAACAGTATATATATATATATATATATGTAAATTTTGGTAGCAGTATTTCCTTGAAACACAAATTATTGAAAATGGCACCAAATTTACTTGATACCTGTTTCTTAACAAGTTTCTCAATTTTTCTAAATAACACTCTCGTTATTTCATCTACACAATAAAGTACATCTCCTATAGTCGACATGATTCGAATGATCATCATATATATATATATATATATATATATGTGTGTGTGTGTGTGTGTGTGTGTCAATATATTGACACAATGTATGGTATAGAGT
The DNA here is from genome assembly GCA_026182355.1 of Hermatobates lingyangjiaoensis. Classification (NCBI taxonomy): domain Eukaryota; kingdom Metazoa; phylum Arthropoda; class Insecta; order Hemiptera; family Hermatobatidae; genus Hermatobates; species Hermatobates lingyangjiaoensis. The sequence goes on from JAPFBL010000344.1 coordinate 410,290, forward strand.
TGGTGATATTTTTTTAATCATGATTGTTCAATGTTAACTTAGGCCATTAAAAGCACTTAGAAATCATGAAATCTAACAGTCAAACAATAGAGTCCACTCCAATTCACCAGTTTAATCAATCAGTAGTCTAGATCGCGTGTTATTCTAAGTAATGGTGAGTTTGAATTGATTTCTCCATTTTCACTTCATTTATTCCTATTCGATCTGAATATGTTTTAGTGAGCAAGTCAATTAAACAATTCCCTTTTCTTTCATATTAATTTACTTTTTTTAAATTATTTAATTTTTTGATTGATTGAAATAAACAAATTGTCTTGAATTCCTTTATGAATAAATTATCTCAATAAAGCTCAGTTTAGATAAAACTACTGAATTGTTTAAAATGTCCAATGTTCGCCCTATGTGTGTTCCCTTGTGGGACAACTGCAACCAACGGATTGCCTACTAATGCTAGTTTAAAATGTTTATTTTCTTTATTTTTTTCTTTCAAAATTAGTGAAATATGGGAAATCATGTACTCAAAGAGTTTTTGAGGGATTTGAAATGTTTTAAAGTTTGCACTATCCATTTTACATATTTCTTGATAAAATCTTGTTGAGAGTTTTGTGTAAATCTAAATTTTAGTGAGTCTGTAACATGCCGTATACTGTTCATGACCTTTTAATTAAAATATACCAATAAAAAATCTTTAGGTTGAAAGAAGGGTTATAAGTGATTATATGCCAAAATTATCGCCACTCTCTATAAGTACTGTCTATCCCAGGAGTGGGGAAGCTTTCTTGAAGTAAAGCCTTCCACTTCCCCAAAAAACCACCACGAATGGATAAGTAAATTCTTATATAATAGTTATATTGTAAAATCATTCTTTATATTACTAGATCTGTGAATCTAAAACTGTTTTGCATCTTTCAAAAGATTCAGCAGTCTTCTTACTCCTTTCGTTTATTACTTCTGTTAACTCAGGAAAATGATTTTGTAAAAGCTTAGACTTTTCAAGTAATGATTGATAAATAATTTCTTTCATAAATGCCAGAATTTTTTGACTTTATTACCAGAATTGTAATTATTTAGGTTTTGAAACATTTTTCTCAACAAACCGCAGAAGGGCGCTCTTTATGACACATAGAGTCTTAAGGCCGCAGGTTCCCCACGCCTGGTCTATCCTAAATGAAATATGCCCAATATATGGAGACCCTGTCAAATAAATCGCTACATACATTCTATATATCCTGAATGATAATAATAATATATTAAATACTATTTGTGTTATATTAAAAGAGTCATTAATACGACTTTCGTTTGAATTAATATGTTAAGTATGGGTTCTATAAGCATGGTGTGCTTTTAATATATATATGTATATATATAGTATAGTATTTTAATATATATATATATATATATATATATATATATAGACCCGTCGACCCCAACCCTAAAATACACCCTTCCCTCTCTAAATTCAAACCCTTCTCCTCTAATGAACCTCCTCCGCTTTTGGCTTCACATCCACTTGAACTGTATATTTCGTCTATCCTCCGTAAGGTCTCTGATCCTGCCTTTCTTCATAACCTTATACCCCGTGACAATTTAACTCCCAACGAAAGAAAGGCTGTTAAAAGCCTGAAGTGTGATAGCTCTTTGTTGATTATGCCGGCTGATAAGGGCTCCACGGTTGTTCTTATGGACCGTCATGTTTACCACCGTGAAGCCATGAGGCAGTTGTCTGACTCCACCTTTTATCTATCCCTCCCTAATAATCCATATTCCGATTTCCTCTCTAAACTTAAATCGCTGCTTAATGACCGGGCCCACCTTGAGGGTCTGTCACCCGACGACATTAATACCTTAATACCTTCCAATCCCGATGTCCTGTCTTCTACCTCCTTCCCAAAATTCATAAGCCTTTCTCAATGCCTGATTCACCTCCTCCTGGAAGACCCATAGTCTCCAGTTATGGTTCCCTCACAGAGCGACTGTCTGCTTTTGTTGATTACTTCCTCCAACCCCTAGTCCGCAGTCAGCCTTCCTACTGTAAAGACAGTTTCCACTTCCTCAATCTCCTCAATAACTTCTCGATCCCACCCACCTCACCCATCCCTCCTCATGGTTACTATGGACGTCACCTCTCTGTATACTAATATTGAACACAGTGAGGGACTGAATTCCCTTCGTTACTTTCTTGAACTCAGAACTCCCCCCCTCACTCCTTCTACCAATTTTCTAGTTTCCTTAGCCGAATTTGTCCTGAAGCATAATGCCTTCCAGTTTGATGGTGCCTTTTACCTTCAAACCAAGGGTACTGCGATGGGCACTATTATGGCTCCTTCTTTTGCTAATTTGTTCTTGGCCAAATTAGAGCAATCTTTTCTGTCTGATCGTCAATTCCTTCCCCTTCTTTATACTCGCTACATTGACGATATCTTCTTCATTTGGCCACATGGTACCCATGAGTTAAACCTCTTCCTACTTTCCTTCCAAAACTTTTCGTCCTCCATCTCCTTCACCCACCAAGTGTCCAGCAATAAAATTACTTTCCTTGATGTTGATGTCACCCTCAACAATAGCAGTTTCTCCACCTCTGTACATATAAAACCTACTAATGCACAGCAGTACCTCCACTACAGTAGTTGCCATCCCACCCACATCAAAAAAGCAATCCCCAGATCCCTTTCCATCCGCATCCACAGGATTTGTAATAATTTGAAAAACCGTAGTTCCCACATTAACTGTTTGAAAGAAAAATTAATTGATCGTGGCTACCCTTCCAATGTCATTGATAGTCGTGTCGTGCCGGCTGAAATAGTTCACCGGCACGTACCCAGAAAAGACCACACTGATAGTGTTTTCCTGATATCCACTTTTTTCCCTGGCGCTCATAGGATTGGCTCGGTTATTAAGGAGTTTTTCCCATTGCTCTCCTCTTCTCCTTCTACCTCATCTATTTTTCCTGAAGCCCCCTCCTTATCATATCGCAAACCACCGAACCTCAGAGGCATTTTCTCCCATCACTCTCCCATGAACCCTGCACTTGGGAGGGGAATGGTGGAGTGCGGACGGAGCAGATGCCAAACCTGTCTTATCATAAACCCTAATCCCTTTTTTACTTCCCCCCATAGCAATATTAACTACCCTTGTCCTCCCCACACCTCATGCACCTCGGTTAATTGCGTTTACCGTTTGGACTGCACCCAGTGTGATGCATTCTACGTTGGTATGGCCTCTACGCAGCTCAACTTACGTATGAATGGTCACAGGGCTTCCGTTGGTCAACGCAAAAACCTTCCTATTGCTATCCACTCTAATTCCCATGGACTGGATTTTAATCACTGCTTCCGGGTCCAAGTCCTTAATCATATCCCTGTTCAGTCTTCTCGGGTTACTTTAAGAGCTTCAGAGGAGGCAATTATCTGTCTTCTCAAAGCTCGCTCTCCTCCTGGCCTTAACTTGTACCGTTAATTTAAGTATTTATTTATTTATTTATTTATTTATTTTTTTTTTTTTTTAAGAATTTATTTATTTATTATTTTTTAATTTTAATTTTTATTTTTTTATCTATTTTTATTTTTTAATTTTTTAATTGTTTATTGCTTCATTTACTAGTCTTCTCCTTCTGTTATTTTTATTTGCTTTTATTTGTTCTTTTTAGTTATTATTCTCTCTGTAGTTAGTAGCTTACCTAGGGCGGCAGGCAGAGTGCGCGCGTGTTCGTTGCATTTGGCCTACCACTCAGTTAGCTTCAGCTACTCAAAGGGACTACTTCTACCCGATGACGACGACTGTCGAAATATCGTTGTGAGTCTTTTGTGTGTGTCTTTTATTTGTGTTTTCTCTTTCCTGTGTGAACTATATATATATATATATACACTCTGTAAATAGTATACCATATTATCAGTATTCAGTACTTGCACTCTACTTATATGCAGTAGTCATGTATTAGTTATTACCCTAATGCGTACTTTGTATACAACAAAGAGTGTGTCCATTATATGCATACCCTCAGAATAAATCATCATATATATATATATATATATATATGGTGATTGTGTATGAATGGATATATATGAGAATGGACTTCCTTTGCCTGAGGACTACCGTTAAAACGGTCGAAATATTGAATGTGAGTCCTAGTTTCTGTTTCTCATTAGTGTTTCTCAAAGTTTTTAAAGTATATATATATATATATATATATATATATATATATATATATATATATATATATATATATATATAGTGGCTGCACTGCGTGTCATTGTATCGTTGTTTCTATCGGTCAGTGAACGCATTTACGTCATTCCTTCTCCTTTTTATTTTCTTCTTCTCTCCTGAAGACGGCAAGACGCCGAAATGATGGAGATTCGTGAGTGTTAGTCCTCTTTCTTGTGTTCTCTAGCTGTAACTTTAATTATATATATATATATATATATATTCATTTTATTATATAGAATTCCGATTTATTTTGTAACATTTAATTTGTAACTTGTATTATATATGTTTTCCTGATGATGAACTCATGTTTTAAGTGTTGACTTAAAAAAAAACCTCCTCTTGTGTCGAGACTTTATATTATCCATTTACCCCTGTATTTTACGATTGTATTGTAATGGTCTCACGTCATGGACAGATAATCTTTTCTTAAAGCACCGAGTTCTTGTCGGTGGCGTAGCAACTATTTTTTGCTACTCAGGGTGGTCGTAGGATTTGCCGGCCCCCCGCTGATTGCCGCTGATTTCCAGAAAGTCTTCAAAATATTTATTTCCATTGAATTACAATCAACTATCTAATTTTAGACTGATATTATTAGTCCCAGACTTTAATATATTATTTAATATATACTTTAATATACTCATACTTATTACTTTAAACAGTACTCATATACATATACCAGTCATCATCAAAGAAAACAAAAGATTTTTCAAAAACAAAAACGTATAATTCAAATCATAAAAAAAATGTTAAAATAAATTAACTGGCTACACAAACAATATAATAAAATTTCAACTATTTTAAAAAATTTCAAATAAATTTATTTTTAATTTGCACTTGTTACAGTTGAAAAATCCGTTTTAAAACTGTATTATACACATAAAACATAAACAAAAATTACGACCTTAAAAACTCATTTTGGTATAAAATTTCAAGGTTTTTTTTGTTAGGTTTTTGTTATTTTATTTTTTTTTTCTTTTTTCACCCCTCGAAATGCCACCCCCTGGCACGTGCCCCCCCCCCCCCCCTTGCTACGATAATAGGTTCGTCTCTACAGCTGGTGCTGTAGCAGTGACTCCGGATGGACTCGTCTTTGCCTACTGAACCCATTTCTTGCTTCGTCAGTAGGTCATGCGCAGTCCCTTCAGGCCTCCAGTCCTCTCCCAGCCTGTGGCCCATTCATCGCGTCGCCTCCTCTCAACAATACGTCATGAACTGTTCCACACAAACAGGTCATTTATTTTATTTTCAATATTTTCCCTTATCACTGCTTAGATAATATATTTATAAATTCTAAAAGAATAATATTTTCTAAGCAGAAATTGGATTGTATTTTGTTTGTCATTCCAATAAATTATAAACAATATCAGACCTCATCATCCACAATTATGAATAACCACTTCAATTATAAATATTTCCTGTTAAATTTCCTAAAATGAAAAAAAAAATTTGTAAACTAAAAATATTTCTGGAGTCATCTTACTCAAATAAAAAAAAAATACTTTTAACTTCAATAGTAATTAATTTAATTGACTCACAAAAAAAAATAATTCTTATAAAGTGGTTTTATCAATCATATAAATTTTTTTAAATAGTATTAAATTTTGAAATAATATTCAAAATTGTGTACAGTAAATTTTTCTTTTTTGATAATGTTATGATTTTATTAAGAATATAAAATTATCATCCCTGTATGTATACATAAAAGGAGTATATTTTTTATAAACTTAAATTAATTCTGTACATAAACATATAAAAAAAATGTATAAATCCTGTTTATAAACTAACTAGCTGATCTTCCCGGCTTTACCCGGGAAACGATTTAATTTCAACTCTAATAATTAATTACATATAACGAAAACAAATTTAAATTTTCTATATTTCATATTTATATATGAATATACATTTAACTTTTTTCAGATAAACAAAATTAATACAAAATTTAAATTATAGATTACGCAAAAACTATATAATCTAACACTGATTATAAATTGCACACATTGTCTAATAATATTGGTAGTTGATAGATTAGATTAAACAAATAATAAATAGAATATTTTTTGCCGAACAATACATTAAGAAATGTTGAAAGAAGTTTTAACTCTTTAAATATGTAAACAGATATGTCTTATCTGTTAAATATAATGACACGAATTTTAAACCTACAAATCGTTTCAATTAGGAGCCAGTCAGTTTGATGAGGCTAAACCATATCCATTACATTTCATTCAATAATTTCAATTTGAAGACCTCACACAGTTTTAAATGTTTAATTAAAATTATATCAGTAAACAAAATTGTCTCTTGAAGGTTTGAATAAGAATATTTTGATGACGTATTCATCAGATTTATGAAGAAGCACTCTGTGAAAAGTGTCAGTTGAGTGATAAATGTTAAATTGTACCTACATTTTACATTATATTATGTTAAGAGTTATTATGTTAAGAATTGTATTTATACACACAAATACACACAGTCTTTAAGTTTTATGTATGGACATTTTGATTTGAATATTTCTTAATTATTTTTTTATACTGTACCTTATAAGTTTTACTGATTTAGATATAGATCTGATCATAAACATCTAGTTAGATATCATCGATATATAATAACTTATCTTTTTCCTTATATGGAGTCAGGCCGGATGCTAAAAACAACACACAAACACAAACACAAACTCACACAAGAACAACAACGACAACATAGACACACACAGAAATCATCGAAAAAACTTCATAAAACAACTTTGGAGGCCTCAAAATATATAAATCTGCCAAAATCTCGAGATAAACTTCTTTCACGATCATTATACTTTACTTATAAGTAAAAGTAAAAAAAAACTATTGAATTAACGTAAACACAATGTGCAAGCAAATAAAGAAAACTTTTTTAGTTTAAAATTGTTCAAAGTCGTGTAAACTGTCTCTTTCATGTAGATAAAAAAAAAATATTAACATTGTTATACTTAATAACATAAAGTAAAGTGTAATACCATATTAAAAAAAAGAATGGTTTTCAGATTTTGATAACAGGTTTTGAACTTTTTCTTCCTGTCTCCATTTTTGATATTTTGTGATGATGACTGGGCGTAAATGGGCATGCAAACAAAACTTTCTATTCATTCACAAGTTTTACCATCTTCATAAGATATTAATAAAAATGGTTGCATATATCTTCTTTAGTGTAGAAATCTCTATTATTTGCGGACAATCTTTTATAACGGGAAAGATGGTTTATATCGAACGTTTAATTTGATGTTCTTGGGTGATGTACACGTCCTTTCTGGTTTTTTCGTTATCTAGAGACTAGAAATTATACATTTTGAGCATTTTAGTAACCGTTTAGTGAATATAGATTACTGCCAAGTTCAATTAAGACTGAGATGTAACACTATTAAGATCGAAAAATAACACACAAGTAACCACTTGTTGAATTACTTTAAAATTATTAAAATCTTATAGTTTATTATAAGTAATTTGTTAAACTAAACTTTTTTGTAATGAGAATAATATTCAAGAACCAATTACCAACTGAAGTAATTTGTATTGCAAGATATTAATTTTAAGTAATTATATAAATACCATATCTTTCAAAGTAAAATAAGCTAAAAAAAAAAATAATTACTTAAATTATTTGCCGTTTTTTTTTTGATAGTATTTATTAGTATTGCATTCAGTTACTGTGTTTTATTTACTCGTAAAAAATTAAATATAAGAGGTAAAAAAAATAAATTAATCACCACATAAATAAGTTTTAATTGCTAATTTTCTTTGCTGTAGTATAAGATTCATTCAAGTCGATGTTATTGTTACCTGTTTCTTTTTGTTTTTAAATCAAGTCGTACAGAAGCATCAGACGATCTTCTAAACTTTTACCAATTTTTCTTACAATTGCCCCAATGATGACCATTATCGTGCAAATTTATTTAGAACAATAGAAATAAATAATTATATAAACTGATTGTTTAATATTTTTGCAAATGATAGGAACATTTTACACATGAAGTAGTTTTATTTTGACAACATTTTTTTGAGCATATAATGTTATCAGGTTAAAAATTATATATGATAATAACTTATGAAATATTTATATTGTTAATTGAAAAAGGAAAAGTTAAAGTAATTTTGCCTTTAGTCAGAATGGAGAAGAGGGAATGAGTTGCAGGAAGTGACGTTTGCTAAGGGAAAGATAGGAGGAACAGATCAATTCAGAATAGACGATCATCAAAGTAGTTTTTGATTACAATAAAATATTTAAAAAAAAGGATAGATAATATTAGCTATTGTTTTATCCTCTTCGTTTTTATTAAATAATTTTTTATTTAATAATTCTGATCAATTTGTGAATCTTAACATCATCTGATTTCCCCCCACCATGTTTCCGTGTGACTGTCACATCCTGTATCACATTCCCAGTGTTGCCTTCTCCCTATAAGCAGGTATGCCGCCTTTATATTTCCTGTTTCCAGTTATAATTTGATTATTTATTAAGCTTAAATCCTGTTTTATTTTGTTTTTAAACATTAGTAATCAATAAGTTTATGTTTTCCTAAATATTTTCAAATATTTATAAACGTGAAAAGAAGTTAAATGTGTTACAATAAGCTTGAAGACAGTTTTCGTGATGAATTGATACATGTCGCGTTGAAAATAATTCCAAGAATTAGAGGTATGCTTCATCAATCAGGAGATGTGAAAAAGAAAATCATATGTAGATGATAGGAAAAGGTTAAAATTATATTGGTAAACCTAAAATAAGGCAACTATATATATATACATTTAAAAAAGATATGTCCGCATTGTTCTTCACCAGTTGTTTATTAATTTTCTTGAGTTTTCGGAAACACTTCTTAAGTTCAAGATTCTTCAATTTAACATCAACTGGTGAAGAACAATGCGGACATAACTTGAACACTACGGATTTGAACTTGTATATGTTCAATTGGGATCGTCTACCGATTTTATAGTGAATATACATATATATATTTAACAAGATTTTACAATGAACACGTGAAATAACAATCAAATTTGAAACCAAAATGAGAAATGAGAAAAAAAACTAAGATATTTTAACTATAACAAGCGGTCTTAGTCAGAGTGAAACAGTAACTCAGTTGGGATTTGACTCTGACAAAATTTGCTTGTCATAGTTGAAAGATCTTACTTTTTTTTCTCTTTTCTTATTGTGGTTTGAAGATTGATTTATATATATATATATATATATATATATAGGTGTGTTCTCTAATCGGGGTTCGGTCAATTTTCCAGGATAAAAAATCAAACTCTCGTTGCAGGCAACGAGAGTTTGATTTTTTATCCTGGAAAATTGACCGAACCCCGATTAGAGAACACACCTATTCTATCAAACGGTCGATATATTATTGAATCTGTTATATATATATATATATCACTTAAAATTCGAAAAAACGATCCAAACTGGACGCAAATCAGTTCAAAAACGATGAAAAGCAACACACAGAGAAAGAGGCACACTTACAAACAGTAAGTGTTACTTAGTCTGTAAGACTGTCTCTTTTTCTGTGATGTAACACTATTAAGATCGAAAAATAACACACAAGTAACCACTTGTTGGATTACTTTAAAATTATTAAAATCTTATAGTTTATCTTCGTTTTTGAACTGATATATATATATACCTAAGCGCACTCCAAGGCAAGTGCGCTTGGTGTTCCTATCTCAACTCTCCTCATGACGGTCCAACCAAAAATTAGAGACAGTAAATGTGCTCGTTTCTTTGTTGTATGAGTATGATTTATTATGAAACATATATATATATATATACACATATGTTGTGTTGAAATCAATGCCATCGGTTATACGTATTTCAGGAGACTTCTTCTGTATTCGAATTTATATATATACTTTAGCATATCCACATACGCACACACAAACACGCACGTACGCACACACACACACACACACACACACACACACACACACACACAATATATATATATATATATACAGTGGAACCTCTACATACGAGATTAATTCGTTCCCGGATCGTGCTCGTATCTAGAATTTCTCGTATCTAGAGCGAATTTTTCCCATAAGAAATAACTGAAAACCAATTAATTTGTTCCCGGCCTCCCAAAATCATTCAAGTTAATCCTAAATAACTATGAACACATCTTCCTGATTACTAAAAACACATTCAAATAGTGACTGAACATAAAAATACAGTAATAAGATAAATAAGATGATATTAACGAAATAAAATGCGAGTTTATTATGAGCATTTATTATGAGCACTTCCACTTAAAATTAAAGTTAACTTTATGAAAAACTAAATTTTTTTACGGCACTAATTTATTTATGCACTTTTTTCTGCTTTTTAACATTACTGTATCAGTTTTTACTTCGCTTTCTTTTGCCCTTTTAGCTGGAATCGCAACACTTTCACTTTCTATAGGTCTTTTGAAGAAAAACATATCCAAGGAGGTTTGTCTCTGCCTTCCTTTCAAAATGTTACGGAAATGTGTAAGGCAAGTGTCATTAAAAAGAGCTGTAGCACGACTAGTAGCTACATAGGTTCCTAGTACGAGTTCCTAGGTTCCTAGGTTCCTAGGTTCCTAGCGGAACCATCTGGAAATTCTCGTAACTTGGATTTTCTCTCGTATGTAGAGCAAGATTTTTGCTCGAAAGACCTCTCGTATCTCGAGTTTCTCGTAAGTAGAGTAGCTCGTATGTTGAGGTTCCACTGTATATGTATATATATATGCTTTAGTATATCAACTTTCATTTTGTTTATCCCAAAAGTTCAATTTTAGATCTATTTTTTGATGTGACATTAATATATATATTATTTCTGTTGCTTACTTTTTAAAACCCACTAACCTCTTTTTAATGATAATGTTATTGAAGGTGCTAACAGAACAATATCTAATGTAGTTAGAAACCCGTTTAGCGGCACTATTCTTATTTATCATATTTTGAGCCATTCTACAAACTTCCTCAGGTTGCTCGCAATCTTTACGTTAGCATATTTTTTTTTGTATTTTAGGTAATGTAAGTATCTAAAGTGCCTATACTTTAAGTACCTGTATTAAGGTTTATTTATAAAGCTCTCGTAGAGAATTAAAATATGCGGTATACTAAAATATGCGGTACTAAAATATGCGGTATTTATAATTTTGATGGTAAAATCATGAAATGTAAATGTCATGATACTGGTAGTTCATTAAATTTGTGCATCCAATTTCAGAAATATTGAATCTCAGTAATCCACTGATATAATGCTTTATTTTTGCATTTTGATTTATACTTGAATAATCGGAGAAGTGAAATGATCACGTATGAAATATCAGAATTATTACGAAATATTATCAAGTGAGTATTCATTAATTAAATTAAAAAAATGTAATAATATAAAAATTAGATGACACTGGTTTATTTAAGTTGAAATCAATGTTATTTTTTATTTATTTTATTTTATTTATTTAATTGAGGGTGATTATAGAACTGCATCCTAAGAACTATTGTACTTTCACCTTTTCTATGCTATAGTATACAAGTTAGCTTCAACGCCTCCAAGAGCTCAGTACTTTTGCTGGGTTTAACGGTAAAAGCTCTTCTATGGTTTTGTTGATTGTCCCGAAGTACCTGCCTCTGTGTAGCACAGTGGCTTGGCAATCAGCCAGCAGATGCAGCGGTGTTTCTTCCTCCACTTTGTACAAACTGCACCAACCATCATTGATATTATTAGGCCATTATTGGCGGGTGGCCATTCAGTTTGCAGTGACCCGTTAGAAGTCCGGTTAAAATCCTTAGATTATTCCTGCTCCTTTCCATACAAGGATTACAAATACAAGATTTGTCTATTCTCAAACTTATTGAGAAGTATCTTTGATTTTTTATGTCCTTGAAGAGAATCCCAGTATTGCTTCCTGTTTTCTCTATCCTCTTTTCTAAGGAGTTCTGTATAGACCGTTCTGGATAGATGTTCTGGACCGACTCAATATTAACTATAAAATTTCTATGGACTACAGGATTTACGTAAACTGGAGATATCTTTTTCGTTTGTTTCTGATCCTCTTTATGCTGTATGCCCTTTATTCTAGTCAACCATTTGTTCTTTTTCTTGCCATTATGTTTAAATTCTCCTTATACACTTTTTCTACTCCATCCCATGGGTTCACTTTCTCTACTCCATCCCATGGGTTCACTTTCTCTACTCCATCCCATGGGTTCACTTTCTCTACTCCATCCCATGGGTTCACTTTCTCTACTCCATCCTATGGGTTCACTTTCTCTACTCCATCCCATGGGTTCACTTTCTCTACTCCATCCCATGGGTTCACTTTCTCTACTCCATCCCATGGGTTCACTTTCTCTACTCCATCCCATGGGTTCACTTTCTCTACTCCATCCCATGGGTTCACTTTCTCTACTCCATCCTATGGGTTCACTTTCTCTACTCCATCCCATGGGTTCACTTTCTCTACTCCATCCCATGGGTTCACTTTCTCTACTCCATCCCATGGGTTGTCTTTCTCTACTCCATCCCATGGGTTCACTTTCTCTACTCCATCCCATGGGTTCACTTTCTCTACTCCATCCCATGGGTTCACTTTCTCTACTCCATCCCATGGGTTCACTTTCTCTACTCCATCCCATGGGTTCACTTTCTCTACTCCATCCCATGGGTTCACTTTCTCTACTCCATCCCATGGGTTCACTTTCTCTACTCCATCCCATGGGTTCACTTTCTCTACTCCATCCCATGGGTTCACTTTCTCTACTCCATCCCATGGGTTCACTTTCTCTACTCCATCCCATGGGTTCACTTTCTCTACTCCATCCCATGGGTTCACTTTCTCTACTCCATCCCATGGGTTCACTTTCTCTACTCCATCCCATGGGTTCACTTTCTCTACTCCATCCCATGGGTTCACTTTCTCTACTCCATCCCATGGGTTCACTTTCTCTACTCCATCCCATGGGTTCACTTTCTCTACTCCATCCCATGGGTTCACTTTCTCTACTCCATCCCATGGGTTCACTTTCTCTTCAACCCATTTATTCAACTTATGATTTTAAAGTGAATCGTTACTTAATTGAAATGCCTTGGTTTGAATTTCTTACTGTCACTCACGATCTATGCAGCAGTTATTGTGCAGCGTTTCTTGGTCTGAATTTCTTACTGTGATTTACGCTCTATGCAGCTAGTAGCTTTGTTTAGCTATGCATTGTGTATCGTTTCTTGGTCTGAATTTCTTACTGTGACACACGCTCTACGCAGCAGTTATTGTGCAGCGTTTGTTGGTCTGAATTTCTTACTGTGACTTACGCTCTATGCAGCTAGTAGCTTTGTTTAGCTATGCATTGTGTAGCGTTTCTTGGTCTGAATTTCTTACTGTGACACACGCTCTACGCAGCAGTTATTGTGCAGCGTTTGTTGGTCTGAATTTCTTACTGTGACTTACGCTCTATGCAGCTAGTAGCTTTGTTTAGCTATGCATTGTGTAGCGTTTCTTGGTCTGAATTTCTTACTGTGACTTACGCTCTATGCAGCTAGTAGCTTTGTTTAGCTATGCATTGTGTATCGTTTCTTGGTCTGAATTTCTTACTGTGACACACGCTCTACGCAGCAGTTATTGTGCAGCGTTTCTTGGTCTGAATTTCTTACTGTGACTTACGCTCTATGCAGCTAGTAGCTTTGTTTAGCTATGCATTGTGTAGCGTTTCTTGGTCTGAATTTCTTACTGTGACTTACGCTCTATGCAGCTAGTAGCTTTGTTTAGCTATGCATTGTGTAGCGTTTCTTGGTCTGAATTTCTTAGTGTCACTCACGATCTATGCAGCAGTTATTGTGCAGCGATTCTTGGTCTGAATTTCTTACTGTGACTTACGCTCTATGCAGCTAGTAGCTTTGTTTAGCTATGCATTGTGTAGCTTTTCTTGGTCTGAATTTCTTACTGTGACACACGCTCTACGCAGCAGTTATTGTGCAGCGTTTCTTGGTCTGAATTTCTTACTGTGACTTACGCTCTATGCAGCTAGTAGCTTTGTTTAGCTATGCATTGTGTAGCTTTTCTTGGTCTGAATTTCTTACTGTGACTACGCTCTAGCAGCGTAGCTTGTTACTACTTGTGAGCGTTTCTTGGTCTGAATTTCTTACTGTGACTACTCTACGCAGTCTTGTAGCTTATTGTGCAGCGTTTCTTGGTCTGAATTTCTTACTGTGACTTACGCTCTATGCAGCTAGTAGCTTTGTTTAGCTATGCATTGTGTAGCGTTTCTTGGTCTGAATTTCTTATGTACTCACGTCTATGCACAGTTATTGTGCAGCGTTCTTGGTCTGAATTTCTTACTGTGACTTACGCTCTATGCAGCTAGTAGCTTTGTTTAGCTATGCATTGTGTAGCGTTTCTTGGTCTGAATTTCTTACTGTGACTCACGCTCTATGCAGCAGTTATTGTGCAGCGTTTCTTGGTCTGAATTTCTTACTGTGACTTACGCTCTATGCAGCTAGTAGCTTTGTTTAGCTATGCATTGTGTAGCTTTTCTTGGTCTGAATTTCTTACTGTGACTTACGCTCTATGCAGCCAGTAGCTTTGTTTAGCTATGCATTGTGTAGCTTTCTTGGTCTGAATTTCTTAGTGTGACTCACGATCTATGCAGCAGTTATTGTGCAGCGATTCTTGGTCTGAATTTCTTACTGTGACTTACGCTCTATGCAGCCAGTAGCTTTGTTTAGCTATGCATTGTGTAGCGTTTCTTGGTCTGAATTTCTTAGTGTCACTCACGATCTATGCAGCAGTTATTGTGCAGCGATTCTTGGTCTGAATTTCTTACTGTGACTTACGCTCTATGCAGCTAGTAGCTTTGTTTAGCTATGCATTGTGTAGCGTTTCTTGGTCTGAATTTCTTATGTACTACGTCTAGCAGCAGTGTATTGTGAGCGTTTCTTGGTCTGAATTTCTTACTGTGACTTACGCTCTATGCAGCAGTATTGTTGCAGCGAGTTTCTTGGTCTGAATTTCTTACTGTGACTTACGCTCTATGCAGCCAGTAGCTTTGTTTAGCTATGCATTGTGTAGCGTTTCTTGGTCTGAATTTCTTATGTCACTACGTCTATGCAGCAGTTATTGTGCAGCGTTTCTTGGTCTGAATTTCTTACTGTGACTTACGCTCTATGCAGCTAGTAGCTTGTTTAGCTATGCATTGTGTAGCTTTTCTTGGTCTGAATTTCTTACTGTGACTTACGCTCTATGCAGCCAGTAGCTTTGTTTAGCTATGCATTGTGTAGCGTTTCTTGGTCTGAATTTCTTAGTGCAACGTCTAGCACAGTTATGTGCAGCGTTCTTGTCTGAATTCTTACTGTACTAGCTAAGCAGTCTTATTGTTAAATAATGTGCAGCGATTCTTGGTCTGAATTTCTTACTGTGACTTACGCTCTATGCAGCCAGTAGCTTTGTTTAGCTATGCATTGTGTAGCGTTTCTTGGTCTGAATTTCTTAGTGTCACTCACGATCTATGCAGCAGTTATTGTGCAGCGTTTCTTGGTCTGAATTTCTTACTGTGACTTACGCTCTATGCAGCTAGTAGCTTTGTTTAGCTATGCATTGTGTAGCTTTTCTTGGTCTGAATTTCTTACTGTGACTTACGCTCTATGCAGCTAGTAGATTTGTTTAGCTATGCATTGTGTATCGTTTCTTGGTCTGAATTTCTTACTGTGACACACGCTCTACGCAGCAGTTATTGTGCAGCGTTTCTTGGTCTGAATTTCTTACTGTGACTTACGCTCTATGCAGCTAGTAGCTTTGTTTAGCTATGCATTGTGTAGCTTTTCTTGGTCTGAATTTCTTACTGTGACTTACGCTCTATGCAGCCAGTAGCTTTGTTTAGCTATGCATTGTGTAGCGTTTCTTGGTCTGAATTTCTTAGTGTCACTCACGATCTATGCAGCAGTTATTGTGCAGCGATTCTTGGTCTGAATTTCTTACTGTCACTCACGATCTATGCAGCAGATATTGTTTAGCATTTCTTGGTCTGAATTTTTTTCTGTGACTCACGATCTATGGAGCTGTTATTATGTAGCGTTTGTTGGTCTGAATTTCTTACTGTGACACATGATATGAAGCAGTTATTGTGTTGTATTTACTCATGATTAGAAAGAAAAAGAAACTCTGAATCATCCCGCACAAAAAGGATTTAATCACACAACACGTTTCAAACCAGTGCTCACAATCAGGTTACATCTACAACACAAACACAAATGTGTAAAGACTTAGTGTTTCTTTTCCCCTCTAATAATTTTTACTGTCGTTTATACATTGATATATACTTCTTTATGCGTGCTATTTTTTATTCGTGATAAATTCCTTTAGTGAATCCATTAGACATAACAATAGACAAAGTCTCTTATAAGATGCCACGGGACATCCATTTTCTTAATTATGAACGGTAGGGGATTTGGAAGAGTGGCTTTAGTTGTATCTCAGCGCTGCCGTTGTGATTTTAACAATTAACAAATGCCCTTTCTATTATTTCTCTCCTTGTCATCCTTTCTCTCAGTTTAATCTATTATTTATAAATTAATGGTAGAATGTATATTTCATTGTCATTTCTTTTAACGGCTCTATTAATGCAAACAGAAATATCTTAAAAGTCATTTTTATCCATTGCACAAAGTTTTTTTTATATTTCAACTCTGAATCACAATCTATACATGATATATTACAATGAAACCATTGAAATTTTAATCAAAAGTGATGTGGACAGGTTTTTAGGGAAAAAAAGAAATGCAAATTTTTTTTCAAAATAATTATTTCTTTAAAACCCCTATTTTATATAAGTGACCCTAAAAAATATGCAATTTTAAGATCGAGATTGTTGTTTTCTCTTAGAAAAATTAGAACTTAAATATAAAATTTGGTGGCTCATACTTTTTCTTTTTAGATATCTTACTCGTACACACAGACAGAAAGTTTGTAAAACTGATTTTATAAGACTGAGGTTTTATTTTAAAACTTGATTCATAAATTTTCATTCAAAATTTGTATTTTTTTTTAATTTTATATATAAAGTAAATTAGAGTAAAAATTGCCTTTAACTGCTAATTAAAACAAAAAAAAAGAATTCATAGTACTTTTGATTACTGTTCTTTAAAGTGCGATAAAAAGGAAAGAAAAAGACGAAGTTAGATATGTAGATGAGAGGGTAAACTATACAAAGCTTATGTGCTTTGAAGGGTGTTAATTCGTGAATTTAGCCCCGTTAGCAAGGGTGACCTTTAGAAGTTAACGGAGACATCCCTTTGTCAACAGTACGCTCATCTAATCTGTGCAAACTTAACCAATGTTGATTGAATATCAGAATCAACACAGTGTATAATATTAAGTTTTGGTGAACTGTTGCAATGACTTGCTTCCAATTTATGGAATAAATTAATTTACTAGTCGGCTGAAAGCAATTTATGAATATTTATCATCTTCTAATGATAATTTTATATTTAAGCGTGTTTTAATCCTTGTACCTGTTTAATTAAAGTATATTTTAATTAATTCTGAGTATGAGACTCTTACACACAATCTTCATTATCATTCATCGTATACTTTACTTTACAGTGCTTTGTGTTTTCAATCTCCTGCAAAATACGATAATACAAAACACAAAACTAGTTTCTATATTTCTTAATCTGTTGTCATCATTAGTAAAAGTTATCAGTTTAAGTGGAAAGATACAAAAATATTATTTCATCTCTTGATAATGTATGATGTAATATAAACCTAAGTTTTATATATATACAAATATTCATCATGATTTGTTTTCTTAACCCAATATTTATATGATATAATTCTTTTGAGGGCTGAGGTCTAATGATTTGAAACTAGTCCTTTTGCTGACGTTTCGACATATATTTATGTCATCTTCAGGACTATAACTTGTTGTTTTACAATTAGCACTACTATTACTACTATTTTGGTTATTTATTACATTTTACATGTACAGTAACAGAGAGGAATTGATAAATCAGTTATTTAGACTATGAGGTTTTTTTAAATTGATATAAGGAATAATAACAACAATATCCTTGTCAATGTAAAGAAACATCCATAGTCGAAATAACTGATTTATCAATCAATTCCTCTCTGTTACTGTACATGTAAAATGTAATAAATAATCAAAATAGTAGTAATAGTAGGGCTAATTGTAAAACAAACATGTTATAGTCCTGAAGATGACATAAATATATGTCGAAACGTCGGCAAGAGGACTTGTTTCAAATCATTAGACCTCAACCCTCAACCATCAAAAAAATTATATCATATAAAAAAATATATTTATGATAAAAATAGGATTCAAAACGTTATATATTAAGAACAGTTGTTTTACTTTTTTTTTTGAGAAAATATGCTACAAGAGGATTTTAAATTCAAAAATGAATTGGCATGTGATTGTGGAGATAGCTTTGAAAGAAATGCGAGCAGGAGACTGAATAAAATCTCATTTTGTGGCAGGGATCTATTTGTGAACACATATCCGGAACAACATAGCTCGTAATGATCAAAGGGATTTTGAGGTTTCTTTTATTTCAATAAACTGAGCAACTGTAGCATGCACGGTCGATAATTAAATAACCCACAATATACTTTGAAGCATATTGTTTTTTCTCAGGTTGCTACAAGTTGTGTTGACAATAAAAATTATTTTTGATTATGACAAAACATAGATGTCAAACTTTCTAGTCTAAGAAGGATAACATGGATGGTTGCAATATATTACTATTTGTAATAGTTTATTGAGTAAATGATATTCCATTGGTTAATCCTTGTCATAGTTAATGTGATCATTAAATACATTCGGTACTATAGAATAGAAACAGATAGATTCATACTGAATAGGCCAGGCTAGGTTAGGTTAGGTTAGGTTGCAGTGACAGTCCCACAAGGGAACACACGTAGGCCGAGCATTGGCCCTTTGTGATACCACACAATGAAGATTGATTCTACAGTAGGAGTCCTAAATTTTGCCTAACTCAAGTGTAGTAGTAGAGTATTTAGAGTAGGGACCTTTAACGAGTACCTGACATCGTATAGGCTCGGGACCGACGGTTTAACGTCCTTCTCCGAGGGACGACGCGCTCAGATTTATTCACCTCCCGCGTGAATAAATCGAGGGCTAGGTGAGGATCAAACCCCGGTCCTATCAGTTCAGAGGCAAGCACGTAACCACTGAGCTAGCCTGGCACCCCTAGGCCAGGCTAGCTTAGTGGTTAACGTACTCCGGAGCTGAAAGGCCCCGGGTTCGATACCAAAGATTGGTTCATGTGGGAGGTGAATAGATCTGAGTACGTCGTCTCGGAGAGGAAGTTAAGCCGTCGGTCCCGAGCCTGCACGATGTCAGGTACTCGTTAAAGATCCCTACTCGATATGCACTTGAGTTAGGCAAAATTTAGTACTCTCGATGTAGAATCAATCTTTATTGATTGATTGGAGAGGAGTTAAATTTATTACGTATGAAAAATCTCTCTTAAGAAATAATATCGAATCCTTTCTAATTAAATTTAATCGATCAAATATTATAAACATTACTAGCCGGCTTTTCAAACTTGACTCAGCCTTGATGAGGGGAAATAGTCTCATCTAAGAGGGTTGACAGATAGCGGATTGTTTCTTACTTTTTCTTACTGTACTTCCTTGTTTACACAAACATTCCTCCCTGGACTATTGTCCTTCCCTGCACTTTACACCCTTTAAAATACCTTTCTTCCCTCCCACTCTTCTCAGCCCTTCAAATGAGTTTCTGCATCTTATGTTTTAGTTCAACCACTTGTTACGGTTGAAAGATCCTAGTCTTGTTTTCCCATTTCTTATTGTGGTTTGATCATTGATTGTTATTTTACGTGTTTATGTGAAATCTTTATGTATATATATATATATATATATATATCCACTTAAAATTCGAAAAAACGATCCAAACTGGACGCAAATCAGTTCACAAACGAAGAAAAGCAACACACAGAGAAAGAGACACACTTACAAACTCAAATTTTCGGATGGTTGTGTTTCCGGCGTGCTTGGTCGCCCTTTCTCTCTTTTCTCCTGAAGACGGATCATCCGAAAATTTGAGTTTGTAAGTGTGTCTCTTTCTCTGTGTGTTGCTTTTCTTCGTTTGTGAACTGATATATATATATATATATATATATTATTAAGAAATCCTGCGCTTTCATCCTTTTAAAATACCACTCTTCCCTCCCACTCTTCTCAACCCCTCACTCTGAGGAAGACCGCTTGTTACGGTTGAAGGATCTTAGTCTTTTTTCTCTTTTCTTATTAGATAAGAAATATCTAACTACATTAGATAAGTTACTTATTAGGTTTACTAGATAAGTTCATTGCACAAAAAATAAACATGATTATCGAAATATATATATAACAAGATTTCACGTGTGTATTGTGAAATCTTGTTATATACGAGTATATTTCAATAATCACGTTTATTTTTTTGTACAAAGAACTTATCTAGCATACTTTATTTTATTTTTTTTTATTATTATTATATTACAACTATCCTTAGAGGGGTAACAAGTAATTTTGATACATGGTAAATAAGAAAGATTGAATATAAGAGTGGAGAAACTACCCATTGGTAGTACTCCATATAGATTGTTCTGATAATCTGCTATTTCTGAGTAGGTCTCGGGGCCAACACCTTTTTAGCCTTCTTATAGGATTGGTAGGAATCTGATGGGGTGATAATTCCTGAATAAAAGGATTTAGATTATCTAGTAAACTAAATGTAACATATCGTAATGACATAGAAATTCGATTTCAAGATTTTGGACTCTAGATTTTTGATGATGTTTGTGCGTAGATGTGGTGGGTGTGTATGTAGAACACGCTACAGGTCAGATCAATTGATTGAACACTTTGATGTTTAACCCAAAATAGCCCTGATAGTGTAGAGGAGCCGTGTTGATTTGGGCGATGTTATCCCCTTGGGAGAACCGCTTTATTGCCTATTATGTCTTTTAGATACCATATTATTTCTGCTAAACTAAAAAATCAAGATACATGAGATTATAAAGATATAACATAAATGATATTGACGTAAACGGAAAAATTTTTGAAATATTAATATATAAATAGTTAATTTTGAACAAAAATGTAAAAAAAAATGATTTATGACGGAATTCAAAAGTCACACCAGTAGATGGATCATAATGAACTAAAACGCAAAATAGCTTCTTTTAAATGGATTGATAATAAGTTTTTGGCAAACCGCATCACAAGCAGAATGCAAAGCAACACTTATTATTTTACTACAAAATTACAAACAGTGGAATATTAAGACTGTGCATGTGCTATATAAGTAAAATTAGTATGCTAAAGAAAAAGTTGCAAAAATATTGCTTCATTGAAAGAGGAAATATAGTCATTATTCTAGAGAAAAAGAAACACAAAGTCTTCGCACACAAAAAGAATTTATTCAAACTACGTGTTTTTATCACTAAGTTTTCAAAACAAGTCGTTTAAGTAAATCCTTTGTGTGTGTGAAGATTTGGTTTTTCTTTTTCTCTCTTATCATGAGCCAAAATCTCAAAATAATCCTTACGCAGCTGCTGAGGAAATATGGATCTAAAAATGCGTAACAACGTTGTACAGAGTAACCTACTCCATTTTTCACATCGGTTTATATTAAGTTCATTATTTTTTTTCAAGAAACATCTAGATATGCCAAAAATAAATTTATATGATATCTAAAATGGGTGCAATTTTTACATATTTCGAACCTTGTCCTCAGATTATCCTCAGAAATGGGAAGTTAGCCTCAATGAAACCGTACCTCAATGAAACCGTACCTCAATGAAACCGTACCTCAATGAGAAACGTTACGGTGTGACAAAAGCTAACTATATATATTTATAAATTCTATAATTTCTAATTTATATTAGTTATGTTATAATAGTTATCTACTATTCGATAACTCTTTTTTCCATTCTTTTCCCACTATTTCGGTCTCTTTCTCTCCACGCCTTTCACTTTATTATTCCACACATAATCTCATAAGATGAAGTTGTTATATAAATTGTATCACACCGTCTCTTTCTATCTCTATATCTGTATTTTTCATTGCTTTGATACAAACTCCCAAAATAACTTCTTTCTCTCTCCCTCTCCACCTCTCTGCCTTTCTTTCTATAAGCAAGACTTAATAGTATACAAACATTGTAAAAATTATATTTACTTTATAGAAAATACTATTTGGACTGCACTTTGACTAAAACATGACATAGAACCCACACGCAAAAACTGAAACGGACAGAGTCGAACAGAAGATACAAATACCTTACAAGACTCTTAGATAGAAAACCAAAACTTACACTATCAGACAGACTCTACATATACAACGCAATATTAAAACCTTCTTAGGCTTATGCCATAGAACTCGGCGATTTTGCCAAATCTTCAAATATTCGTCGTATACAAGTCATTCAATCAAAAATACAGAAAACTCTCACATCTCCCAGTTTACGTTCCAAACAGAATCATTCAACGAGATCTTAAAGTCGTCTTCGTTCGCGACGTCTTTTTTCGTTGATACACATTTCATTAAACTCTTTTTGAATCCTTGTTTTTGTCACTTTTTCGACTTTTTAGTATATATATTATATATGTATATATATAAACAAACCACAATATGAAATGAGAAAAAAAGGCTAAGATCTTTCAACCGTAACAAACGATCTTGTCAGAGTCAAATCCCAACTGATATATATATATATATATATATAATATATATATGCAAAGACCGCCATAAATGATTCCAAAATAAATTTTCAACTCTTGCTAAAAATAACTCCCTGCTAGTAATCCCCACGAAATGGCGAAAATGGCCCTAAAATGACGAAAACGGTAATGGCCACGTGACCTTCTGTCGTCATAAAGATTAAATATAGTTACGGAATACCACCAATGAGTGCTACCCGATTTCCTTTACAAAATCAAACAGCTCTCTACAAAAAATCAAAGAGGTAAAGGACAAACCTTGAAACAAAATTACTTCCATATACATGAAATTGTAGTCGAAGTATCCAAAAATACAAAAAAAAAAAAAAGGAAAAACTACCTTTATACAAAATAAAAAAAAAAAATTCAGTGGGTTCAAGAAAAAAAAATGTATGAAAGCAGTTTTACATAGAAAAGATTGGACTAATGAATTTGTTATGTTTGAAGGGAGCCTCATTGGTAGTCAATGTGGTAGCGGGATTGATAGCGGGTTGGACAAGAGGAAGATGAGACGCGATTACGACAGGCAAGATCGACCAATCATGTAGGGTTTAACTTTCCAAGGCAAAGTCTCTTCCAAACCGACAGGCCAATGTAAACCAACAGCAATTTTTCAAAAAAAATCTTACGCAGAACTGCTTTCATAATGTTGGCTTCAGATACCAATGATATTTTCCATAATCAATATTTATTTCATTGATAATTAAATTGTTCTAGGTTCTCAAATATATATATCATAATAATTGTATTACATTTGTGATTTAATGTTTTTACACTATTAAAAGTGTAAAAAGTTATTACACTTTTATTTTATTTACAATGTATCTTTCAATCAATTAATTGTATATCTTATATAACTTACGCGCACACACACACACACACACACACACACACACACACACACACACACACACACACAGTACACACACCCAAACAGTCTCATTAACATAATCACACTTTTTTGTTCGTGAAGAAAGTCTTATGAGTATATATGTATAAATATTTGTAAAATTTGGGTGGGAGGAGTCCTTAATTTAAACATATTTCTTTGAATAACTAATCATATTTTGGTGAAGTCAGTTTCTTCGTCAGTTTTTTAAATATTTCTTCTTTTTTCATTCAAACTTTGAAAAATATGTAGTAGGGTGGATCCGACATATTTCGACTGGCTTCCTCTCATCTTCAGGGTAGTTGTATAAAAATCTACCCTAGATTTATACCATCGTTTTGCGATGGTATTGAAACATTGTTGAAATAGTTAAGCTAACCAGGCTGAAACTACACCCCTTACTCCAATTAGTGTTTTAATAAAATTGCTAAAGCAGTCAGATTTTTATATAATTACCCTGAAGATGACAGGAGGCCAGTGAAAACATATTGGATCCACCCTAACAAATATTCTTCAAAGTTTGAATGAAGAAAAGAAGAACTTATTTATATACCTTGAAAAACTTATGAAGAAAATCACTTCAGCAAAATATGGTCATTATTGAACGATATATATATATATAAAAAGATTTCACATAAAAAGATTTCAGTTGGGTTTTTGACTCTGACGAAGACCGCTTGTTACGGTTGAAAGATCTTAGTCTTGTTTTCCCATTTCTTATTGTGGTTTGATCATATATATATATATATATATATATACATACATAAAAGTATCGGCCATGATGTAGAACAAAATAAAAGTTAATGAGGACTCGGTCAGTTCTTCAGCTTCAAACGACAAATGGAAACTTTTATTACTAATGTTTCTGATTTCATTGAACATCTTTTTCAATGGCAAAGTATAACATTTTGAAACTGAAAAAATTAAGTATTTAACAAATTTTATATATGTATTTGTATAAAATATAATTTAATTGAAATATATGTATATTTTATATGTGTATAAAATATAATATAATATAATTATAACATTTATAAAATAATAATAAAATGATGAATATTTTGAACAAAACTCTAATGTAATACTTAAGTTTTCCTATTTCAAAATTGTATATTTTTGAATATGAAAAAGTGTTTCAAATAGAATCACACACACACCCACACACACACACACACACACACACACACACACACACACACACACACACACACACACACACACACACACACACACACACAAACGTAATCACACTTTTTTGGTCATTCGGGAAGTAAGTCATTATGAGTATTTATATATATTATATATATAGCAAATGTTTTCCTGGCTTAGAGATAAACTACTAATAACAGTAAATCAGTGAATATTTTTCTTCACTTCTATAGCCCATCAATCTCATGGAAAAGCAATTGCCGAGACATTGAACTGCGAGACCAAACAAAGCGATAATGATTATAAAGTAACTTCATTTAACTTATTTACAAATGGTCGACTCTCTGTCACGAATCTTGTTCTGCAACTCATTAATTCAGACTGTCTTCATAAAGCTCTCCAGTATTGATTCTCAACTACAAAGTTCTTCTTTAGTTTCTAAAACATATATATGTATATATATATAAACTCTTTTTGCTTATATTTCATGTATATATGTATATTTTATGTATATGTATTATGTATATTTTATGTATATATATACTTAAAATAACTTAGACACATAGAAAGAAACATAATTATGATTCTTTCTATATGTTCCAGTTTTTGAGTATAATCTGCCCTTCTAGATCGCATTTCGTTCACATGTATATATATATATATATATATATATATATATATATATATTACTTCTTCTTCCTCCTGTACTTCTTCAGTCTTTAGTGAGCCACCTTCCATTTGCTATCACAAACCTGCTAATCTTTAATCTATCTTCTCTCACATCTCTTCTCCTAAGCCTCCAAAAACTGCTGGTGGTATGGTTCAATGTGGACGTCGTGGATGTCTTACTTGTCCTATCATCAATCCTGTTCTTTCCTTTACCTCTGTCCATAGTAAACGCACCTACCCTATCTCTCACAAGACCTCTTGTACCTCTGGTAACTGCGTTTACCGTTTGGATTGCACCCAGTGTGATTCTTTTTATGTGGGTTTGGCTTCCACCAAGCGTAAGAATAATCACAGGTCATCCGTTGGCAAACGCAGTGACCTTCCCGTTGCTACTCATGCCAGTTCTCACGGACTCAGTTTTAATGACTGTTTCCGTGTACAGGTCCTGAGGCAGATTGATCAGACTAATTCGAAAGTTACTCTGAGAGCTTCAGAAGAAGCACTCATTAGTCTTCTGGGCGGTAGATCGGCTCCTGGGCTTAACCTCAATCGTTGATTTTTTTTTTTTTTTTTAAAGTTGTTATCAGCTTTTAATTTTATTTTAGTTAAATATTTTCATTTTTTAATTTTTATTTGGCTTTTATCTCTTTATCTTCCCTGACTACCTTTCCTCCGAAAGTTGGCTACACTGTTTGAGTGCTTCAGTTCGAACGCCAAGTCAGTCGTTATCAGCCTTTGGAGCGATTCACTTCTTTTCCTGAAGACGAGGACATCGAAATATAGTAGTGAGTTCAGTGGTTTCCTTTCTATGTGTTCTTTTTAAATTCTAGTTTATATATATATCAATGATTAAACCACAATAAGAAATGGGAAAACAAGACTAAGATCTTTCAACTGTAACAAGCGGTCTTCGTCAGAGTCAAAAACCCAGTTGGGTTTTTATCTATGTGTATATATATATATATATATATATATATATATATATATATATATATATATATAAAGATTTGACATAACCAAATGAAACAACAATCAATGATCAAAGAATCGACCGTGAAATAGAAACGAAATTAAAATTCTATTTTAAATAGAAAGTGAAAGTTGGCAACTCTCATTGCCAACGTTTCGGTTGTTATTTGAAACTTTTTTCATAGGCAGATATATAAAATTTCGAAACAGAAAACTAAGCATTACATTAAAGATTATTTTTTTTGTAAAATTATATCTTATTTTATACTTCGTTTTTCTATCTCTAAATTTTATATATCTGCCTTTGAAAAATGTTTGAAATAAAAACCGAAACGTTGGTTATGAGAGTTTAATTTGAACCTAAAGAACTGACCGAGTCATGATTTATTTTAATTTTTTATATATATATATCATGATAAACCGAAACGGTCCGACAGGACAGATATTTCTTATAATAAACTGTGACACATAAAAACATAAGAAAGACTCACTTTTCAATATTTCGACCGTAATGGCGGTCGTCCTCAAGAGAAGAAGTGAATTGACGGAGGGACGACAGTCCCAAAAACTAAAAAAGTTTTTTAGTTGACTGTCGTCCCTCCATCAATTCACTTTTTCTCTTGAGGACGACCGCCATTACGGTCGAAATATTGAAAAGTGAGTCTTTCTTATGTTTCTGTCTATGTCTCACAGTTTATTTTAAGTGTATATATATATCTTGTTCATTGGTTACTCAAAGTTGGTTTAGTGTATCAATATAGTATATTCTAAATGTGTCAGAATAAATTTGTTCTATGTGGATTGACTTTGTTGTGAGTTAATAATGTGTCAGAGTGTTCTCTCACATATCTAGGGGTAATCTGTAAATAATTAATTAAAAACCCAAAAGATATGTGGATACAATAACAACAATTATTATGATGAGATTAATAACGTTGTCGTAATGGTCACATTTATAGGCACACAACTTTAATGCAGTTAGGAGACGATAGTGTAGCTAATTTACGTTTTGCAGTCGTTTTAGGAATGAATGAGGTGGGCGGTGTTTAGTTGGCTGATAGTACATCAGGAGACCTAAATTTGACTTCATTAAAACCTTCATTAAGTTGACTTCATTAAATTATGTTTAGTAGAATAGGGACGTTAAACGAGTACTTGACATCTTACGGGTACACAAAATTTATTTTACATCCTGTCCGTTGGACAAATGAGTCAGATTTTGGTTCTTGCACATATAACATTTGGTATCACGGCTAAGATTAAAACCCTCAAGCACTGAAGTACATTTATAAGTAAACAACAATTTACTCTAAAAATATTAACTCATTTTTGATTTGGGACCCATTTAAATCATGTGTAATGTGATATTTGGGAATTTTAAAAAAATTACGTCTCAATTTTTAATAATATAAAATATATAAATAATTATACAAAAGTATTCATATTAATTTTTTTTGTCTGTGGAGACATAATCTTTTGAAATTCTTCAATATGAGTAAAAACCACAGTATAACAGATTGCACAAGTAATGGAAGCTGCGTTACAGGACACATTTGCATGTGCTAAACAGACACAATGTTAGTTAGCCTATGTGGTCTAATAATAACATATAAATAATATAATAAAAATTCGTTTTGCATACCACATAAAACAATAAGATCCAAGCCTTGAAATGTAAAACACGACAGAGAAAAAGAGAAAATACACACTTACTAAATTCAATATTTTGAACTGTTGTTCGTCATCAGGAGAAGACTAGAAGAGAGGATGAAGTGAGAGAGATCTCCCCACGTAGAAGGAAAGAACGATTGTTCTTTCCTCCTTTGACTCGCGTTCTTTCCTTCGACTTGGGGAGATCTCTCTCACTTCGTCCTCTCTTCTAGTCTTCTCCTGATGACGAACAACAGTTCGAAATATTGAATTAAGCAAGCCTGTATTTTATCTTTTTTCTATGTCGTCTTTTGTGTAATTTAAAGTTTTATAAGTCCGTGAGGGACCGTTTCTTTAATTTAGTATTTTAAAAAAATAATCAGATTTATAACTCGTTAATTCATGCATTTCATC
This sequence comes from Hermatobates lingyangjiaoensis, assembly GCA_026182355.1. NCBI lineage: Eukaryota > Metazoa > Arthropoda > Insecta > Hemiptera > Hermatobatidae > Hermatobates > Hermatobates lingyangjiaoensis. The sequence goes on from JAPFBL010000344.1 coordinate 438,990, forward strand.
ATTACCACAGAGGTTAGTATTATTAATATTAAACACATAATATACCGTCTTACCTCGTACATATTTGGTTTAACACGAGAGCTACGGCAGTAATGTACGAGGTAAGACGGTATATTATGTGTTTAATATTAATTATAACTCGTAGTTCAACATTTTAATTACATTTTAAGAAACATAAATAAGTGAAATATGGTCGATAATGTATTAAAGATGCACAGTAAGATAAATTTGAATAATAATAAATTGTAATATATAAAACAAGAGAAAAGGCAAAACAAGTAAAGATTGCAAATGTTAAAGACACATAAAAAGAAAAAAATCCTTTGAAGGACCTAGGAAATAGCCGTGATGATTAGAAAATAGCAGAAATACGTTGTTTCTTGGTTCAACAATATTGTCCAATTGATGAGAGTTTGAAGTAGACTCTACCATTCTACGAAGTGTTTAGATCTCGTAGAGTAGTAGTTAACCATCTGAGGATGGACCAAACAACATAAGTTGATCTTCCTACACTTGACTGCAGTCAACTGAATCGGAATAATGTGATATCATATATTACATATTTGCATACATCTGAAATAACAAAGGATTATTATTGGAATTATATCAAACTTGAAAATTATAGTTGAGGTAGATGATCGATTCAAGAAGATAGTGTCTTTTCTCTTGAGAAATGGAATTCACTGAGAGATTTGAATCCAGCATCCGCTTCTTGATGAATTTTCAGCATCTTAATAGATATAGGCATTAGAATTTAGTTAGTTATTTTATAACTGTAAATAGTCTAACTTAAGTTTTGTCTGTGAAATATATAATTTAGTAAATGAACAGCTCAAAGAAGAGAAGAGAAAAAAATGTATTTTTTTTTTAATTTTAATTATTTTCTTTCGATTAAAAAGGGTTATTTGTTTTAAAAGTATTTTATCTAAGAAAATAAGATATCATTAAGAAAAAGGGAATTTATGACATTTTATATTTTAAAGCGCACACAAAGACATATACATACATACACACACGCACACGCACATACACACACAAACACATATTCACACACAAACACACACAAACACTCACACACACACACACACATATTCACACACATACTTAGTGCGACACATGTTTGTAAACTCCCATTACAGCAGGGGTACTGCTGGGTGGGAAAACACACACACACACACACACATACACACACATATACCCACACACACATATACATACGCACACACAACATACCATACCACGCATAGTTATACAAAAGAAAAACAGAAATTTGACTAGTTTAAAAAAAGTAGTTCAAATTGAAAATGGCGGGAAGTGGAATAAAAGATACCAATAGGACTCTGATCAAGCTAGCTGCCTCAATATAAATTATTCCTCTATGAAGGATCCATGAGGAGAGATCAGGAGGGGAGAAATCTCTTACCATTTCTAAGTCAGGTACCATCTGTTAATATCTAGGTCAGGCATGGGCAACCTGCAGCCCGCGTGCTACGTACAGCCCAACATGTGTTTTTGTGTGGCCCTCGGAGATTGTCTAGAATTCTATCTTAATATTAAAAATTCCTCTGGTTTTTGCTTATTAACAAAAGTTCACCAAGTAATTTTTAGAAGAAAATTACAACATTGGAGAGAGAGAGTGAGAGATAGAGAGAGCAACAAATTAGTAACAAATGTTAATCTTTTTAGAATTGCAATATGATAGTTGTTTCATTATCATTAAGAAATAATGTGATGTGAATAATAATCTTCATTACAAAAATAATAAAAAGTTAAATAATTATGATACCTTATAATTATATACACCTTACAGCATTACACCTTATTATACCTTACAACACACAGCATGCATTTCTATATATATTACTCGTATTGTATCCAGTTTGAATCATCTTTCCGTTTATTAAGTGAATATTTATATATAACATAATACAAGAAGAGAAAAACATAGATAAAGACATACAAAACTCAATACTATATTTCGACTAGCGTCGTCATCAGGTAGAAGTACTCCTGCCATCAGCTGCAGCTGATCAGATATATATATACATAATTAAAAATTAAGAATGTATCAATTGTCTGATAGAATAAAAGTAAATATAAATTGGGTTGTTTGGTCTTTTAGTTACAAAAACAAACTTTCAAATACCAAACGTTTCGGTGTTATTTAAAACATTCCTTAATGGCATTTAACAGTTTATTTTTTAAACTAAAAGACCAAAAAACCGATTTATATTTAATTATATATATATATATATATATAATTAAATAACTACAAAACAATCATGAGAGACTAACACTCACGATTCTTGATCATTTCGGGCATTTCGAGTAGGGATTTTTAACGAGTACCTGACATCGTACAGGCTTAATGTCCTCTTTGTGAGATGACACACTCAGATTTATTTACCTTCGGTGTGAATAAATCGAAGGCCAGGTGGGTATCGAACTCCGGATCTACCATCTCAGAGACGAGTACGTTAACCACTGAGCTAACCTGGCCCTCTTGGTTTTACGAATTCTGAGTTGCAAAATGGTCCCCGCTACTTCCACTGCCGTACTGATAGACTCATATTCAGTTGTACAATCGTACATTTTACTGAAATTTCCCGAAACTACCTTCAAATGACTATTTAGGAAAGTAATTATGAAATGATTATAAATTTATTATTATTATTATTATTATTATTTTAATAATTATTATAACTTTAATTTAATATATATTAATGCACCTAGGGAATAATGAGATCTATTATTTCCCGAGTATTTAGGTTTATTACTGAGGCAACTCTGAAAAATCAAAGCTAATCCTGAGGAGTAGCCGATAATAACTACGCGAGGGAAACACAGTTCATTATTCTCGAGGAGCATACAATATTTTATCTTCAGAAAAGGCTCTACTATATTAATAATAATTTATTAATTGATAATTAACATACAAAATTAATAATCATTCTTAATTATCCAAAATTAAGGTTTACGAAAACTAAATAAAAGTATAGTTAATGGGTTAGTTACAATTATATACAAACATAAATATACAAACACAAAATGACCGACAATATAATCAATGAACAAACAAATCACCAAACAGACATTTTAACAAAACTTCTAATAACATATAAAAGACGGCACAAAGAACTCGAAATAGATAATGAAACAAGAAAAAAAGAAAAAAAACATAATTAAAAAAAATAAATAAAAAAAATAAAAAATTAACTACACAGACAACACAATGACAATGACAACACTGATTCCACAATGTAGATGACAAGTGTAGGTAGGTTATAGGAGAATGAAATACACAGTCAGTTAGTTGCTCTTGAAGATGGGATCCGGACAAACCCGAAACCGGTCGAGCTTTTCTGAGAATTTACGAGGTATGACGGACAGTATTACTACTAATTCTAATAAATAAAAGTATGTAAACAAATCAGACTAGAATACCTTGCTTTGCAGCTGGGATTTAAAAATCAGGTTTGCCACCCTAACTCTTCCCGATCTGATTTTATTTCATATCTAAAAATCTATATCAACAAAATAATTACGTTGGACACCTGGTTATTTCCCCGTTTTTTTCATTATTGCCTCGTTTTTAAGAACGCAGATTAAATGTTTTACGTTATTACACGAAAACTAGAGTAAAAAGTCACTTTCTTCCCTTTCTGGGGACAAACTTTTTTTTTAATTATTGTTGCATTAATTTCCGTAAATGAAATCATTGATTTTGAATATAAAGTCAACCCCTTATATGTTATAAAAAGATTTATTGTTTGATGCTTGGTTGCGTTTAAAAATGCACTTTTAAATAAAAAAGTTTAATTTAACAAAGTTAAAACAAAAAACTCTATTAAATTAATCTGCTAACATGCACAGATGGTTTTCAGTTAAGTAATGGAATAGTTATTCGTTAAAAGAGTTTATCTCTTGAGGCTTGGAGTAAATGCGTCTCTTTTTGACAGACAAAAGAATTTCTGACAGCTAGAAAAGTGAGTTGTTTTGTTAGCTGGCTTAATGTCGACTCATGTATAGAATTCACTTTCAGTTGCACAAAACCAACAATCACAAATGTAGCTATGTTGAGAAAAAAAATTGCTAGCTAAATCAGAAAAAAGAAATATATATATACCAAATTACGAAATATTTTAACTGTAAAATGTATACTTATATTATAAAAAAGTATTCATGCAAATTTAAAAAGAATTTTTTTTTGACTCTGACAAAGAACGTTATTAAGGTTGAATCTTGGTATTTTTTCTGATTTATTACTGTTGATGTTCAGTTGATGATGAATCGTCATCATGAGAGTAGAGATAGGGCACCAAGCGCACATGCGAAGCAACGGTTGTAGACCTTATCTCTCCAGCGCTTGGTGTTCCTATCTCTACTCTTCTGATGAATCGTCATCTTGAGAGTAGAGATAGGGCACCAAGCACACATGCGAAGCAACGGTTGTAGACCTTATCTCTCCAACGCTTGGTGCGCTTGGTGTCCCTATCTCTACTCTTCTGATGAATCGTCATCATGAGAGTAGAGATAGGGCACCAAGCGCACATGCGAAGCAACGCTTGTAGACCTTATCTCTCCAACGCTTGGTGCGCTTGGTGTTCCTATCTCTACTCTTCTGATGAATCGTCATCATGAGAGTAGAGATAGGGCACCAAGCGCACATGCGAAGTAACGCTTGTAGACCTTATCTCTCCAACGCTTGGTGCGCTTGGTGTCCCTATCTCTACTCTTCTGATGAATCGTCATCATGAGAGTAGAGATAGGGCACCAAGCGCACATGCGAAGTAACGCTTGTAGACCTTATCTCTCCAACGCTTGGTGCGCTTGGTGTTTCTATCTCTACTCTTCTGATGAATCGTCATCATGAGAGTAGAGATAGGGCACCAAGCGCACATGCGAAGCAACGCTTGTAGACCTTATCTCTCCAACGCTTGGTGCGCTTGGTGTCCCTATCTCTACTCTTCTGATGAATCGTCATCATGAGAGTAGAGATAGGGCACCAAGCGCACATGCGAAGTAACGCTTGTAGACCTTATCTCTCCAACGCTTGGTGCGCTTGGTGTTCCTATCTCTACTCTTCTGATGAATCGTCATCATGAGAGTAGAGATAGGGCACCAAGCGCACATGCGAAGCAACGCTTGTAGACCTTATCTCTCCAACGCTTGGTGCGCTTGGTGTTTCTATCTCTACTCTTCTGATGAATCGTCATCATGAGAGTAGAGATTGGGCACCAAGCGCACATGCGAAGCAACGCTTGTAGACCTTATCTCTCCAACGCTTGGTGCGCTTGGTGTTCCTATCTCTACTCTTCTGATGAGGCTTCAAATGAAAATTGGAAACTGTAAGTGTATTCGTATCGTTACTCTGTGTCTATATAGTTTGCTGTGAAAAGTATATATACATACCAATATATATATATATATATATATATATATATATATATATATATATAATAATCTTCTAAGAAAAATGTTCTATTTGCCTTATTATTTTCTCGTAATTCACTGGTAGCTCAAAAATTAATCTACCTAATTTCATAACAAGAATAGGAAAACAATCTTGAAGAAAACTAATGAAATAAAAGTGTATTTGACACTACACAAACACAAACTGGGTTAAAAAACTAAAGAGAAACAAGCTTTCAGCCACATTGGCCATCATCAGGTAAACAGTAAACAATAAAACGAAACAATTAAAACATAAACCAAAAATTAACAACAAAATAAATTAGCGTAGTTCAAATAGTAGAAGCGTTTAACTGTCAAAGCAGCGCTACATGCGCGCACCCACGCGTTAGTTAGTTGAATCACCCCAGCACTTCTCGCCTTCGACAGGTCACAATATGGGAGAGTTCCGAACAAATTTTATTCTAGGTTCGAAGGTCCTAGAACTCGGGATGACGAACATGTCGCTGATTTGAGAGTTCAGCGCGTGGCACAAATCTTTGATTAATGAAGCCTCTAGTATTTATAGCCTGTACTACAATACAGGCTACATATACAATATATACATATATATATATATATATATATATATATATATATATATAATTTATATTCACTTGATAAATGGAAACACGACCCAAACTGGACACAATAACAATTCAAAATTGAAGATAGGTTGTACAGAAAGTAAAAGAAACACACTTACAGACTCAAATTTTCGGGTAATCCGTCTTTAGGAGAAAAGAGAAAGGGAGACCAAGCACGTTGTAGACGCAACAGCTAAAATTTGAGTCTGTAAGTGTGTTTCTTTTACTTTCTGTGCAACCTATCTTCAATTTTGAAGTTATATATATATATTTATATTTGTGTATTTTGGGAGCAGACCTTCAATCCAACATGTTTTATTAAAAATTATGCCAATTTTAACTTTTGTTCTTTTCCGGGTTAATTTTTCAAGTTTTCTCACTATGAATTTCCACCTTTCTGGTAAAATATAAAGTAATTGCCAATTTTAACTTTTGTGCTTATATTTATATATATATATATTATTGTATATATATAATATATATATTGGCATTTAACCAATAATTGGTCATCATTACGTTTTTTATATTCATAAACAATAATTACCATAACTAGAATTAAAATGAAAACTACACTTGGAACCTAATACTACTTATTTAAGTGTAGATTTAATTTATATTCTAGTAATTGTATTATTTGTGCATATGTAAAAAGAAATCAGCAACAAACCTTATTATGAGTTTGATTGAGAATTTGGTGATTGTAGAATGTGATAAATTATAAAAGGCTTAAATGTAAATAAATCAATTTGTTAATAATTATTAAGATAAAATAATTAATTATATTATTAATAATGCCAACAACATTTATTACTGTTGGATATGTACTGTTAAATATTGGACAAAAATAAACAACGGAAACCATTTTCTTTTAAATTAATGCTTTGCAATTTTTCTTTGTTTATATAGACTCTAGATTACTTTAAAGTGTCAGATGTCAAAAAATATTCTCTCGGTAATACATGAAATCGAAGATGATTATCAAGGTTTGAGTTATCATCAGGTTTGCTGGATTTTAATATTCAAGATAACAAATCCTTGTTTAAATACAATTTAATTTTTTTTCTACATTGCTCGAAGGTTGAATCTTTATTTGACCAACTAGAATTGAATTCCTGGTTATTGATTGCATACATTTTTTTGAATTCTATTTTTATTGTTTGCAGTTATACATATTGAGTTACCTTTGTAGTTACACTTTTTTTTTTGATGTCCCGTACTTTATATATATATATAAAGATTTCACATAATTACGTGAAATAACAATCAATGATCAAATCATAATAAGAAAATGGGAAAACAAGATTAACATCTTTCAACCGTAACAAGCGGTCTTCGTCAGAGTCAAAAACCCGTCAGTTGGGTTTTTGACTCTGACGAAGACCGCTTGTTACGGTTGAAAGATCTTACTCTTGTTTTCCCATTTTCTTATTGTGGTTTGATCATATATATATATATATATATATATATATATATATATATCTCAGGTCTGTTCACAAGTGTGCTTCACGTTCTATCTCTAATCTCCTGATGTCGATTCAACAAAATTAGAGATTGTAAGTGTGTCCGTCCCTTAGTCGTTGGCAAGTCAATATATAGTATAGTTACTTTATAAATAGAAATTGAGTGCTTCTTTCAATTGAAGCATTGACTTCCTTCAATTTATTTGAATTGAGCCTTGAGAGTTTTTTACATCCTTGGATCTCCAGGGTACTTAAAAAACATAATAATGCAAATTTTTAAACAAATGTTTGTTGTTAGGCAAATGAAAAGATGTAAGTATAAAATAATTTTAATACACTTACAAAGTAATTTGGAAATAGAAAGCTTTTTTATAATTTTATGAAATAGTTTTATAATAATTACTTTTTTCATAATTTACGATTAAAATAATTGTAAAATAAATGTAATAGAACATCTTTAAAAATTGGAGCCTTATAAAAAACTGACGAGGATATTGGGTTTTGTGTTTTAATTATTATGTTTGAATACATTAACGGTGACCTCGTTAACGTTTGATACATTTTTGGCAATACTATACTGATATACATTTATAATCTTAACATGGAGCCCTTACCAAGTGCCACGGTCCCTCAAAATACTATGTTCCTCAATGATTAAGCCACAATATTAAATGGAAAAAAAAAACTAGTAGATCTTTGCATGTACGTGTTTAGTTTACGTGTTTATGTAAAATCTTGGTAATTATGTTCCTCATAGACCTCTAGTAATCCTCTGTGGACTTCTAGGGGGAAACACTGATCTAGATAATAACAAAGAGAGACATCTGGTGGAGATGGCAACTAACTAATTTTAGTGGTTGTTATTTCTTCTGTATCGTCAATTACATACCTAAATACTATAAAACTGAACAATTGAAATATATATCACAAACTAATGGTATTGCCAATGATATCCAGAACTGTTAACTTTTAAATTTTGAAGAAATTGAAGATTTAAACACTCGATTGTTATCAAAATATAGTTTAAAACTGAAAAAAAAATCTTATATTATAGCTTTCAAAGCTACAATTACAAATATTTATTTTTATTTAAGTTTTTTTTCCATTTCAACTACAAAATAATTGTTATAAGAAATGATTCTAAATTATTATTTTTTTTACAATTAACGGGAATGTATATACGGAATGAGTGGTCACCCGTTGGTGCCACTCCATAACATGGTTACCCTCACAGCTGGTTTAACTTAGAAGGTCTCGTGGCCATTTCCTTTTTAAGCGCCTATGGGGGTTTGAGGGTATTACAGGTGAGTAAAGGGTTTGAGTGAGTGGATTGGGGTGGGTTTGTAATCTGTTGTGGAATAATTTGTAACGTTCCGTTGCTAAGTTCTGGACAGATGGGACTTTGAGGTCTTGGTGTATGATTTTGTTGGGGACGTAAAAAGGTAAGTTTTTTGATAATTTTTGACTGTAGGGATTGCAATGGTTGAATGTTGGATGGTTTGGTGGAACCCCAGATTTCTATACCATAAGCCCGGAAAGGCTTCAAGACTGCGTTGTATATGTGTAGTTTGTCTTTTAGTAAGTAAGTCTTGATTTTGAGTCTAAAAGTCTTATGAGAAGTTTGTAACGTCTGTTGGTCTCTGTGCATTTAAGTCTTGTATGTGGAGTGTCAAAGTGTAGCCCGAGGTAGCGTACAGTGGTCGCAGGAGGGATGATCTTATTATTCAGGAATACCGGAGAACAGGTTTTACGGGAAAGACTGAAAGTAACGTGAGAGCTCTTTTGCTCGTTGATTTTGATTCTCCAACGTCTGAACCAAGGTTGGAGAAGAAGTAAATGTTGTTGTAGGTTATCAGAAGCTATAATAGGGTCGTTATGTGCTGATAGAATGGTTATTTAAGTTAAATTATAAACTGTATTCTCATTATACTTAATCTTAAATACGATATAATCATTTTTCATTCAATGTAATTTATATAATTGTGATCGACTCTAATATTTTAATTTGGTTAGAAGAAGATAATGTGCTTTAATGATATTCTCAGGAGTATTAAAATAATATTGGACGGTGCCATGACCCATGTCACGACCGGCTGACCCTTCCTTTTACCTGTCACTGGCTTTAAACATTCTGGCTTTGTGATATTCATGTTAAGATCATTTAAGGTGAACTAGCTCCATCTCAACCTTCTTCCAAATCACCCTTTCTTTTACACTACATATATATATATATATATATATATATATATATGTGTATGTATGTATAACAAGATTTCACAATAAACACGTGAAATAACAATCAATGATCAAACCATTAAAACCCAACTGAGTGTTTAAGTTTTTCACTTTGACGAAAACCGCTTGTTATGGTTGAAAGATCTTAGTCTTTTTTCCCCATTTCTTATTGTGGTTTGATCATTGATATACATGTACAAAATTAAAGTTTTTTCAGAACTCGGTCAGTTCTTCAGATTGAAATTAAACTCTATTGCAAACGTTTCAGTTTTTATTTAATACCTCCTTTTTTAGGACTAAAAAACAGAGGATATATAAGAAATAATTCAATAATTCAAAAATCAAACATACATAAAAAGCACAATTAGTAAAAAACCGAACCCTTGGTAATAAGTTTAATTTGAACCTAAAAAACTGACTGAGTCCTGATAAACTTTAATTTTGTTTTTATTTCACGGTCGATACTTTTATAAATATATATATATATTATATGATCAAACCACAATAAGAAATGGGAAAACAAGACTAAGATCTTTCAACCGTAACAAGCGGTCTTCGTCAGAGTCAAAAACCCAACTGAACACTAGATGCAGAAAACATCTGGTGAGGAGTTGAGAAGAGTGGGAGGGAAGAGTGGTATTTTAAAAGGGTGAACCACTCTTCCCTCCCACTCTTCTCAACTCCTCACCAGATGTTTTCTGCATCTAGTGTTCAGTTGGGTTTTTGACTCTGACGAAGACCGCTTGTTACGGTTGAAAGATCTTAGTCTTGTTTTCCCATTTCTTATTGTGGTTTGATCATTGATTGTTGTTTCACGTGTTTATGTGAAATCTTTTTATATATATTATATATATATATATATATATATATATATATATATATATCATAACATAGTTTATTATATAAGTATATAATAATTATGTATATATATTAAAACATTTAACATAAAATGAAAGGCAGCAAACTTTCTAAAATCTTCATCTGGATTGAAAGATCTGTCTTTTTTGTTTATTTTATTTCTTTGACGAATATATTTAAATATATAACTAAAGCTCAAAGTCTAGAGAAGATGAAAACGAATTTTTCTTTAAAAGAAATGAAGATTACAGAAGAGTGGACAAATAAAGAACTGTATAATTCAAGTTACTACTAGAAAAAAAAAAAAAAGAGACTAACGCTCACGATTCTCGATCATTTCGGCTGTTTTACCGTTTTGAGGAGAGAAGAAAGAGAAAAAAAAGAAGAAACACAGGAGTGGAGACGTGAATGCCTCTTATTTAGATGATATCTCTTAACTCAATGGTTCTTAATCTGTGAGGAATTCCCAACTTATTGGGAATGGCAGAGTTGCCAAGTGGGGAATAACTGGTCAGACAGAAGAACCACTGCTTCGAAATTTAATAGATTTAATCCAAATGTTGACTTACTTTACAAATCGCAATCATTTACAAACTATTTTAATAACAAAAACAACCAATATACAAGGTATTGTAGGTCATGTTTAGGTAAAAGTACTCGTAACATCATTGTTGGGTTCGAAGTAATACTAATCAGTGCATATTCGTAGACTTACAGAAAGAAGTGATAATTTTTAACATTTTCTTGATATAATGCCACTTCTGCTGTTCGTTTATTTGTCCTCTTAATTAATTTTATTTCTCCTCTGGTACCTTATTTTATTTTATTTTATTTTTATTATTTGAGGGTGACCATAGCACTGCGTCTTAAAAAAAAACTATTGTACTTCCTCTTTTTTGTACTAAAGTACTCCAGCAGTTAGCTGTTAGATACAGAAACCCCCTGTATCATCCATTCTTCAGCACGGATCGCATAACACCTTAGATTGGGGCTGGGATAAAAGGAAGGGATTTGAGGATTAGGAAGGATGGGAAACAAAGGTGGTCAGGCCCAGCCCCCGATCACCTTCTCTTCCCCTTTCGTTTGTCCCTGCATATAGCAGGTTAACAGGGTAGCCTCGTGAAGGCCGAAAGTCGGAGTTGAGTGTTAGAGGCTATTAGAGGCGCTTAATCACTCCATTACTACCCCTTCTAGTACCTTACTATTATTATTTAATTATTTTTTCCTTATCCCACAGATACATACCTTAAAGATTGAGATGCTTTAAGACAGTGTTTCTTAACCTTTTTGGTGCAATGGACCCCTTTAAAATTTTTAAATATGTCACGGATTTTTTTTCATATGTCTGTGAAAAACATTTGTTGAAACGTCAATTATTACAAAATATATTCTATTTTATTATTTAAATATTTTTATTTCAATAATATAACTGTAGAGAGATATCTTTATGTTCCTGGATATAAAATAATAATTGTAATTTATTTTCAATGTGAAGGCTGTTGCTGCTTTTCCTTGATTAGGAGATTGAATTGAGGGATGGTTTTCGACAAAGCAACGCGCATTTCATGTTCGACATTCAGTCGATTTCGATGTTTTGTTTTTATTGTTACGGTTTTGGTTTTCTTGTTAATTTTAAAAATTAGGAGCAGTCGGCGAACCCCCAAAATATAATCCATGGACCCCCGAGGGGTCCATGAACCACAGGTTAAGAAACATTGCTTTAAGACATAAAATCATTTCATATGTATTTTATTTTGTACTTAACAATGCATGGGTTAAAATAAAATTTATCTAAGATGGATGCTGTAGTGGAAATTAGAGAGTTGGGCTCACTAGATTGTGAGAAAATGGCGAGAAAAAGTTAAGAAACACTGTCTTAAATAGTGTTATATAATTATTTAATGCTGAAAACTCTTGCAGCTCAAAATTCTTGTTTATTCAATTATGTTTGTATTTATATTTTTTTTCAACGATTTGTTGTATATATAAATAGCCATATAACATAATGTTGTATTTGAAGTTTAAGGAAAAAAGTTACCTGTATTTTGATAAAATTGAAAATGCTACAAGTAATTCGGGTTTCAATTCAGCAATAAATATTTTCAATCTTGAGAAAATATTTTCTTTATGTTGAATCTACCTACCTTCAATCTGCCTGCCTTATAAATGCGATACAGAATAATAGAACTGACGCTGTTTTATTCAGTCAAGTTATTTTTAAAATAAAATTCGGATTGTAAATGTTTTATTACAAAATTTATAGTAACATTTTAGCTGAGAAATGAAATTATTGTAACTTGGTATCACTTGGTATAAAGTAAAAATTTTTGTTTTTTAAAAGTATAACTGTTGTGAATTGATTAATGTGATGGTTAAAATGTATGAGCGTAATGTACGAGCGAATGTGTATATGAGCGTACATGTTAATAAGACCAGTGATTTAGTTTAAGCTACTAGATAATATATCAGAGTGGCATTGAAAAAATTTTAAGCAGGAACCCGTTTGTGTTGAAACTTGTAATAATCACAAAATGCCATATTTAATTACCGTTAACCCTTAATTAGCGTGAGGTTAGCAACAGTGATGGGATTCAGCCGGTTCTTAATTATTATTATTAATTATTAAGCCAGCTTAAAATATTATGAGTTCGGCGAACCGATTGTTAAAATTACGTAAACCTCTATTCAAACCTGTATTAATTTGCGCATGTATATATATATGTATATATATGATTAAACCACAATAAGAATGGGAAAACAAGACTAAGATCTTTCAACCGTAACAAGCGGTCTTCGTCAGAGTCAAAAACCCAACATATCTGACGAAGACCGCTTGTTACGGTTGAAAGATCTTAGTCTTGTTTTCCCATTCTTATTGTGGTTTAATCATTGATTGTTGTTTCACGTGTTTATGTGAAATCTTTTTATGTATATATATATATGTAACTAAAGAATTTAGTTTCGTTTGTGTAACTGTTACAGACTGCTCATGACAATGCAGTTGTTGAGTTGGTCTAGCTTACATTAGGCCTAGTTTTAACTTTTAGTTCTGAATCAAATATTGAATGTTTCTAGATCTAATTTCCTGAAATCGCCAGATTAAAGTAAGTGTTTGTTTAGATTAATAATTCAGGCATTCAAAGAGATCCAGTTTACTGGAAACAACAGATTTGTTAGCCTACCTTGTCAAAAACTACTGGAAGCAATAATAGAAAATATTAAAAAAAAGACTGATCGCTGGTGATCATGTTAAAGCAACAAGCAATGAGCATGAAAACTTCCTTGAGCTATTTAACTCGCCGAACTCATAATATTTTAAGCATCGGTTCTCACGAACCGTTGTGAACACACGATCTGTTTTCTTAGAACCTGTTCTTAAAAAATTTGAATCCCACCACTGGTTGGCAACAATATTGCACTTCCTTTAGGGCGTACTTTATCTAATAAGAAATCTTCTTCTTTTTTATTTTTTCTAGTTCATAGAAATTTGTCCACAAAATTTTGATTATGGGGGCCAGATTAGCTCAATAGTTAACGTACTTGCCTCTTAACTGGTAGGTCCGGGGTTCGATATACCCACCTGACCCTCGATATATTCACGTGGAAGGTGAATAAATCTGAGCATGTCGTTTCTCGGAGAGGACGTTAAAACCGTCGGTGCCGAGTCTGTACGATGTCAAATAGTCGTTAAAGATCTCTACTAAAAATACACTTAGTAGGCAAATTTAGGTCTCCCAATGTAGAATCAATAGGTAGTATGGCTGGCCCATTACTAGAATGGTCTCAAATATTAAATGAGCCACAATTTCCTCCTCTAGAACTGCACTAAAAGGTGAACGTTTTATAACTTATTGCGATTTTACACAACAAGATTTTGTTTAAAATTACTACCTTTTTGATCTTTTAGTTACTATTTAGTATATGAAGAATATTCTTTGCGTAAAAATATCTTTTTAGATTCTAAATGTAATAAACATGTTTTTAAATAGGGATCTTTTATAAGGCTTTAATTTGGCAAAAGAGTAAAAAAGTTAATGAAATTGTCTCTACATATAAAACTTTAATAATATAAAGAACGCGTTTCGAACACTACATATGTTCGAAACGCGTTGTTAATATTATTAAATTTCTATACGTGGAGATTATTTCATTAACTTTTTTACCTTACAATGAGTAAATACCACATAATAACTGAGTGCAATGCCTTAGAAGTTGATAAAAGTACTAAAATGTAGACAATAAATTTGAAATTTGGCTTTTAATTATTAACAGCACATTTCTGTGTTTAATACCATTATGATAAATTCAATTTTAATAAATTATATTAAAATTACTAATAATAACTCATTTATTGCTTTTATTTATTATAATGTTAGTAACTTAAATATTCTTATTATTACGTGTTATATGATATGACGTAAAAAAAATGAATAAAACACAAAAATACTTAATTTTTATTTGGTTGGTGGCCTGTTTTTAGTAAAAGGTCTGTCCTGTTATTATATTATCTTTGCCTTTTCTAAATAATATTAGACCATCAACATCGCCTTCAGATTAAACATGTTTATTAGATTTTCACGAGTTTTTTTGGGCAATGAAATATGAAAAGCTTTACATTCTTCTTCTTCTTTAGACGCGTCACAAATAGAGACTATACTAATACAAGAGTGGTAACTTTGTTTGGAAATTTTAATTTTTTTGGACGAGGATTATATTTTTAAAAGCATTCATTTAAACTTTATAGATCGTAAAACCCATGTCTGGTTGCCCAGTTAATTTGCTATGGCACATAAATATATAATTATTTTTTCATTTTATGTTTAATATAGGTTAGGTTATGTTAGGTTGCAGTTTTAGTGACTAGAAAGGAATACACAAAACCAAAGATTGGCCCTTTGTGATACTACACAATCAATATTCTATTTTCAATTAGTCTTAAAATTTTTCCCAACTCAAGAGTATTTAGAATTCGTATGTTTAACGAGTATTTTGTATCTTACAGGCTCGGGACCAAATGCTTAAAATACTCTTCGTGGAAGACGTGTTCAGATTTGTTTTACTTTTCGAGTGAATAAATTGAGGTCCAGAGGGAGTTTCGTTTCCCGGCTCTACCAGTTGAGAGGCAAACACGCAAGCTATTAGGCTACTCTGACCCTAATATATTTCTACTTGTTTTACGGTTTACTTCTTCAAGGAGAATAAATCGCAATTTACAGCTCTACAGTTGTATCTTCCGATAGCAGGAATTGATAGCAGGAGTTCACTTCATATTTAGTGAACCTTTAGTTTTTTTAATAATAAATAATTATCATTAATTTTACATTTAATGAATCAATAATCAACTGATGCTGAAGTAACTTATTATCCTTAGCATTCCTTATTGCGGTAATATGTGTATTAGTGTTGACAAGAATTAGTATTATCCCTCCTTGGCATGAACTGCTCCGTCCCAACAGTTCTGGACTACTATTAAAGACTTGACTGTTGTTATTCTCTGTTTTACAAGACAGTTCTTATTACAAATTTCTATCATATTTGTAATAATTCACATTTGTAATAATATCATTGACAATAATTTGAAACAGACTTTCCACTGCTGCAGTCGTAGCTATATCACTTAATCTGGTCTCTTTAGTGCGTTTCACATTTACTCATTTCTATCCATCGATATGTTTGATTAATTTTTTGGATATTATGTTGACTTTTTTATTTCTCGAATTATAATTTTGTCGTATTTTATAAATACTGACTTTTCTATTTTTCCTAGCGGCCAACATTTCTTCCATCAGTTATCATTTTTTGTTAAGGGTAAACAACTTTTGGAAATATGCATGTTTTACTATTTAAGATATTATTATTAACCGTCATACCTCGTTTATCACTGATGGAGTCAGCCGACCGGTTTCGTAATGACTGAATCATCAATAGGACTAAACCTATCTTCCAGAATCACGGATATAAATACCTATTTTAACACAATGGTACCATTACATGCCTAAATTTCCTACCTAATGGTTTTTTTAATCTCTTTTTTTTTCTTTTACAATTCACGTCGTCTCTGTCCTGTCGTCTGTTCATGTTTTTTATTTGTTTCAATATTATGTTTACCTGGTGGTTGATTAGTTCGTTTATTAGGTTCTCAGTGTTTCTGAATTTATATATTTCCATTTCTTCTATCACATTAAGTCTTTTACCTGTTTGTCCTATTTTGCTATTCAAATAATTTCTTTTTCTGTAAATTAATTTGTTCCTCCTGATATGTTCTTTGAGCCAGACTTGTAGGCAGTTGTCTTGTCTACTTATCCTACGTCTTATTCAATTATCTTAGTTTCTTTTTATTTATCTACTTCTTGACGAACTAGATGACTTGACACTGTGGAGTAGCGACTATTCTTTCCACCCGGGGTGGTCGTAAAATTTGATAACCATTGATAACCTGTTTAACCTTCAAAATTTCAAAAATTCCTTAACATGTTTATTTTCGTGGAATTACAATCAAGGATCTAATTTTAGACTACTATTATTAGTCCCAGACTTTTATCTTATTAGAGTACTTGTATAGATATATACCGGTCATCATAAAAGAAAACCAAAGATTTTTCAGAACAAAAACTTATAAGTATAAAATTATGATAAAATTTTATCCCCTTTAAAAAACTGGTTTTATAAAGTTTAAAATAAATTTATTTTAATTTGCGAATATTATAGTTAAAAAAATCCGCTTTAAAAACAGTGTTACAAACATTAAACATAACAACAATTACGACCTTAAAAGCTCGCTTTTGTATAAAATTTCAGATTTGTTGTTATCCTTTTATTATTATTATTTTATTTTATTTTTTGCTACTTTCTATTTTTACATCCTCAAAATGTCACCGCCTGGCACGTACTGCCCGAGGCAGACTACCCCCTTCCTTCGCTACCTTGCTATCCCTACTGACTTGATCTTCAGAAAGAAAGCATGTAATATTACTCCTCATTAAACGATGTTTTTATCATTATAAAACTTAATATTCCCGTATAATTATCTTTAATTAAAGTTTTTTCTCGCAGATTTTCAGTTTATATCGTTTTATATTTCTCTAAATTTTCTTAATATACATCAACAAGTTTAAGCTCTTTCGTTTTTATTAAATATAACTAAATTTATCAATTAATTTGTATAAAACAAAACGAATTCTGCTAAACAGAAACTTGCTATCTTGTGAGAAAGAATTATATATATATATATATATATATATATATATATATATATATATATATATATCAATGATCAAACCACAATAAGAAAATGGTAAAGCAAGACTAAGATCTTTCAACCGTAACAAGCGGTCTTCGTCAGAGTCAAAAACCCAACTACTTGAGTTTTTGACTCTGACGAAGACCGCTTGTTACGGTTGAAAGATCTTAGTCTTGCTTTCCCATTTTCTTATTGTGGTTTGATCATTGATTGTTGTTTCACGTGTTTATGTGAAATCTTTTTTTATATATATATATATAAACAGAGAGAGAGTGAGAGAGAGAGAGAGAGAGAGAGAGAGAGAGAGAGAGAGAGAGAGTGGAAGGTGAGGCTAATACAGAAAAAAGGAGGGACAGAGATTTTGAAAGAAAAATTATGAATGGGAGAGAAAGAGTAGGAGAGATAAGAGAAAAATTGAGGAGAGAGAGAAAGAAATTGAATCAGAATCTTTGTCAAATATTATTGGAGAACATATATAAAGAACGAAGTAAGTAAATTATATCAAATTTATTTAAAAAGGCATCAAATAATACAACAACAAAGACATTTATTTAAAAGTTAATAAATCAGAAATAAATTGAAATATGAGACTAAATACATTACAGAAAGTCACATTAAGCTAAAATAAGATTATACGGAATTTATGATAAAACTATGACTATAAAATATGACAAAACAAAGAAACGTTATACCGATAACATTTCTCTCTGTCTTTATGACAGGTTTATTTGCCTCTACTTAAAAAGATAATTTATTATTTCAACTGTTTGTGACGAATTTCTCTTTGTTTTATTTATTGAGGAAGAATTTATTGAAAAAAATAATAAATTTGCATCCATAACTCTATAAATGTTTACATGAATGTACATGCGCTATAGGCTTAGTTTGATATCCGGCATTCTACAGAATGCCTAGGTATTGTACTCGCATAGGTTAATTTCTTATTTTTTATATGAAATGTTGTTTACCTTAATTAGAGGCATTAATTATGTTTTTCAAAACAGTCATTTTTCTTTACACATTTTGAACAATTTATTTTCAATGCCTCTCTCATTAATTTTGTCAGAATTTTTGAAAATTGAACATAATAACTTCATCATTAGGTTTTTTTCATACTTTGCCTAAATAACGTTTGTCATTCTATAGAATGCCTAGGCATTATGAGAAATGCCCAGGGGAGGTATGTAATACTTCTGACATTTTATGCATTGCCTAAAAACATTTGGCATTATATACAATGCCTAAATATTCTATAGAATTCCGGCGTTTCTTACTTCGCCGGTAATATAGGTATGTATGTGTGTATGTATACACATTATTTTATACCCCCAGAACACTTAAAACATTTATTCCCATTTAGTTAACATTTATTATTAAACTCTTGGTGTTATTAAAGTGTATTATTAATTATTAAAATGTATGTATGTTATGCTCTTGATAGAAATCATTTTTACAAATACCTATCAATTTGAAATTCCGCATTAACTTTCGTTTGATCTGTATAAGGCTATTGTAGAGATTATTTACGGTATTTAGCTGCTCAGTGTGCGTAGTTTTTTAAAACAAAATTTAAATCTAGATAGATTCAAGTGTAAAGGTTACCCAATGTTCGGAATATTTATACGAAGATACAATTCCCCGAAACCTACATCAGGTGTTTGGAGATGCACCAACTCCATCACAAAAACCCATGCAGACACCAGCAAAAAAGAATAAAAAAAAACTGCAAAGAAGATTTCAGTAATAAGAGTTAGAGAAGAGTTTTCTTCAGTTTTTTTTTCTTTTATTTATTGCAAGACACCTTACTATTGTCTTTATGTTTTTGATATTCACCTCTAGTCGCTGCAGGTAATTGTGGTAAAAAAAAATTAAGATTAATTTAAATAAGTCAATAAAAATTTAACTCATCCCTGTTTCACTGTTCGGCAAAATAATGAAAGTAATATACAATAAAAATATGGCAATAGAAGCCGTTTTAATAATAAATGTTAAATACATGGGAATAAATGTTTTAAGTGTTCTGGGGGTATAAAATAATTTAATCTCTCAATGACTTTAAACTATTTGAGTCAATATAATTTATAGATTATTTCTATAACTTGCTCTATATATACTTGTTCAAAAATACGGTTTTTGAACTCGTATTGTGTCCAGTTTTGATTGTCTTTCCGTTTATCAAGTAAATTGTGATATATGTATATATAAATTTTATTTAATAGTAAATATAATAATAATTAATAATATAATAATAATAATAACATATTATATTAAGATTATTTTATATTATTATATTATCTGTGCATATAATAATACGTGGTTGGAGTTAAGTTACTAATAAGGAAGTCCATTGGACCAATCAGAAATCACACCCACTAAGGAAAAGTTTGTATAAGCATCCGTCTAGAAGCGAAATTTTATCTGATGTTGACCAACATAATTATGGTCGAAAGCTCAAATGAATTGATGTACGTACCTTGGACAATTAATGTGGAAACTCCAACCTCAAAACAGAAGAATCGTCTGCGATATCGAGGCCACCAGCTCAAAAATTGTGAAAGCAGAAGCTGCTGCTACTTTTAATAATATTTGTATAATATTTGTTTACAGAAAGATTTGCTGCCGTTTTACACGAATGTATATAGATTTTATTAATATTTTTTATGTCATTATGTGTTTTAAATATAATTATATACGGTATTTAGCTGCTCAGTGCGCATAGTTTTTAACCAGGTTTAAACTTAAACCTAGATAGATTCAAGTGTGAAGGTTACCCAATGTTCGGAATATTTATACCAAGATACAATTCCCCGAAACCTACATCAGGTGTTCGGAGGTGCACCAACTCCACCACAAAAACCCGTACAGACACCAGCAAATAAGAATAAAAAAAAAAACTGCAAAGGAGATTTCAGTAAAATCAATTCTGTCAATTCTGTTGCCAGGTTTATTCATGGACCTTGCAAGTGTTGTAACATTGGAGGGAGTAGGCAATATTCAAGATAATATTTCACAAAATGTTTCCTGTTCCTAAGATGAGAAGCGATCCTGAGGATATGTTGTACGCTTCCTGCACAACAGCCGGGCACACAGGATTCAATTTACATTCCATATCATGCAACATGCTGTATATGACATATGAGTTCCCAGAAGACATAGAGACTATGAAAACATTATTTAGACAAGCCTTGATTGTTTAGATGTGGTTTAGAAATAGATGAGTATATCAAAGTCCAAACCACTATAGCAAATAAAAAAAAAAGATAAGATCTTTCAACCGAAATAGCAGTCTTTGTCTTTCAACCGAAATCCGAACACATAGGATTTGACTCTGACAAAGATCGCTTTTTACGGTTGAAAGATCTTAGTCATATTTCTCATTTTTTGTTGTGGTTTGGACCTTAATGGTCATTTCACGTGTTTATTGTGAAATCTTGTTATAGTTGAATATATATGTATAAATTTAAAAATAATATTATTGTAGGTTTCAAATTAGCTGAGAAATGAGTTATTACACAAATTTTTACAAGAAATAAAATTGAATAATTTATTTCTTGAATTTTATTGAATCATTGAATAAATGGAGAAATAGTAAGAGAATAATTTATTTTATGAATGAATTATTTAAAGGATGCCATCATCAATTAAATTTCAAAGACAAATTACAAAAAAAATGAAATCTGGAGAAGAATATTAATAATTAAAACAATTGTTTTGATTCAGCTAAAGAAAGGGGAAAAGTGAAGTTAGAATGAAAAGTAATACAATGTTTAACAATTGGAAATGATCAGATGGAATGGAAGAGTGTTTTTTGGGGAAATCGAAAAAAGGTTGTTTTAACGGTCTTTGATCAAGATATTGAAGCCTTTCTTTTAATGAAAAGAAACACTAATTGGCAGTTTTCTATTCTAGGTTGTATCTAATTAGAGAATCGTGATCTCCATTTGTAAGCTTTTCTAATACAACTGTCTTCTTTGAAATCAACATCATTTCGGTTCATTTCAGTTTATAAAGTTATTTTATTTTAAATATAATTGCAATTATCGTTAAACAATTTTCAATAAAAAATATCATTTCTGCTAATATAACGTATCTGAGTCTAGGAACAAAAATTCCTAGAGTTAATATACAGTTGATTTCAATGGACAGACTGGCTGAATCGTATTTTCTCTCTTTCTCGTTAAATATTTATATATATAACGAGTTCAAATATTTAAAACTGTCCCTCCACACAATAGATCAGTAACTTTAAGAGTTTCTGAAGCAGCCCATTTATGGCTCTTAGGAGCTCGTCCAAATCCAGGCATCAACCTGAACCGTTAAGCAGTATTCAAAATAAATTTTTTTTAAGTAAAAATAATTTTTCAACCTATATCTTTTTATTATTTATTATTTATTTTATTATTTATTAATTTTCTGTTCTTTTGAATTTTCTATTTATGAAGATTTCTTTTTAATATTATATTTTTCGTTGCTATTCTTCTTCACCATTCCTACTACTTTTTTCGTTTTCGTTGTGGCCAACCTGTACATGTTCTGTGAAGCTGTCTAGTTGGCTTTCGTCTTCTAGCCACTCGACTTTCTTTCCTGAGGACGACCGTAAACAGGTTCGAAATATTGAATGTCAGTCCTAGTTTCTGTTTTTCATTCGTGTTTCTCAAAGTTTTTAATGTTATATATATATATATATATATATATATATATATATCTGTATATGCAGAAAAATCACAAGAAATAAACACGTGATGCAAGCAATATACATATATGTATATATATTGTTAAATAACGCCCAATATTTGGCTTGTATCTGTTTCTTACATAATTTCTCCACTTTCCGGAATTCCTTCTTCGTCTCTTCATTAAAACTATAAGGCTTATCACCAATATTGCTAGTAGACATGTTTCGAATGTACCACATTCGTCATCAGGACAATAATGAGAATAATAGTAGGAATGTTAGTTATATATATAGAGGTGGATTACTATTCCACTGTTCACAGGACATCGCCCTGGAAACTGGAGAAATTGTATAAGAAACAGATACAAGCCAAATATGGGGCGTTATTTAACAATATATGTTTAAATGAAGAACTGTTTCCAACTTTTAAATATATATATATATATATATATATATATATATATATATATAAATTAATGATCAAACTACAATAAGAATTGGGAAAACAAGACTAAGATCTTTCAACCGTAACAAGCGGTCTTCGTCAGAGTCAAAAAACTATTGACGGAGGTACGAAATTCAACTCAGTAATCTGTCCTGCCGGACCGTTTTCGTTTATCATGGTATATATATATATAATGACTCGCGTTCCTTCCTTCGACGTGGGGAGATCTCTCTCACTTCGTCCTCTTTTCTAGTCTTCTTCTGATGACGAACAACAGTTCAGAATATAGAATTTAGTACATTTTATATTTTATTTGTGTGGTGTTTTGTGTAATTTAAAGTTAAATATATATTATATGAAGAAAACAATTTGCATCCCCCCTCCCTTCACTCATTGCTGCTACTATAAATAACAGAATTTATCTGTAAAATTGTTTTAGGTACATCTGCATAACATCGAATCCTTGCTAGCATTAAAGAAAACAGAAAAAAAAGAGATAGAGTACAACTTACAAGAATAACTTTATTAAAATTGTTTATTAGTCTGTAATAGAAAAAAATTTAAGAGCATCAATTTGCCTGAAATTCAAAAAAGTGTAGAAAGTTTTGTCAGACTTATTGCTCTATTTGCTGGAAAATAAAATTAAACAAAATGAATAAATAATAACAAATTAAAATGTGGATATGGAGTTACACTTTATTGTAGTAAAGTGGGAAAAAAGTGTGTTACCCAGGGGGGCGGCCCACTATTTGAGAAGTAAACTGTACTGAGCTGGAAAGGGTGCACTATTTTAAAGAAATACTAATAGACTGACTAGGTCTGAAAATATTTTGCTAACGCGTATCAAACCATAAAGCTGAAATCACTGCTGAATTCATCTTTTATTATGTGTTTACAAATTCGAAGGGTTTAAGATTTAATGATTTATAAGGTATTGAAAATTCACGGTAATGACTTAAAATTTCAAATTTTCAATATAATAATCTTTAAAATTCCTTTCTTACAAAAATAAATAACAGTTCTGTTAGAGGTTTTTTTTTTTTTTTTTAAATAAATAAATGCAATTGTCACGACAGGCTTTTGTGTAATTGGTTATTTAGCCGTTGTTAAAAAACTGAGTGAACGTGTAGAAGACCCAATTTGTAAAAAGAAGTTAAGTGGCTTGACTGAAAGAAGTGGCTGAGTGGACAAAATGAGAAAGCTAATTTCTTCTAAATGGGCTCATTCAGTCTGTCACCTGAACTTGCAAAATACTGCTCCCTCTTAAACACATAGTAACTCTGTCTCGCAGCCTGGCCGTCTTTATCTACCCACTCCCCTCTCACAGGCTTACTTTGTTCCTTCTCACTGTATCCACCTTTCTCACTCTGTCTTTTTTCTGTTTTTTATTTTTCTTTGATCTATCGTTGTCCACTATTCTTTCTCTCACTCTCTTACTCCCTTATCCTACCCTTCTTCTCTTTTAACACCCTCTTTCTCATATTTACGATTTTTTTTCTTTACTAATTCAAATCCAATCCCTGTAAGTACCAAGTTTTTTTTTTAAAAAAAAATCATTATTTTTCAAATAGTTATTATAGTTTTTGCCCATTTCTTCAAAAATCATCCTAAAGAAGTCCCTACAACATTTTAGCAAGCTCCTAACAAATATTTATTTCAATCAATAATACTTTTTTTATGAATTAAAATGTATAATAGACATTTGTAATACTTTGTATGGTAGACATACTTATATATTTACTTATATATACTATAATATATTTATATAATATATTCATTTATATAATAAATTATATAATTATATATAATTATATAATATATAATAGAATTTATTTATATAATATAATATATTTACTTATATATACTATGGTATTTACATTTCACTCCCAAATTTACTCCGAAGACAGATGATTCATTATCACTATTGATGAATAGTGAATGGCTCAATATCAATATTGATGAACAGACGTGGTGGCTCCATAGACACAGATTATTCGTTATCACTATTGATGAATAGTGAATGGCTCAATATCAATATTGATGAACAGATGTGGTGGCTCCATAGACACAGATGATTCATTATCACTATTGATGAATAGTGAATGGCTCAATATCAATATTTATGAACAGATGTGGTGGCTCCATAGACACAGATGATTCATTATCACTATTGATGAATAGTGGATGGCTCAATATCAATATTTATGAACAGATGTGGTGGCTCCATAGACACAGATGATTCATTATCACTATTGATGAATAGTGGATGGCTCAATATCAATATTTATGAACAGATGTGTGGCTCCATAGACACAGATGATTCATTATCACTATTGATGAATAGTGGATGGCTCAATATCAATATTTATGAACAGATGTGGTGGCTCCATAGACACAGATGATTCATTATCACTATTGATGAATAGTGAATGGCTCAATATCAATATTTATGAACAGATGTGGTGGCTCCATAGACACAGATGATTCATTATCACTATTGATGAATAGTGAATGGCTCAATATCAATATTTATGAACAGATGTGGTGGCTCCATAGACACAGATGATTCATTATCACTATTGATGAATAGTGATGGCTCAATATCAATATTTATGAACAGATGTGGTGGCTCCATAGACACAGATGATTCATTATCACTATTGATGAATAGTGAATGGCTCAATATCAATATTGTATGAACAGATGTGGTGGCTCCATAGACACAGATGATTCATTATCACTATTGATGAATAGTGAATGGCTCAATATCAATATTGATGAACAGACGTGGTGGCTCCATAGACACAGATTATTCGTTATCACTATTGATGAATAGTGAATGGCTCAATATCAATATTGATGAACAGATGTGGTGGCTCCATAGACACAGATGATTCATTATCACTATTGATGAATAGTGAATGGCTCAATATCAATATTGATGAACAGATGTGGTGGCTCCATAGACACAGATGATTCATTATCACTATTGATGAATAGTGGATGGCTCAATATCAATATTGATGAACAGATGTGGTGGCTCCATAGACACAGATGATTCATTATCACTATTGATGAATAGTGAATGGCTCAATATCAATATTGATGAACAGATGTGGTGGCTCCATAGACACAGATGATTCATTATCACTATTGATGAATAGTGGATGGCTCAAATATCAATATTTATGAACAGATGTGGTGGCTCCATAGACACAGATGATTCATTATCACTATTGATGAATAGTGGATGGCTCAATATCAATATTTATGAACAGATGTGGTGGCTCCATAGACACAGATGATTCATTATCACTATTGATGAATAGTGAATGGCTCAATATCAATATTTATGAACAGATGTGGTGGCTCCATAGACACAGATGATTCATTATCACTATTGATGAATAGTGAATGGCTCAATATCAATATTTATGAACAGATGTGGTGGCTCCATAGACACAGATGATTCATTATCACTATTGATGAATAGTGAATGGCTCAATATCAATATTTATGAACAGATGTGGTGGCTCCATAGACACAGATGATTCATTATCACTATTGATGAATAGTGAATGGCTCAATATCAATATTATGAACAGATGTGGTGGCTCCATAGACACAGATGATTCATTATCACTATTGATGAATAGTATGCTCAATATCAATATATGAACAGATGTGGTGGCTCCATAGACACAGATGATTCATTATCACTATTGATGAATAGTGAATGGCTCAATATCAATATTATGAACAGATGTGGTGGCTCCATAGACACAGATGATTCATTATCACTATTGATGAATAGTGGATGGCTCAATATCAATATTTATGAACAGATGTGGTGGCTCCATAGACACAGATGATTCATTATCACTATTGATGAATAGTGGATGGCTCAATATCAATATTTATGAACAGATGTGGTGGCTCCATAGACACAGATGATTCATTATCACTATTGATGAATAGTGGATGGCTCAATATCAATATTGATGAATAGTGAATGGCTCAATATCAATATTTATGAACAGATGTGGTGGCTCCATAGACACAGATGATTCATTATCACTATTGATGAATAGTGGATGGCTCAATATCAATATTTATGAACAGATGTGGTGGCTCCATAGACACAGATGATTCATTATCACTATTGATGAATAGTGAATGGCTCAATATCAATATTTATGAACAGATGTGGTGGCTCCATAGACACAGATGATTCATTATCACTATTGATGAATAGTGAATGGCTCAATATCAATATTTATGAACAGATGTGGTGGCTCCATAGACACAGATGATTCATTATCACTATTGATGAATAGTGAATGGCTCAATATCAATATTTATGAACAGATGTGGTGGCTCCATAGACACAGATGATTCATTATCACTATTGATGAATAGTGAATGGCTCAATATCAATATTTATGAACAGATGTGGTGGCTCCATAGACACAGATGATTCATTATCACTATTGATGAATAGTGGATGGCTCAATATCAATATTTATGAACAGATGTGGTGGCTCCATAGACACAGATGATTCATTATCACTATTGATGAATAGTGGATGGCTCAATATCAATATTTGATGAACAGATGTGGTGGCTCCATAGACACAGATGATTCATTATCACTATTGATGAATAGTGGATGGCAATATCAATATTATGAACAGATTCTTGTGAGTGTGCTTCCATATGACACAGAGTGATTCATTATCACTATTGATGAATAGTGAATGGCAATATCAATATTGATGAACAGATGTGGTGGCTCCATAGACACAGATGATTCAATATTGATGAATAGTGGATGGCTCAATATCAATATTCTGATGAACAGATGTGGTGGCTCCATAGACACAGATGATTCATTATCTACTATTATGAATAGGTCTCAATTTATCAATATTGATGAACAGATTGTGGCTCATAATACTAGATGAAATTCTTAATACTATTATATAGTGATGTTAACTATCAATATTATGAACAATGTGTTATAGTACACAGATGATATATTAGTACTACATAATTGATGAATAGTGAATGCTTTCAATACTATATTGAAATATTTATGTGTTTACCATAACACAATGATTCATTATCAAACTATTGATGACACTTATAATAGGCATAATAAGTCAATATTTGATGAACAGATTGGTGGTCCATAGCACTATGATATACTTACATTTATTGATGAGGATCGAGATGATAGCTCAATTTATTATTATGAATCTTTAGATGTGGCTGGCTCCATTAAACAATGTTATATTCTACATGGAAGCTCTAACATTTGTCTAACTCATGACAGGCAGTGGAATAATGAATGACATTCGTGATTTTTTTATGGTGACTTCGTTTTTTGAATCAATTAGGCCATGATATAATCAACTACATTAATGGTGTAGGTTTACTAAGACACAACCTTTTTTATACATACATTTTATTTGAATTTTTAATAATAAACACATTACATACAAACTAATTTAACACTACATGAAGTACATAATTTTAAGCCTAACATCAAACAGTGTATTTAGCGTGGGTGATAGTTAAGGAAACTGTAACATAATGATGGATAGAATAGTGAATATTTTATTACTTCTTTAATTTTTTTTTAATTAAAAATGTACATTTCTATAGAAACTGTTACACTTTATCAACAAACAAGGCAGTGAAGAAAGAAGCACATTATTATTTTTATGACATGTTCTTTTCCAACGCCCACCCTTATAAAGCTTTCACATTTTAGTGCTGTTCTAGAGGCGGAAATTATAGCTCATTTATTATTTGGAAATCATTTTAGTAATAGGCGAGCCACATTCACAATCCAATGTTGATTCTACATTGGAAGTCCTAAATTTTGCCTAACTCAAGTGTATTTAGAGTGGGGATATTTAATGAATATCTGACATCGTACAGGCTCGAGTTGAATGAGGGACGACGTGTCCAGATTTTTTCAAGCGTGAATAAATCGAGGGCCAGAGTTGGTATTGAACACCAGACCTACCAGTTCAGAGGCGAGTAGGTTTACCAATGAGCTAACCTAGACCCTTATTTTTATGACATGGAACATACAATAATTTGAGAGCTATTGATATATATAATGAAATGTGGAAACGTAATTGCAAAATGAGATAAAAACAATCATTTAGTTATTTAATCATTTATATTTGAATAAGATTCATATATCATAATTCATTCTACGAGTAAGGAGATCAGGAATATTAAATCGGGCACAAGGGAAAGGATGACAAGATGAATCTCTAGGATTCAATTTATGACAAAGCTTCTTAAAGGAATTTGTAATGCACAGATTGAAGTAAATGTTGATAATAATTATAATTCGGTGAGACGTATTTGAAATTGGAAAAACGAGTGAATTAAAGTAATAAAGAATAACAAAAGTATTGGGACTTTAAATTCATTAAATTTCTTGTAATGAAACCGGGAATTTTTATGCTAGCGTTTTTTAAATCAGTACTGTGATGCTAAAAGTTAATTTAGACTCAAAAATCAATAGTTTAATCTTTCACATAGTTTACTCAAAAGATAACTTTTAATTTATAAGGATATATTATTGGGGGGTTTAACGAAAAAAATTATATTATAGAACACTGGGAAAAAAATAGTTTGAAACTATTGGAAGAAGAACAGTTTAATAATTATTTATTGATAGTTGAAGAAGTTTGTGGTAATAAGAGGGGGCGATCTTAGAATAAAGTGAAGTGTAACTTTAAATATAAGTACCAAATAACTTGGATTACTTAATAACCTTATTAAATTTATATAGAGATTACATTAATTACATGAAATATAAATGTATTACTTATATTGATTCTACATTGGGAGTCCTAAATTTTGTCTAACTCAAGTGTATTTAGAGTAAGGATATTTAACCTGGCATCGTATAGACTCGGGACCGACGATTTAACGTCCTCTCCGAGGTTCGTTAATATTTCATATATAGTTATACATATATTAATATGTATAATTCAATGTAGAAAAAGGAACATAGATAAATTAAAAGCACACACAGTCTCTAATTTTTGGCTTGACTCGTCTTCAGGAGAGATAAGAGAGGGAAATCAAGCGCACTGGTTCAGAGACGGTTGGAGATCAACAATATATTAAAACAATATTAGAAACAATAACTACTTGCTACAATATCAGCCAGCTTAAAATACCTGTATATCTCTGCAGGTTTTCTCTTTACATAGCTTAGAACCGTCTTATTTGAAGATATCTTTACATTTTACATATTAAAGAAAAGAAATAAAATATATTTATTTTAAAATATACAGTTATTTTTAGCTGTCTGATAATCCAACACGTAGGTATTTTTAGTTGACATGTCTGTGTAGCTTGCCAAACACAACTGAAAAGTTGATAACTTCCCTTCTACGTTGAATTTCCAACGCATTCAAATCTTTGCCTTTTAGTTAGACAAGGTTTCAGCTTGCTATGACTTATGGTTGCTCAGTTTACTTGTGACAACATTTTTAAACAAACAAACCAACAGACAGAAATTGTTCTAATGTGCATTCAGTTTCTCTAATGCATAAAACGTAAAGACAACTTGAAATGAATCAGTTCTAAGCAATGTACAGACAAAACCTTCCTTTTATTTATATAAATCTAGAAAGAATACTATCTGGACAAGTACGTTTTTTTGATTTGTATGTATAAGATAAGATGGTAGGTATTGGCCAGGTTAGCTCAGTGGTTTACGTACTCACCTCTGGGCTCCGGGGTTTGATCCCCACCTGGGTCTCGATTTATTCACGCGGGAGGTGAATAAATCTTAGTACTTCGTCCCTTGTTAAGCCGTCGGTCCCGAGCCTGTAAGATGTCAGGTACTCGTTTAAAGATCCCTACCCGAAATGCACTTGAGTTAGACAAAACTTAAGACTCCCAATTTAAAATCTGTAGAATGACCGATCAAACAAAAAGGTGGGAAACGGATGACGTTATGACCTGATAGGGGATCGGTTTAAACAAAAAAAAAAAAAAAGACTGTAGTTTTGATGTATATGTATAATTTTGAAATTATGTTTGTTGGTTTAAAGTTGCTACTATTGGATAGAAAATTAGAAATACTCTAGCAATATTTCATTCATTCCGTTTTGTTCACATACTTAAAGAGTGTACGTTTTCCATTGTATCTTCCTAAAGTTTTAAAATATACCTTTAAATATGTCTTTAATTCCGTTCATTTTATAGTCTAGGGTACTTAAAAAAGAACGGAAACATGAACCTTTTTAAACAAATAATTTCTTTCCTTAGTTGGGACTACCTCCGCATAGCGTCTTGACAGTCTAACATTCTAACAACTAATCTCTAAATTGGTTACGCTCGTCTGCCAAATAGTGAATCTCACTTGTCCAGAAAGGAGGATAATTGTTTACTTATCCTAGGAATACAATTTTAAAAACACATCTCACAATGGTTTTAGTAATATTTTGGTTGAAATATTGATGTTCGGGACAACAAGGGAGGTTGAATAACATTATTTGTCGGCACCTTAAACTTTATTCATTAAACTTTAAATAACATCCATCTACCTTCATTACGTTCTTTTAAGAATGCTGTACTTGTTATGTATGTTATTTTAATATTTTATTCATTCCATTAAAACTTGTGTACACTTTCTCTAAGAGCCTGCTCAAGCCAGTGTGTTGTTTCGCTTCTGTAAGTACATGATATAGTACTATATCTGAATAAGAATTATAATTCCAAAGGAAAAAAAGTCAGATCAATATTTTCATTTTCCATTTCCACCAATTATAATAATGAGATATTTCAAGATTGATCCGATAGGGTTTTGATGCTGCCTCTAAGAAAGTACATTAAAATCTTCTATGCCTAGGAATTTATCTTCCCATATAGGAAAAAATCGTATTATGTTTGGTCTAATGTTATGGGGGTTGTAAAAGAAGAAAATACGTTTTCCCTTTCAGAATTTTTGTTTCATCAGCCTTCAATTCGTCCCTTCAGTTATATCATAATATGGAAGTTCCTGTTTACAATTACATGTTTGTAGGGTAAAAATCTAATGAAATGGTTTCCACATATAACAATTTTAATGATATAAACAACGCGTTTCGAACACGTAATGTTCTTCCTCAGGCATTAACTAAAAAATACAATGACACCAGAGAGTTATATGTGAGACCATTTCATTAGATTTTTACCCTACAATGATTAAATACCACGTAATAACTGATTGCACTACATTAGAATTACATGTTTGTTTTAACTCTTTTATATTTAAAATTCCGCTAGATCGTTTCATATACTTTAACATATAGATTGAAAACTATATTCATATGTAGTCTTTTCCAAAGCTAAAAAGAAAAGAAATAAAAAGATAAGTTATATTTTTCTATATATATATATATATATATATATATATATATATATATAATATATATATAATATATATACTTGTAAAAGGACGAGCCAATCCTGTTACGTCATTACTTCGGGCAAATCATTCTTATTGGTTGTGGGTGTTTATTCGTTGAAACGTTTTCTTAGCACACTCCGTCTGCTCGGCTCCCTCAAAAAGCCTTCACTCCGTGGATGAGGGCTCGCAGTAACCCTACTTAATTTTCCAATAGAGTTGGATGAAGGTACTTGGCGTCCTGGCTTGGAAGTGTACCTCGTCGAACTCGGTTTGGTTGTGGGTTTTATTCGTTGAACATCGTTTCTCCTAATAGCACACTCCGTCTGGCTCGGCCGCCTCGCCTTCACTCCGGGAGAGCTCGACAGTCCCTACTGGTAATCTTTCAATAAGTTGGATGTAAAAATACAGAAGTGCCATAAGTTATTTACGAACAGGGATTGCGAATCCGTTCTTTTACACATATCTAATCTGGCATTCAAATATAATATATATATATATATATATATATATATATATATTTATATATATATATAGGTGTGTTCTCTAATCGGGGTTCGGTCAATTTTCCAGGATAAAAAATCAAACTCTCGTTGGCAACGAGAGTTTGATTTTTTATCCTGGAAAATTGACCGAACCCCGATTAGAGAACACACCTATTCTATCAAACGGTCGATATATTATTGAATCTGTTATATATATATATATATATATCAATGATCAAACCACAATATGAAATGGGAAAACAAGACTAAGATCTCAGTTGGGTTTTTGACTCTGACGAAGACCGCTTATTACGGTTGAAAGATCTTAGTCTTGTTTTCCCATTTCTTATTGTGGTTTGATCATTGATTGTTATTTCACGTGTTTATGTGAAATCTTTTTATATATAAACAAATATGGCAATCTTAAAAATAACTTAGAAAAAATATAAAAGATTTGAAGAAAGAGGATAACGAGTATGGTCGTTATAATCTGCTATTAGAATGCAGTTGGTATAACATGCTGCATAATTGTTTGCGAATTTAAAACAGATGCCACACAAGGCTAACGAAATTTATTTTACCTTTTCACCTTTAGTATTATTTTATTTGTATGAGAAGGTCATAATAAATTATTTAAAATAATATTTGATATCATATAAAACGTCAGGTATTGTAAAATATTACCTTTATTTCTTTAAATAGCACACATTTCTTTAAAAGAGCACAACATAACGACAGTTAAAAAACGTCATTCTAAGGCTGACCTAAAGCCTATTAAAACATCTCTTATAGGCCTGTGCAAATGTCCTAATTATCTTTTCATTTAAGTAACCAAAAAGGTCCTTTTGTAATATTAATTTTGTAATAACTGTTTCAAACACTACGATTATTAACAGCATTTAATATCAGTAATACAAAAAAAAATGAACCATTCGTGACTTATCGGATGAATAAAACCAACAAATATTTTCATGCAAATCATCGACTGTTATTATCAGTTCTAGACCAGAGGTCCACTACTGCTAAGAATGAAATCGTGGCTGTAAAAAATGATATATTTACTCACCCACTGGTGGACCAGGTTAGCTCATTGGGTTCACTATCCGGGCTTCAATACCCACTCTGGCCCTTCATTTATTCTGGAAGAGGTGAACAAATCTGAACAAACCGTCCCTCGGAGAGGGGTTAACCCGTCAGTGCGAGCCTTTATATTATATATGAAGTCCAATTGCACAAGAAAAAAGAAATAAATGATCTTTCTATAAATTTAGAGATCTATTTCTTTTTTTTTCCTCTTTCCTTGTCTTTATGGACTTCACTGATTCTATCACGTGTTTAATCGTGATTTTTCTACATATCTATCTATCTATCTATCTTTATATATAATATTATATATATATATACACTTTTTCGATGAAAATATGATCCGAAATGGCAAATACAGTTTAATGTACATAAAGAAACATGGAGAAATTAAAAACACACACTTACAGTCTCTAATTTTTGGTTGAACCGTTTTCCGTTTTTAATTTCTCTATGTTTCTTTTTGTACATTGAACTATATATATATATATATATATCATTGTTAAAAATAAGACCATATTTGAAACTAAAACTTGCTTTCTATGAGTTTTTTCAAGTTTTCTAAATAACGACGTTGTTATAATATCCACAGTATATAATATACTACCAATCGTCGACATGTTAAATGTGTCCATGTTTCCGCTGTCCTCAGCCATTATCAAGACATGAATGAGTTTTGAATTAGATGGTTGTTTTATATAATAAAAATGAAAAGTGTTGAGTGGATTAAAGTTATTTACTTTTTTCTTTTATCCCCATCCCTACCACCTCAACACATTTCATTTTTATTATATATAGAAACTGTCTGTTTCAAAACTAATACATGTCTTGATAATGGCTGAGAACAGCGGAAACATGGGCTCATTTAACATGTCGACGATTGATAATATATTATAAACTGTCGATATAGTAACAAAAATGTTATTTAGAAATCTTAAGAAACAAGTTTCAGTCAAATATTCTCTTATTTTTAACAATGTTGTATCTAGAAAGTACTGCTACCAACATTTAGAGAAAATATATATATAGTACATACATATAATATATATATATATTATATATATAGGACATACATATATTATATATATATATATATACGAGTTCAAAATTCACAAAGAGTAACACAAAGAGTAAGGAAACACACTTACAGACTCAAATTTTCGGGTTATCCGTCTTCAGGAGAAAAGAGAAAGGGAAACCAAGCACGTTGTAGACGCAACGGCAAGTAACGTCTCTCTTGGTCTCCCTTTCTCTTTTCTCCTGAAGACGGATTACTCAAAAATTACAGACTGTAAGTGTGTACTTTTGATTTCTCTGTTTCTTTTTCTACATTGAACTATAAATATATATAATAATTAAT